>JARQOD010000006.1:215992894-216058888 GCA_033576555.1 Oophaga sylvatica | reverse complement strand
TCTTTGAAGGCGGCAATAATGGCCAACAACTCTCTATTGCCCACATCGTAGTTCCTCTCAGCCGAAGACAACTGCTGGGAAAAGAAGGCACAGGGATGCAAGACATTCTTCTCACCTGTTCTCTGAGAGAGTATAGCTCCAACGGCACAGTCTGAAGCATCCACCTCTATTATGAAGGCAAGCTCGGGGTTGGGATGTACTAGGATAGGTGCAGTGGTAAATTTATCTTTTAGACGGGAAAATGCTTCCTGGGCTTGGGGAGTCCAGGAAAACCTAGATTCTTTCCGGGTAAGTTGGGTGATAGGTGACACTACCTCAGAGAAATTTCTAATGAAACGTCTATAGAAGTTGGCAAACCCGATGAAGCGCTGTACCTCCTTCACATTTCTAGGACTTGGCCAATCCTTGATGGCTTGGGTTTTGCTTCCATCCATACTAATTCCTTGTGTAGACAGTACATACCCCAGAAATTGAATTTCGGTCCTATGGAATTCACACTTTTCAAGTTTGATGTAAAGATGATTTTGTCTTAGACGTTCCAAGACCATTCTCACATGTCCATGATGTTCCTCTGTGGAGTTAGAAAAAATTAGAATATCATCCAAATAAATTACCACGAATGTATCTAGGAGATCCCTGAAGATGTCATTCACCAAGTGTTGGAAAGTGGCTGGGGCGGTACTCAGACCAAAAGGCATAACTAGATATTCAAAGTGTCCATAGCGTGACCTGAATGCAGTCTTCATTCATCCCAGGTCTAATACGGACTAAGTTATAGGCCCCACGAAGATCTAGTTTAGAAAAAATTTTGGCATGTCGCACTCTCTCCAATAACTCAGGGATTAAAGGCAATGGATAACGGTTTCTAATAGTAACCTTATTGAGTTCCCTATAGTCTACGCATGGTCTCAGAGATCCATCTTTCTTCTTTACAAAGAAGATGGGTGCACCTACAGGAGATGAAGAGGGGCGTATGAAGCCCTTGGCTAGATTTTCATCTATGTAATCCTTTAAAGCCTTTAGCTCGGGCCCCGCCAGGGGGTAGATCTTACCAAAAGGTATCTCTGCTCCAGGCAATAATTCAATTGGACAATCATATGGACGGTGAGGAGGAAGCTGGTCAGCGTTCTTCTTGTCACATAAATCCACATAGTCCTGGTATACAGCTGGTAGTTCAGGGACTGACATGATTCCTTTAGGAACAGAGCAAGCTGAAAATTTTGGACTCATCTGTTTCTCTGGAAAGTGTAATTCCTTGGTCTCCCAGTTAATGGTAGGATTCTGAGCCTGCAGCCATGGTAGCCCTAGAATAATGGGAAAGTGGGGAGAAGAGATAAGCATAAAGGACAGTTTCTCTTGATGATCTTTACCCATAAGAACCCTCAAAGGCTCTGTTTCCTGATCCACTGGTCCAGAGGTCAGCAGGGAGCCATCCACAGTTTCCATCTGTACTGGAGTAGCCTTCTTCACTGAACGTATTCCCTGTTTCAGAGCAAAGGAGACATCCATAAAATTTCCACTTGCCCCTGAGTCGATCATAGCAGAGCTAGACACCCAAGCTGAGTCAACCCAGAGTTTGATGGAAAGAAAGCAATGAGAATTGTTTTTCTTACAACTCAGCTGGGACACCGCTGAGGAAACTTGAAAAATGGCAGCGTTTACACAGTCAACGTCCTCAGAGGTAACGGAGTTTAAGTCCGAGAAATCAAGATCTGTTGCTGCAGATCTCTCTGGAGCCTGAGGCTCGGACCTGACAGATCCCCTCTCGCAACACTCACAATGAATGAGTGTTGCACTAGTCTTACGAGAACGGCTGGGGCAGTTTATAATGAAGTGCCCTGACTTACCACAATAGAAACATAGATTCTCCTTAAAACGATGTTCCTTGCGTGCATCACTAACCCGTCGTTGTAAAGAGTCTACCTGCATGGGTTCAGGTTCAGCTTCCCGTGTAATCCTACTTAAAGGTTCCTTAGCTGGAGAGGAAGGTAGGAAAAGGTTAGTACGATTGCTTTCGAACCATCTCTCTTGCCTGCGTTCAGTTAGACGAGTATCAATACGGATGCAGTAGTTAATAAAGTCACCTAACGCAGTGGGAGGGTCGGCACGAGCAAGTTCATCCTTAATCAGTGGAGATAACCCCTTTCGAAAAATAGATTTTTTGGCGGAACTGTCCCAGGTGGTATCAAGGGCCCATCTCCTGAAATCCAAGGCATATTCAGCTACCGAGTGCTTACCTTGGCGCAAAGCTAACATGGCTGCTTCAGCTGTTGCACCTCGATTGGGGTCATCAAACACTTGCCCCATGGCTGAAATAAAATCATCAAGGTGATTCAAACAATCATCCTCAGTCTCAATCAGAGGGTTTGCCCACATTAAAGCCTTGTTGGTAAGCAACATAATTATAGTAAGCACCTTAGATCGTTCAGTGGGAAATTGTGAAGCATGTGCAGAAAAAAAAAGATTGCATTGATTAATAAATCCCCTGAATTTCTCACGTTCACCGCCAAAACGAAAAGGGGGGCAACTTGGGAATCCCAGCACTCGGGGCTACGGCAGGAGCCTGGACTCGCCCCTCTAGAACCTCAATCCTGGCTCGCAAATCCTGGGTAGTCTGTCCAACCACTTGCAAATTGTGATTATTGAGGTCCTGTAGATTTGTAAAACGGGTCTTTATATTCTGCAAATCTGCAAGGATATTATCAGTCACTCCGCAAAGTTCCTTTATGCGGGCCTCCATTTTCCAGATCTTTTAAGACAGGATTACTGGAAGAAGAGGAGAGAAAAAAAAAAAACAATAGTGTTCACCTGTGGCAACACTGCAGAGAGAAAAAAAAAATTAAGGGAACTGCTCACCTGGAATGGTTGTGAGAAGTCACAACCACTATCATCACAGAAAGTTTCAACCAGACATCTGATATCCAGAGTTACAGCAGACAAAAAAGAGAAAAGAAAGGAAAAAAAAAAAAAACAATAGTGTTTACCTGTGGTAACACTGCAAAAGAAAAAACTTAAGGGAATTGCTCACCTGGAATGGTTGTGAGAAGTCACAACCACTGTCATCACAGAAAGTACAACCGGACGTCTGATATCCACAGTACAGCAGACACAGCCTTCCAGACCCAGCAGACACTAACGTTTTGGCTTCAGAATCTTGTAATGTATGTAGTACAGTTCATATAGCGTCTTGTGCTTGGGTGCGATGAACATACATGAGACACAGGTTTGATATAGAAAAGTCCTGTATTACTTCATACAAGTTGGCAGAAATAGTCACACAGTTTGCAGACACAGAAACAGGAGACACAGCAGGCCAGAGTAATCCAAGCTCAGCAATCACTCTCCAATACAGATTCAGGATCTTCTTCTCTGTTACCGTAAGTCCATGCAAACGTGGGTCTTTCAAAGAGCAGGGTTCAGAGTCCACAAGTGCTTCAGAGTTCCTCAGTAGGAATAGCTGGAGTACAAGGTCCAAGGCTTACAGGAGTCAAGTCACAGGTTCACTGCAGGCTAGATTCTGAAGCACTGATTGCTCAGCTGTGGCTGCTTAAGAAGCAAAGGAGAGAATCAGGGCGGGAACATGCAAGCTGGAAACTCCATTTTGACTGAGGGCAAGATAGCTGCAGCAAGACAGAAAGTAAAATGGCTGACGAACAAACTGAGTTTCAGGAATATATACATAGAACCTTACATAGTGCCTGGTGGTAAATTTCCTAAAGGTCGCCTTTTTAATTTATCTGTACCTGAACACGATGCTATGTGATCTTATATCAAGGAGTCTTTGGAGAAGGGTCATATCAGACCATCCTCTTCACCCTTGGGTGCCGGTTTTTTCTTTGTGGCCAAAAAGGATGGTTCATTGAGGCCGTGTATTGATTATCGCCTCCTGAATAAAATCACTGTTAAATATCAATATCCGTTACCCTTGAATTCTGACCTATTTTCCAGAGTGAAAAGTGCTAGTTAGTTTACCAAGCTTGACCTCAGGGGGGCGTATAACTTTATTCGCATTAAGCATGGGGATGAACGGAAGATGGAGTTTAATACCCCAGAGGGGCATTTTGAGTACCTAGTGATGCCTTTTGGGCTTACTAATGCCCCTTCCGTCTTCCAATCCTTCATGAATGATATTTTCAGGGATTTTGTGGATACATTTTTGATTGTTTATTTGGATGATATCTTGATTTTTTCCAATGACTGGGACTCTCATGTGAAACATGTTCGGACTGTGTTCCAGATTTTGAGAGAGAATGCACTGTATGTGAAGGGATCAAAGTGTCTTTTTGGCATACAGAAGGTCTCATTTCTGGGATTCATTTTGTCTCTGTCTGTTATTGAAATGGACCCGGTCAAGGTTCAGGCCATCTGTGATTGGGTTCAACCTACTTCATTGAAGGCTCTTCAGAGATTTTGGATTTTGCCAATTTTTATCGTAAATTTATTGGTAATTTCTCCGGTATTGTTAAACTATTGACTGATTTGACCAAAAAGGGTTCCGATGTGGTGAATTGGCCTCCTGAGGCAGTTTCTGCGTTTCAGGAACTTAAGCAGAGATTCATTTCTGCTCCTGTTTTGCGGCAGCCTGATGTTTCTCTGCCGTTTCAGGTGGAGGTTGATGCCTCTGAGATTGGGGCAGGTTCCGTTTTGTCCCAAAGGGATCCAGAGACCTCTAAGAGTTACCTTTGTGCCTTTTTCTCTCGAAAATGTTCTCCAACTGAACGTAATTATGAAGTGGGTAATCGGGAGTTATTGGCCATGAAGTGGGCCTTTGAAGAGTGGATACATTGACTGGAAGGAGCCAAACATCAGGTGGTGGTCCTCACGGACCATAAGAACCTGGTTTATCTCGAATCAGCCAAGCGACTTAATCCTAGACAGGCCAGGTGGGCCTTGTTTTTCACCCTTTTTAATTTTGTGGTTTCTCTTCTTCCGGGCACTAAGAATGTTAAGGCGGATGACCTCTCGAGGAGTTTCTTTGCGGATTCTCCTGAGTTATCTGATCCTGCTGTTATTTTGAAAGAGGGTGTAGTTCTTTCCACCATCTCGCCCAATTTGAGACTGGCTCTGGAGGGGTGTCAGGAGGATAAACCTGAACGCTACGCTGTTGGGAAATTGTTTGTCCCAGACCAGTGGAAGAAGAGTGTGATGTCTGAGTTTCATTGTTCCGCGTTGGCTGGTCATCCTGGGATTTTTGGTACCAGAGACTTGGTGAGTAGGTCCTTTTGGTGGCCTACTTTGTCTCATGACATCAGGGACTTTGTGCAGTCCTGTGGGACTTGCTCTCGTTCCAAGCCTTGCTCTCGTTCTAGTGGTTTGTTAATTCCATTACCTGTACCCAAGAGGCCATGGACCCATATTTCTATGGATTTTATTTCCGACCACCCTGTCTCTCAGAGAATGACCGTTATCTGGGTAATCTGTGATAGGTTTTCCAAGATGATACATCTTGTGCCATTACCTAAGTTGCCTTCCTCCTCCGAATTGGTGCCTTTGTTCTTTCAGCACGTGGTTCGGTTACATGGCATTCCGGAGAACATTGTGTCTGACAGAGGAGTCCAGTTTGTTTCCAGATTTTGGAGGACATTTTGTTCTAAACTTGGTGTTCAGTTATCTTTCTCCTCTGCATTTCACCCTCAGACCAATGGTCAAACCGAGAGAACAAACCAGACCTTGGAGACTTATTTGAGATGTTTTGTGGCTGCTGATCAAGATGACTGGGTCTCTTTTTTGCCTTTGGCTGAGATTGCTCTTAATAATAGGGCTAGCTTTGCCACCTTGATGTCTCCATTTTTCTGAAATTCTGGGTTTCACCCTCGATTTTCTTCAGGACAGGCGGAGGCTTCTGTCTGTCCGGGGTTGACTCTATTGTGAAGCGTATACAGAAGATTTGGGACCAGGTAGTGGAGAGGTTGTCTCTCTCTCAAGAAAAGGCCCAGCGGTTTGCCAACCGGCATAGGACTGATGGTCCTCGTTTTAAAGTGGGGGACTTGGTTTGGTTGTCCTCAAGAAATATCCCTATGAAGGTTGCATCTCCAAAATTTAAGCCAAGGTTCATTGGACCTTATAAAATCATGGAAATTATTAGTCCGGTTTCCTTCCGTTTGCTTCTTCCATGGACATTTAAGATCTGTAACGTGTTCCACAAGTCCTTATTGAAGAAGTTTGTCGAGCCAGTGATTCCTATGGCTGCGCCTCCCGACCCTATTTTGGTTGAGGGCAATTTGGAGTATGTGGTTGAGAAAATATTGGATTCTCGTTTTGCTAGACGGAAACTCCAGTATTTGGTTAAGTGGAGAGGTTATGGTCAGGAGGACAATTCTTGGGTGTTTGCTTCGGACATCCATGCTGGGAGACTGATCCATGCTTATCATCGAGCTCATCCTGATCGTCCTGGTTGCGCAGGTGAGGGTTCGGTGACCCCTCCTCAAGGGGGGGTACTGTTGTGAATACTCTGGAGGCAACTTCTGAGCTGGGGCTCCCTCCGGTGGTTGCTGAGGGTAATGAACTAATTGCTGAATGGCCTTCAACTGGCTCTGAATGGTCTGATATATCTGAACTCCCTTCAGCCTTGCCGGTAATCAATTGTTCTTCCACGTCTTGCTTGGAGCTCAGCTTGCATTCCTGCTCTCTTTCAGATAAGTGATTTGCTGTTTTTTTTTCCTCTGGTTGGATTTTCTTGCTGGTTTGCTACTTAGCAGTAGACTTCAGCCTGGTCCCCTTTTGGCAATTGTGCTCAGTTTGTGTTTGCACTTTTGCTCTGTTCCTATGTCACTTTTTATTTTCTGAATTGCTGTGTGTTACACCAGAGATCTGATTTAAGTGGTAGAGATCGTGTGATCTCAGGTTTTTTGTTAATCAGAAGTGTCGGTATTTTTGTCAGGGTTTTTTTGGGTTGCAGTCAGAATTCTTTCCTATACTTTTCTGTCTAGACAGATTGGGCCCCAGCATTTGCTTATTCTATTTTCTGTCTCTGTTCATATTTTCTTCTGGTCTAACCGCCATTACATGTTTAGGGGCTTCCTATTTCTTTGGGGATTCTGCTACGGGGCAGATAGCATTCATCTTTCTGCCTTTAGGTGTAGCTATCTCTCCGGCCGTGACGAGGCGTCTAGGATCACCGTAGGTATGCTCCACGGCTACTTCTAGTGTTGCAGTTAGTTCAGGTTCCTGCAATCCAATAGTTTACAGCCTCTCTGGTGTATTGCTTTTTTGGCTATTTTTGCCATCTCTCCTCAGCTACCGAAACATAACATCTCCCTATCTCAGCAGCAACTCTGCCTACACTGTCTGAATCCAGAGCTGAATGAGTCGAGCAGGGCGGCGTCCGGTCTCTTATAGACCTGATGACGCTGTGCGGCCAGCCAATCACTGTAATACCACAACAAATATGGCTGCGGCACTACACTGCATGGCAGACAATCCCTGCATGTTCATTGTCGCTCTAAAATTGCAGGACGGAGACCCGAGCTCCCGCTGAATAAAACCGGAAATGCTCGGTGCTCACTCTGACGAGTAACGAGTAGTGGCGAGCACGTTCGCTCTTCACTAGTTGTAATCTCTGCAACCGAGTCCTGACTGGAAGAAATTGTTATGGTGGTCTGGACCAAATGAAAAGTAAACGACTCTATCAGAAAGAACGTTGTCTGTAAGTAACCATACTGTATATACTGTAACTATGCTGTAATCTCCGTAATATGGTTGGCAGGACTGGAATCTACCACTATATGGTCACAGTATGGTGGTAATATCAGTCTTTTCAATAGCAGTTTTTTTCTTCTTTAATTTGGTAACAGTTTAATACATTACAATCATGCAGTGGTACTTGTATGGCGGTTTTATTGGTCTTTGTACAGTGTGTTATGTATAGGTAATGGTCATATAATTTTATGAACTCACTGTGTAGTATTGATGGTAGAGGGAATTGTGCAGCAGTATTATTTTTGCCTCATACAGTAGTAAGTTTGGTAATATTGGTCTTTGTATAGTGTATTTTAGGTTAGAAACAGTGTTAATTAGTGTTGAGCATTCCGATACCGCAAGTATCGGGTATCGGCCGATATTTGCTGTATCGGAATTCCGATACTTAGTTCCGATATTTTTCCAATATCGTATACCGGAATCGGAAGTTCCCATAATTCTTTGAGAGGCAATGTGATTTTAGTCAGCCAATGAGGAATCTTATGAAGTGTGGGCACATCCTGTAATGCTGCGGTCATCTTAACTAATGGCATGGCAGTGATTGGCTGCTGAAATGATGTCAGAATGCACTATAAAAGGCGCCGCCGCCATTTTAGCGTCACTGTGCTGTGAACTCAGTTAGGGACAGAACGCTGCTCTGCTGACTCTGAGGGACAGTTAGAGATTGCGATTTTGTGTACTTTGCTTTAGGCAGGCTAGTTTACCAACCGCTGTGTAAAGCTTCCTTTTGCCTTGCAGTGTTGTTTTAACAGCTCTGTGCAAGGTGTGTGTGTGAGAGTGCAGGTAAGTAAGAGAGAAAGGAACTACCGCAGTAATGCACACTACTCAGATAATGGAAAGTAGAAAAACAGTCAATTTTATTGGTATACAAAGAGTAAAGTAAAACACAAGTAAAATCAGAGTGACTCTGGTCCCAAACGCCCGCCCCTAACCATGATCAAGGTATATAATGAATAATGTCTCAAAAATAACAAAAACATGAAAAATAACTGGAAAAACATAGAAAAATATTTAGACTTGAGAGTCCTCAGTGGTTGATACCTTTTAATGGCTAACTGAAAAGATGGTAACAAATTGCAAGCTTTCGAGACTACTCAGGTCTCTTCATCAGGCATAGACTAATACAACATCTGTTGTATTAGTCTATGCCTGATGAAGAGACCTGAGTAGTCTCGAAAGCTTGCAATTTGTTACCATCTTTTCAGTTAGCCATTAAAAGGTATCAACCACTGAGGACTCTCAAGTCTAAATATTTTTCTATCTACTGGCTAACACGGTACGAAGATACACATCTTTCCTATATGGAAAAAACATATGATCATAAAATAAACATTTGGAAATATGTAATGGTCCACCTATGATGAGAGAACCTGTATGGATAGCAGAAAAAATATTAATGATACAAAAAATATATATCAAATAATTATAAGCAAGCCCAAATAAGGAGTAAAATAGTCCCCCACCTGAGAACTAAAAAGATGGCTCCAAATCAATAATTGTGAAAGTTTCCCTGAGGAAGCCGCACAGGCTGCGGCGTAACGCGTGGGACCTTGGTGTCCTCTGGTCCTGACTGCCCGTTTGCTCTCTCATGCCTTTATCATGAGGTTTGTTCGGTTTATATCATGTGCTAGTGATTTTTTTCATGGCTTTTGTTTCTCTTCACAATTATTGATTTGGAGCCATCTTTTTAGTTCACAGGTGGGGGACTATTTTACCCCTTATTTGGGCTTGCTTATAATTATTTGATATATATTTTTTGTATCATTAATATTTTTTCTGCTATCCATACAGGTTCTCTCATCATAGGTGGACCATTACATATTTCCAAATGTTTATTTTATGATCATATGTTTTTCCAGTTATTTTTCATGTTTTTGTTATTTTTGAGACATTATTCATTATATACCTTGATCATGGTTAGGGGCGGGCGTTTGGGACCAGAGTCACTCTGATTTTACTTGTGTTTTACTTTACTCTTTGTATACCAATAAAATTGACTGTTTTTCTACTTTCCATTATCTGAGTAGTGTGCATTACTGCGTAGTTCCTTTCTCTCTTACTTAGCTGTTGTTTTTTCTACCGATCTGCACCTCCTTATTTAATTGTGTATAATTGGTGCGCCCTGCATTTCACATTATTATATGTGAGAGTGCAGGTGACGCTGCAGTTTGCTCTGCATCCAACGCTGTCTGTAGGCATCTGCACGTGTCACTCACAGACTCTTTTTTTTTTTCTTTAGTACTTCTAGCTGCTCCATTCAATAGAAATTATAGTGTGACGCGCTTCCATCCGTATACTATACATTGGTTGCAAACACTATAGAAGTACAGAAAGGGGCCTTTCACAGATAGTGAACAGTTGTGTTTCAGTGTTCACTGCAGTCTGTGAGGTTTTGATTTTTTGAGTGCAGATCGCGCTCCAGTTAGTTCTTCAACCACTGCTGGTTGTAGTCTGCTGAGCGTGTGTCACTGCCTCATCCTTCACATTTTTCTCTAATTGGTGCTGCTCCATTATATTTGAAAAAAATCTAATCTATTAGTGTGACGCGCTTCCATCTGTATACAATACATTGGTTGCAAACACTATAGAAGTTCAGAAAGGAGCCTTTCACAGATAGTGAACAGTTTGTGTTTCAGTGTTCACTGCAGTCTGTGAGGTTTTGATTTTTTGAGTGCAGATCACGCTCCAGTTAGTTCTTCAACCACTGCTGGTTGTAGTCTGCTGAGCGTGTGTCACTGCCTCATCCTTCACATTTTTCTCTAATTGGTGCTGCTCCATTATATTTGAAAAAAATCTAATCTATTAGTGTGACGCGCTTCCATCTGTATACAATACATTGGTTGCAAACACTATAGAAGTTCAGAAAGGAGCCTTTCACAGATAGTGAACAGTTGTGTTTCAGTGTTCACTGCAGTCTGTGAGGTTTTGATTTTTGAGTGCAGATCACGCTCCAGTTAGTTCTTCAACCACTGCTGGTTGTAGTCTGCTGAGCGTGTGTCACTGCCTCATCCTTCACATTTTTCTCTAATTGGTGCTGCTCCATTATATTTGAAAAAAATCTAATCTATTAGTGTGACGCGCTTCCATCCGTATACAATACATTGGCTGCAAACACTATAGAAGTACACAAAGGGGCCTTTCACAGCTACTGAACAGTTGTCTGCAGTGTTCACTGCAGTCTCTGAGGAATAACCACACTTAGGCCTTATAACTTTTCTGACTTTCTTTATCAATCTACCAAGATGAAGAAGGCAGGGAGATAAGGCACGTGGTCGTGGCCGTTGAGTTTCAGCAGGGAGAGGACGTGGGGATTCTGTGGCTGCTGCCGCACCCAGTGACACAGCATCCACCAGTTTTTCCCCGTGAGCGTTCCTTTATGCGCACTTTTGTAGGAGCTCAGCGTACACCCCTGCTGCGGGAAGAACAAATTGAAGCCGTTGTTGGTTGGATGGCAGCCAATGCATCGACTTCAATTGCTTCCACCTCCTCTCAGGACCACAGCACTGTTGAACAACCATCTGTCTCTTCACCGCCTGCCAAATTGCCCAGGCAGTCAGAGAGTTCTGAACTGGAGCCAGCTGAGTCTCTGCTTCTGTTCTCAGAATCTGTTGGCTTGCAAACAGGGGCCCAGCCAAGCAGCATTCTGGAATGTGAAGAAGAGGCAGTGTGCAGTGATACGCAACAGCTGTGTCTCTCTGAATGTGAAGAGGCGGGTGAGCCAGTGCCGATGGTCAGCACACCGCAGAACGCATCTGATGATGATGAGACTCAGGTGCCAGTTTTTGTTGAGCATGGTGCTGGCCAGACCACACAACAGCAGCAGGTGTTGGAAGAGGGTAGTGGAGATGATGAGGTCCAAGACCCAACATGGCGTGAGGAACAGGAAGGTGGTGGTAGCAGCTCTGAGGAAGAGATTGCCCGAACGGTCCAAACAGTAGGAGAGGTAGGCTGCAGACTCGGTTGCCTGTAGCCTCCATTTTGGCACCCGTTCGTAGCAGTTCTCTTCCAACAGCCAAAACGGGCGCTCCCAGGACTTGCACTGCGTGGTCCTTTTTTGACACACTTGCAGATGATATTTGCTATGTCAAATGCAAGCTGTGTCATCAAAAAGTAAAAAGAGTAAAAGTGTCAGTAACCTTAATACCACAAATATGTGGAAACATGTGCGGTCAAAGCACGTGGTTGAGTTACAAAGACACACTGGAGATGTAGGCCAACCTACAGCAGCACCTACATCTTCAGCTCGTGTTGGAGCCTCTTCCTCCAGCTCACACACAGCTGGTTCGGCTTCCTCACAGGATCGCCATGGAAGAACCTCTGTCACTGTTGTCCAGAGACCCAGTGTTATTCCACCCACAGCTGCAAGTTCCCTGTCATCCTCACACTCCCAGCCACAAAACAGCCATCGGTAGCACAGGCATGGATAAAAGACGGCCATACTCGGCAAACCATCCACGAGCACAGGCTCTGAATGCTGGCATTGCAAAACTCCTGTCCCTTGAAATGCTGTCATTCAGGCTGGTGGAGACTGACAGTTTCCGTAACTTAATGGCATTGGCAGTCCCACAATACAATGTGCCCAGCCGATTTTATTTCAGCAGGCAAGCCGTCCCTGGTCTGCAAAAGCATGTTGAGGGAAAAATTAAACATGCGCTACTAAACGCTGTCAGTAGCAAGGTCCACCTGACCACCGATGCGTGACCAGTACCCATGGCCAGGGACGATACCTTTCCCTCACTGCCCATTGGTCAATGTTGTGGAGCCGGGTACAGATCTTGCGAGTGGCGCTGTACGTGTTCTGCCAACTCCAAGATTGCAGGAATCCAGTCTGTCCACATTGACTCCTCCTCCTACTCCAGTTCCTCAGAATCATCGCTGCAGGAGCCGTCACGGTCTACCTCCACATGGACCCGTGAACGCTTACCTGATGCGACCAATATGAGCACAGCCGTGGCCAAACATCAACAGGCCGTCCTGAAATTAATTTCCATGGGGAATCGAAGCCACACAGCGCAGGAGCTCTGGAATGCCATCAAGCAGGAGAGCGACGTGTGGTTTTTGCCAGCGAATCTCCAGCCAGGCTTGGTAGTGTGTGACAATGGCCGAAATCTGGTGGCAGCTCTGGGCCTTGGCAACCTCACTCACATACCATGTCTGGCACATGTGCTCAACTTGGTCGTGCAGAGTTTTTTTGAGGGACTATCCGGATCTTGATGCACTGCTGCACAAGGTCCGCCTAGAGTGCGCTCACTTTGCGACGTTCCAGCATGGCCAGATCGCGCATTGCAGCTCTGCAACGCAGATTTCGCCTTCTTGAACATCGCATCATATGTGACGTACCCACCAGGTGGAATTCCACGTTACATATGTTGGAGCGGTTGTGTGAGCAGCAGCCAGCAGTAATGGAGTATCAGCTGCATCAGGCGCAATCAACTCGCAATTTGCGCCGTTCACACTTCACACCACTACTGAGTGGGCCTCTATGAAGGACATCTGCCACGTTTTGCGTGCGTTTGATGAGTCAACGCGGATGGCAGATGCAGATGATGCACTAGTCAGCCTGACTGTCCCCCTTATTTGCCTGCTTCAAAAAACACTGCAAGCACTAAGGGATGAGGTTTTGGAAGAGGTGGAGGATGAGGAGACACAAATTCCATCACCTTTTGGACAGTCAGCGCAACGTGGTTCCCCCCAAAGGGCTTTGCAGGCTCACTTTGTGAGGAGGATGAGGAGGAGTCAATGGAGGAGGAAGACATCGCTCCAGAGGGAGGTACACAACGCTCTAGTCAGTATGTAGAGGGAGGGTGGGGTGATGCAGAGCAGGCAGAGATTACGCCTCTTGCAGGGGACAGCGTTTCTTGGCCAGTTGGGATCTGCAGCACATGGTTGATTTCATGCTGCAGTGCCAGAGAAACGACCGCCGCATCGCCCACATTCTCACCACGTCTGATTATTGGGTGTACACCCTCCTAGACCCTCGCTACCGGGACAACTTACAAAGCCTCATCACACCGTTGAACCTGGAGCGTAAAATGCGGGAGTACCCAAGACACACTGGTGCAATCCATAATGTTCTCCATTCCAGCCGAGAGCACTGCTGCTGCTGCTACTGCTTTACAAAGCAGCTCTGTGCGTCGAGGCAGTGGAGACAGCTCTGCAACAAGAGGGAGCACAAGCAGCGCCTCTTCAAAAGGCAAGACCAGTATGTTCCAAATGTGGCGAAGTTTTGTGGCAGCGCCACAAATGTCTACACCATCCGAGACGGCTCCAGTCAGCAGGAGCAACGTTTCCGTAAGATGGTGACAGACTACATGTCTTTCCCTCTCAGTGTACTCCCAGATGGCTCTTCCCCATTCAAGTTTTGGGTCTCTAAGCTGGATACATGGCCAGAGCTTAGCCAGTATGCATTGGAGGTGCTGGCTTGCCCTGCTGCCAGTGTATTATCGGAGCGCGTCTTTAGTGCTGCAGGTGGTGTACTAACAGACCGTCGCATGCGACTATCCTCCGATAATGTAGACCGGCTTACTTTTCTGAAAATGAACAAGGCATGGATCTCGCCAGAATTTGTCTGTCCGTTTTCAGATTAAATAAGTGTTCGCAACGTTATCCATGTCTCCAGTTCCCACACATGCACAGAAAAACCCATGTCGAACATGCTCCAAATAGGGAAGAGCCGTCACCCTGATTGTTATGCTTAAAACATGAAATTGTGAAGTTTTCCAGGCCTAGAATGATAAATTTTTATGACAAATATGGACAAATAATAATTTGTCATCACAGCGCATATCTGCACATGTCTATTAGAAATGGTAACAAAAACTAAAACATAGTGTTCACTTTTTGAAATTAATGCATAAAAGTACATTTCATACTTATCAATTTATGCTTTTTAAGGAACTTTATCTGTACCTGTAACATAATGCAGTCAATGATGTACGAATCATAAAATCCTCATCATCATCATCACGAGTTTTATTTATGACAGACATTATAAAATACACATACTGATGCCAACTGTAACTTCACACACCATATATGAAATGGCCAGCATCTAAACCTGGTAATAATGTGCAATAATAAATTATTACATCTAGAAAGTGCATCATGCATACTGACAATAGGTAGTTATACATGCAAGTGCTGTTGAAACAAGCACAACAATATAAATTAATAATGGTATATAGTATCACAGTGCATAGTTACTCATGGACAATGTCGATGTAATACTGTACCTCAATAAAGTCAGCGTCAACCATTATGGTTGTTAGTCTTGTAGATTGTTAAAGAGGGAACGTTCTTTTTTTTGTTGGTCATAGGTGAGTATTAGACAGTAAATGATTACTGCTGTCGTATTTTTGGCGTCCATATGGCGCAATAACGCTGCGTAACGTCACATTTTTATAGAGTTATCTAATTGACACACGGTACCCTACCCTACGCGTGACAGTAGGAAGGTAGTGTTGACGGATAAAGCGTTGCGCAACCAACATGCTTTTACCCTCTCAACACTGTCACAAGCAAAAAATGCATGATTGAAGCCGCAGATTTTATTGACGTACAGTATAACATCGCCATTACCCATTAGAGGCTGTCCACTGTCTGATACAGACATAGAATACACCTTTTCTATCTGTAGCCTTTGTTTCACCTACACTTGCCAGGCACATACTAAAATTGTGACAATGCATTATGTTTTTTTAAATGGTTATTTTTTAACGTACATTATTGTGTCATCACATTGATGAGTCCATGCTGGACATGTCAACATGGTGTACAAAAGTAAACGATTTTATTAACTTAAATAATTGAAATGTCTGTGACTGTCACATCTAAATTGCAATGATGATGATGATGAGTGACTATTACAAAATCCATTGTCTTCACTATGTTATGTTTTAACATAGCGTTCCTTAAGCATTATTCATAAATACAAAAAATGGACTTTTATTCTAAAATTTACAACACTATATTTTGTAACCAATTTTTTGGGTGGTGTGTTGTTCCATTTCTTGTTGGCATGTGCATATATGCGTTTATATTTGCAGTGTCTTTATTTTTATTCTTGAAGTTAGGAAACATGTGTATCTTCGTACCGTGTTAGCCAGTAGATAGAAAAATATTTAGACTTGAGAGTCCCACAGTGCTTGTTACCTTTTAATGGATAACTGAAAAGATGGTAACAAATTGCAAGCTTTCGAGGCTACTCACGTCTCTTCATCAGGCAAAGACTAAAACAAAAATGAAGCATCACATATTTCTATACACAACAGGACACAGGAATAGTGAAATAGGTAAGACAAGTAAGTGACGTTGTAGCAGAACTCTCATTAATCACAGAGGGATGAACATAAATATTGTAACAGTTCCTACATAAGGATAGAAAGTTTTATTGCCCTCGATTGGGGTCTGGTTTTGTGTTTTCATGCCCCTGGAAGTGCAGAGACGCAGATTCCTTAATTGATATAGAATGACATAAATCCGTGTGATCTATTCATTCCATCACTAACAGTGTCAAAGGTCATGATGAGCTTATATTCTAAACCTTGTATCTTTCTCATATTTGAAGTTATATTTTAATACCAGTAATTCCATATCCATCATGCTATGACCGGGCATACAAAATTGTTTTGCCACAGGAAAATCCATTATTTTTTCTCTTATTGTGTGGCGCTGATAATTCATCCTTGTTCTCATTTTTGGCCGGTCTCCCCCTCACTTGTCCCTCCCTCACTTGTCCTTACCTATTCCTGTGTCCCTGTTTTTGTTGTAGAAATATGTGATTCCTTCATTTTTTGTTTTTTGTCTTAGCCTGATGAAGAGACCTGAGTAGTCTCGAAAGCTTGGAAAATTTTTTACCAATATTTTCGTTAGCCATTAAACGGTATCAACCACAGAGGACTCTCAAGTAAAAAATATTTTCTATTCTTGGAATTGAAATTCATCATTTTATTGTCCTAGTAAAACTTCATTATCTTGTTTGAAGTAAAATACATTTGCAATGGATTGGCCACTAACAAGGCAATAACTCAATATTTTATGCCTACACCCCCTTACCCTGGTTTTCAACACCGCCAGTTGCTGCTCAGAAGTGTAGATGCACAGATGAAAACAATCGCTGATGTGTTTGTGGGGTTCATTAACGCCTGCTGTTCCCCCTGCTGTGTGTCTGCAAAAATACTGCTGCTAACTACAACTTCAACTTCAAACATCTCATACTAGGCCTCTCCTACACCCCTCCTGACCCTGGTCTTCAACACCGCCAGTTGCTGCTCAGAAGTGTTAGATGCACAGATGAAAACAATCGCTGATATGTTTTGTGGGGTTCAGTAACGCCTGCTTGTTCCCCTGCTGTGTGTCCGCAAAATTACTGCTAGCTACCAATCATGGTGAAAAAAACATGACATGTCAAAGTGTCTAGTGCTTACACATAGATATGAGCTACACCCTGATTTCTAAGCTGTAAACATTTGAAACTCAAACTTAAAACCATAAAATATAGTCTTTGCCACAAATCGTTTACAAAATAATTGTGACAATTATTACAGATATGCACATGTCGAAAACAAATGCAAACACAAAAGCCTACTTATGCTATAGGATACTGATGGTCAACCTTGCCCCACTCCATAGCTTAGACAAATCCAACTCACATCAGACTCAAATTCTGCAATGTTGGAAGTGCATAATGTGGGTTTGAACTTGACAACTGCTGCAGTGCGAAAGGTTATACTTCAGTGTTTCTTGCCTTTTAAATAAAAGCATACAAGTAAATATAATAATCCAATGTTGATTAAGGGACGTATGTACACCTGTAATATTGTGGCAAACAATGCATGTAGGAATAGTCCTCTTCCAACATTACTTATATTTGTTCATTTTAAAAAATACATATTTAATTAGAAAGTTAACACCATATCATAAAGGTCCTTCATTAAACATATAATCAGCTAACAAAAATCATGCATTTACCTTGGTAAAGTCAATAGTGCATAGCCACAATAAGCAAAAATATATACCTGTAAGTGGTGCTGAAAGAACGACAACTGATAGAATAGGTGAATGATATCTATTTATCAGACTGAATAGCGACACCTGTACAATGTCATATAATACTGTACCTTAACAAAACACTGTGTCACACCTCACACTCGTTTTCTTGTAGCTGTTATGTAATAGGGCACATGCTGTATGTTTCATCATAGGGTCATGTTACTGAGTAAACAGTCTGACAACGCCTTTGTGTTGTCGTACGCTTGCGATGATGAACGATGCGCACCGTGAATGTTAGTCCTGCGTCATAAGACGTACAGACCTCCAATACCCAAACGCGTCACAGCAGGAAGCCAGTCTGTGCGTCCAAACAAAGCGCAAACCATACATGCACGTAACCTTTTAAAGCTATAAAAAAAAAAGGATGTAGTAGTAACGCACACTTTATTGAGGTACAGTATTACACTCGCCATTCCAACCTTGGCTAGCAGTCCTCATCTATATATACCTTTATCTATCCGTTGTCATGCGTTGCAATCCACATCCAGGCATAAATATCTGTTTTCACTCTGCACTAATGCACTTTTTAAATTTTTTGTTTGTTAATATAAATGATTGGCACAATTATCAGTATTACATGATGGAAATTTTAGATATTTTTAAAAAAATTTTAAGGGAGATTATTCACCAAATGTAAAGTTTAAGAATGTCAAAGATAACTTGTAATGCTGATTATGTTTTTAAGTCAGCCATCATTGTCTACACAATAAAAAATGGTGTACATACGTTACTTAGCCATCATTAATTGGATTCTGATATGTACTTGTATGCTTTTATTTTAAACCGTATAGCAGATTATTTAACCTAATTTTAATTGTGGTTTGAATTGCTTTTCAACATGTTTAATGTAATGCGTTATGTTTTGTAAATTATTAATTTACATATATTTTTTTAAGTTAAATCACCATCTTAATGGTACTAAAGTTTATATTTCTCTTGTTTGGAGTATAGACAATTTTAATTGACACGTAACAAGGAAAATACTTGATATAGTATTTAAACATCCTCCTTGACCCTGGCTACAAACACCGCCAGTTTTTCTCGGAAGTGCTGTTAGCACAGTGAACACTTGGCTTCCTGTGGTTACTGGGTTCAAGTAATGTCAGCTGTTTCCCCTGCTGTGTGAACGCAAAAGTCCTGCTGCCTCCACCATTTCTCTTCTCATCCCTGGGCTACAACACCGCCAGTTGTTTTCTCGGAGTAGCAGTAGCACAGTGAACACTTGCTCCTGTTTACTGGGTTCAGTAATGTCAGCTGTTCCCCTGCTGTGTGAACGGCAAAAAGTCCTGCTGCCTCCACCATGTTCTCTTCTCATCCCTGGGCTCAACACACGCCAGTTGTTTCTCGGAAGTGCTGTTAGCACAGTCTACACTTGCTCCTGTGTTACTGGGGTTCAGTAATGTCAGCTGTTCCCCTGCTGTGTGAACGGCAAAAAGTCCTGCTGCCTCCACCATGTTCTCTTCTCATCCCTGGGCTACAACACCGCCAGTTGTTCTCGAAGTGCTGTTAGCACAGTCTACACTTGCTCCTGTGTTACTGGGGTTCAGTAATGTGTCAGCTGCTGTTCCCTCTGTGTACGGCAAAGTCCTGCTGCTCACATGTTCTCTTTCATCCTGGGCTCACACGCATTGTTTCGGAAGTGCTGTTAGACATACACTTGCTCTGTGTTACGGGTTCAGTAATCAGCTGTTCCCCTGCGTTGACAAAGCTCCCACCATGTTCTCTTCTCATCCCTGGCTACAACACCGCCAGTTGTTTTCGAAGTGCTGTTAGCACAGTTACACTGCTCCTGTGTTACTGGGTTCAGTAATGTCAGCTGTTCCCTGCTGTGTGAACGCAAAAAGTCCTGCTGCTCCATGTTCTCTCTCATCCTGGGCTACAACACCGCCAGTTGTTTCTCGGAATGCTGTTAGACAGTACACTTGCTCCTGTGTTACTGGGTTCAGTAATGTCAGCTGTTCCCCTGCTGTGTGAACGGCAAAAAGTCCTGCTGCCTCCACCATGTTCTCTTCTCATCCCTGGGCTACAACACCGCCAGTTGTTTCTCGGAAGTGCTGTTAGCACAGTCTACACTTGCTCCTTGTTACTGGGGTTCAGTAATGTCAGCTGTTCCCCTGCTGTGTGACGGCAAAAAGTCCTGCTGCCTCCACCATGTTCTCTTCTCATCCCTGGGCTACAACACCGCCATTGTTTCTCGGAAGTGCTGTTGCACAGTTACACTTGCTCTGTGTACTGGGGTTCAGTAATGTCACTTCCCTGCTGTGTGACGCAAAAAGTCCTGCTGCCTCCACCATGTCTTCTACCTGGTACGCAGTTGTAATGTTGCACAGCTGCTCCTGTCTGGGTCGTATGTACGGCTACGAAAAAGTCCTGCTGCCTCCACCATGTTCTCTTCTCATCCCTGGGCTACAACACCGCCAGTTGTTTCTCGGAAGTGCTGTTAGCACAGTACACTTGCTCCTGTGTTACTGGGGTTCAGTAATGTCAGCTGTTCCCTGCTGTGTGACGGCAAAAAGTCCTGCTGCCTCACCATTTCTCTTCTCATCCCTGGGCTACAACACCGCCAGTTGTTTCTCGGAAGTGCTGTTAGCACAGTTACACTTGCTCCTGTGTTACTGGGGTTCAGTAATGTCAGCTGTTCCCCTGCTGTGTGAACGGCAAAAAGTCCTGCTGCCTCCACCATGTTCTCTTCTCATCCCTGGGCTACAACACCGCCAGTTGTTTCTCGGAAGTGCTGTTAGCACAGTACACTGCTCGTGTTACGGGGTTCAGTAATGTCAGCTGTTCCCCTGCTGTGTGAACGGCAAAATCCTGCTGCTCCACATGTTCTCTCTCATCCTGGTACAACACGCCAGTTGTTTCTCGAATGCGTTAGCACAGTCTACACTTGCTCCTGTGTTACTGGGTCAGTAATGTCAGCTGTTCCTGCTGTGTGTACGGCAAAAGTCCTCTGCCTCCATGTTCTCTTCTCATCCTGGCTACAAACCGCAGTTGTTTCTCGAAGTGCTGTTAGCACGTTACACTTGTCTGTTACTGGGTTCAGTAATGTCAGCTGTTCCCCTGCTGTGTGACGGCAAAAAGTCGCTGCCTCCACATGTTCTCTTCTCATCCCTGGGCTCAACACCGCCGTGTCTCATGTTCACAGTTAATCTCTTTAGTTCGTAATGTTGTCCTGCGGTACCTCCCATCATCCTGGCTCAACCCGATCTCTGAGTTAATGAGATACACCTGCCAAGCTGTTCACCTGTCATGTCAGTAACGTCACTAGCCTCCATAAGTTGTCTGTCATGTTGCGTGGTTAGCCGACTCTATGTGCTTGAGTTAGTGCTTCTATGTGTGCTGGGGATATGCAATAAGTGTTTCGTGTGAACAATAGGACTTACCCATGTAGTCTGTGGGATTCGGTACTCGGCGTCCGCCTGTCACTCATTTCCAGGTACCTTTGCTACCCGTCCGGTTCCAGACGTCAGATGTTTCTCCGCATGCTTTTTCTGGCGTACATAGGTGTTCCTCAACAATCCGGTATACGCAGTATGCCCCACGCAAAAAGTCATGTACCTCACCGTCGTCCATACCCATGGCTCACCTCCAGTGTACTCTATCGGACACAGGTAACTCTTGCTTAGTCTAGCAGTACCTGCTTAGTAACCGTGTCCAGTAACGTCAGCTGGTCCTCGGTTGTGCCATTGGCTCTTTTCCTTCTGCTGACCCTCCGGGTTCCAGCCCAGTCAGCTGGTCCTCGTTACTTGCATTGGCTCTTGTACCTTCTGCTACATTTACAAATTGAAGATTTTTTCAATGCTTTTTGGGTAATCACTCTGGATCTCCAACAATGAAGACGACGACCCTGATGACCACCCCGAAGAAGATGACAACCACAAGGACGACGATCATCAAGCCAACCAGCCTAAACACCATCACAAAGAAGAAATAAAAGATTACCAAACAGGTAAGAAGGTTAAGACAAACTACAAGATACAGAACAAGAGACTTAAGAACAATAAGCAGAAGATCAAAAAGCAGAAGAACATGAAGTATAAGACCAAAATGAAGAGCAAAATATATGCTCTAAATTCAAGCAGAAAAGACTAAGCATGTATGGGGTGAGTCCGTTCCTCCTCGTGGTGCCCCTGGAAAATGCCTGCTGCTGCAGGCTAAACTGAACACGGACAAATACTGTTGTAATTTAAATCTTTTGTGACAGCAAGAACGGAAGGATGAAAAATTCATACTTTGACAGATTACAAGTACAGGATTCTCTGTCACAAATAAGAATATGATGAAGAAGATGAAGTACAATATGAATAAGAATAATAGTTTAATAAGAAGAATATGAGTAATGTTAACAAAAAGATGAATAGCAAGAAGTTTAAGAAGAAGATAAAGAAGGTGAAGATGAAGAATAATTTGATGAAAAAGATGATGCTGCTGAAGATTATGAAGGAGAAAGTGTGTCAAAAGTTAAAAAGGTGAAGAGCATGGAAGTTGTGAAATATACATATTTGCCAAAATAGAAAAAACGTTAACAACATTGTCAATTTCTTCGTCAATCCGAACATCTTTAAAAAAAAAAATATTTATGCTATTCCTTTTGATTGGGTTAAACATCTATGCCTTTAATGTGTCCTCAACCTTCCACAATACATTCTACATTACTCTTTGTTGTTTTCCTTCATGTACAATTAACCAACAAGGCAAGAATGTTTTTTTTTTAATTCCGATATTTTGTTCCCATAGACTTACATTGGACTTCCGGTATCGGTATCGGGTATCGCCGATATTTTTTGGGTATCGGCGATACAATTCCGATTCCGATACTTTTGGATATCGGAAAGTATCGCTCAACTCTAGTGTTAATATGTAATTATATATGTATAGATCCTGTTTTATGTGTCAGGGAGGTTGTATGGGGAAGCACTTACTTTGGGGATTGGGCCTCTGATCTTAGCAATGCCCCTGCATAAAAGTCCAATTTATCAAAAAACAGTTTAAAATTGATTACCTTGATTAGCAAATACTGTGAACAGTAAAAAATGTAAAACGCATTGCATTGTTTTGGTTGCCTCAACAATGCGAAAAAATGCTGTGAGAATCAATGAAAATGTCATATGTATCCGAAAATGGTATCAATAAAACTGTCTCGCCCCACAAAAAGTAAGCTCTCATACAGCTACATCGACCAAAAAATGAAAAGGTTGTTGGTCTCAGAAAATAGATACACAGTAATAAACATCTTTTTAACAAATTTCTGATAATTTTCCTTACTAAAATAATGAAAAAAAGCAGGTCAAGTTTGTTATCACCATAATCGTACTGAAGAGAAGAATCAAACTGCCTGGTAATTTTCATCACACAATATACGTTGTGAAAACTTTGAGCAAAAATAATGGCAGAATTGTGTTTTTTTTCATAATTTCACTGCATTTGGAATTTTTTTCTTGTTTTCCAGTACACTATGTGGTAAAATGAATGCAGTAATTAAAAATTATTCCACAATAAATCAAGGCCTATGTGGACAGAGAACTTGAACTGACTGTGATACATAAATTTTCCCTGCCCTCAAGTAAACAGAACAGCTTTAGATGGAAACATTTAGGCATTTCTGTTGCTTCTCCTTTTTTTATCTTATCACTGTTTTGCTTATATATGTCTCAATATTTAACTCTTTAATCATTTTGTGCTTAACACTGTATTATTTATCTTAAACCTTTATAATTTAGTTCCTTTTGTGCTGTAAAGAATCCATAGCCTTTAAGGGCCCCGTCTCACATAGCGATACACCAGCGATCCCGACAACGATTAGGATCGCTGGTGTGTCGCAAAATTGAGTGAGAGGAGATACATTAATCCTTGCATTGCAACACGCATCAATTCATGAAGAGTGGTGCTTGACAATGGGATGCTTTTTCAGGGAGACTTCATGTGAAAAAGATTCCCTTTCTGTGTTTAACAAGTTTTCCAGCTCTGACAAAATGGACGGAGCTGGAGAAGAGCTAACACCAGAAATGTTTCCACAATCCTTGAGTGCTCTAGCATTTCTGGTCAGGTACATAGAGGCGCCTGTCACTGAGAAGATGGTTAGAATTTATTAAGCATCATGCGCAACTGAAGTTGGCGCATAGTAACTTAACCCATATTGCTTTGTTGAACCCACTGATTCCAAGGATTCCAATGACCAAAGTAAAATCTACAAAAACTAAGCTCCTGAATCAGTAAAATTTTTACACCAGAAGATTGGCATAAACCACTTTGAAAACTGAAAATAATTTTGTGGATTGTGGAGTTGTACAAAAATGTTTTGACTTTTGGTGTTTTCATGCCAGTTTGAAGCAGCTCTGACAAAATAAAAAGATCTGGGGAGTAGCTGTGACAAGACGACACGTGGCTATGAAGTAAATTCAGTTCAGCAAAAGTGCTGCTGCTTCTTACACCAAAAATGCTATCCCAATCACTGACTGGAGTAGCATTTCTGGCGAGCTGCACAGAGACACACATCACTAAGAAAATGGACTGAATTCAGCAGTTTGTGCCTCTTAATAAATTTGGGGCATGCGCAATACCAGTCATTTGTATGTTTTTTTTTTGTAAGTCATTATTCTTTTATTTTTTATCTTGTGGTATTTGTTGAAATTTTTTTGTACCAAATTTTTCAAATGGCGTACATTATTCATGAATTGCATGAATTTGCACAAAGTTAAAAATGGTATTTTATTCTGTCTTTAGTTGTTTGTGAGAAAAATTTTGGAGAAGAAACTGAGCAGAAAACCTTCAAATCATTTTCTGAATTCCTGAAAACTTTTGCTCAGTTTCTGCTTTTAAAGCTCAGCAAAAAGACTCCGAGTGCACATACCCAACAACAGTTTTCAAACTTTTTTTAGAGTAAAAGATTGCATATCTTTTAAAATGTTGGAAAAATTGCTTAAAATTTTTGACTTACTTAAAATCATTCCAGGAGGGGGACTGGAGTACATTTGCAACAAATTTAGCAACTTTTTGAAAAGTCTCCAATGATAAATTAGGCCAAATTATCTGGTAACCCTAAACCAAGCCCAAAGTTGCAAATTAAAAAAAAACAGGCAAATGCATATGAAATAGACTTAAAAAAGGTTCAAATGGGTAGATGAATTTGGTGTAAACAAAAGAAGGCGCAGAACAACAAAAGCTCAAAAAATAGGTGCTAATGCAATAATGAATTAGGCACTGAAACAAAAAGATGCGTTTGCTCATGTGCAAGCAAGTTAATTTGAATTACAGAATTACACATATAATGAGTTTATGTTTATGGTAACTGACAGCATCATAAAAGGAGTGAACATCAAATATGCAAATGAGTTTCAGCCTACAGCTGGGCAATGAGGGATGCTAAAGCAACAGCATTTGCTAGGCTGTGAACACCAATCATTGTTCTAAAGTAGTTCAGTTAACCATACAGCAATTTCATAAAGTGAACTTGACAATTCCCCATGGCCTTCAAGCTACCAACATTTGTATATTCATTTATAAGTACCCTGCATAAAGACCTTTTCTACTGTATAACTCTTTATCAAGTGAGTTAAAGAACAAATTGCTCAGTCATCTTTGCACACTATCTCTAGCTCAGTAAGACTGGATGGAAAGCATCTGTGAACAGGAATTTTTGAGCCATGCTACAGATTCTCAATGGGATTTATGTCTGGACTGTCGCCGAGTCATTCATACACATGAATATGTTTTGATATAACCATTTCATTATAGCTCTGGCAGCATGTTTAGTGTCATTGTCCTGCTAGAAGGTGAACCTATGCTCAATCTAATGTCTTTTGCAGCATCTAACAGGTTTTCCTCCTTCATTGACCTATATTTATCTTTCAATCAATCCTGCCAAGCTTTCCTGTCATTGCTGAAGAAAAGCACCCCCAAAACACGATTATTCCAGCATCATGTTTGCCGGTGGGGATGGTGTTTTCAGGGTGATTTGCAGTGCTAGTTTTCTACCACACATAGCATTTTAAATTTAGCCCAAAAAGTTCTTCTGTGATCTCATTTGACTAGAGTACCTTCTTCCACATGATAGCTGTGTGCCCTACATTTTTTGCAAAATCCAAATAAGACTTATTATGGCTTACTTTCAAAAATGGCTTTAATCTCTCCACTCTGTCATAAAGGCCAAATTTTCAGAGAATATGGCTAATAGCTGTCCTGTGTACAGATTCTTACATCTAACCTGTGGATCTCTGCACTCCTCTAGTGACCATGGGTCTTGTGGTTACTTCTCTAATTAGTGCTCTCTTTGCTTGGGATGTTTGTTTAGGTGGATATATTTGTCCTGGTAGGTTTGCAATCATGCCATACTACTTCCATTTTTGGATGATGGGTTGAACAATGCTCCATGAGATGTGTAGAGTTTGGACTATTTTTTTTAAAAAAATTATCCCTGCTTTACTCTTCTTCACAAATTTATCCCTGACCTATCTGTTATGTTCCTTTGTTTTCATGATGCTCTTTCATCCCTAATGTTCTCAAATAAACCTTGGTGGCCTTCGCAGAACAGCTGTAGTTATACTGAGCATAAATTACACCCAACTTCAAAGGAGCACTGACGTGTAAGAAAGAAATTCGAGCACATGCAGAAGATTTGCAGAGAAATGGTGATGACACTGGATCTTGCAAGTCATGTTATCATGTGACTGGGGCTATATAGGTAAGGTAGAAAAGGTTTTTTGGGTAGGGTATTTATAAATGAATATTTACATAATGGTGGTTTGGAGGGCATAGGGGATCTCTCAACTTCACTTTTACAATACAATACTAGCACGTGTAAGTTTTAATGCATAAATTCAATAAATCAGACTAAAAATAAATATTTATAGTGATCTTAGATCTGCTTTTATTTCCTTCACCCTTAATGATGAGCAGTTTATGCTGCAGACATTGTCTTACTTAGTCACTACGGTAAGTTTTCCACCAAGACACAGATGCAGAAAACCTGCTGACTGGTTATCGACACCTTTTTTCTACAATTGTGTTAGCTCACATTACATTTACTGCATTTCTCCGTTTCCATGTTAATACATGTATGCTTTCTGCTAGAATCAGTGCCATTGCTGCTGGAATCACAGAATTTTACTAAGCAGGAGACAGATTGCAAGCTCTCTCCCATAAGCTTCTATATTATGTTTAAAGGGAGGAACCAATTCACTTAATCTAATTAGCCAGCCTAACCAAAAGTGACCATTAGGTTTAAAAGAATTAAGAGTTTTCTAGAGATGCAAATTATAAAGATGTAAATTTAGACATAGAACAGCTTAGAAAATATTACTTCTTAAAAATGGTAAAAATAAGCACCACAGCATAAATTTTAAGGCCTGATGTTTAAGGATATAATGGTAATGTAGGTGACTTAGTTCTGTGTTTCTTTGACATTTTTGCTGTACTTGATGTAATAGTAAAATATAAGGTGACTTTTGGATGAGTTCTACTTTTGGTTATTTCACATACTGCCAAATTTTAGTTCAATTAAATTAGAACTTTAATTGGCCATGAAAAAAATACAACAAATTTATTATGTCCTAGGACCGTTTTTAATATTACTTATACCCCTCTCAACAGTACCTTAAATTACCAATAAATATACTTTGCGGAGAATAAATATCTAGAAAACCAGGTACAATTTACTGAGCTCCCTAGAGCATCTAGTACAAACTGTATAGTTATTAAATAAATTTATTAGTCAACTATATCAATGAAACCATTTTATTCCTTAAAGTGGACTTTTGAGCAAGACCATCCATTTTCATCTCCAAGTTTGTATTCTATCTTTTTGGTGGATCTGCAGCAGTCATTTTCTTATAAGTTAACATAGGCGTTGTGACTGTCACAACCTCTCCACGTAAGCAAATCTTGTTTTATTCCTTCCTTTGTAATCTGGATAAAACCCTATTGCGCTTATTGTCATTCCAGTTTTATCTACATGCATTAATGCATTAACACACATTTAAAGCATAGTTATTTGGACTGTGAGCCAAATTCATAATACTATACAATGCTGTTGGCTAAATATAAACATAAAAAGATACTTCATTAGGTCTTAAGTTGTGGTTCTGATGTTGTTAAATGGTCATTACAAAAACTAAATTTTATTTCCTTTTTTTGCTTTTACTGTATATAATTTAATGCAAGATTGTTAACAGAATGTTGAATTGTTGACCTTTCCATATAATTAAGTCCTATTTGAATTAACATATTGTAATTGGAAAAAGCTCATCATGTGAGCCAGCATCTTTCAAACCATATCATATTGTAAAAATTTCTTCCAGGAATATAAAATGTTCCACTGTTACTATGCTTTAATTGCCAAATTTTTATATTCATCTGTTCCATATTTCTCGGTTTTCCCAAATTGTTGGAACCATTCTTCTAAGCCTTTGATCTATATTGTTGAGATAGTTCCTTAATTGCAAGAGTGAAAAAATAACCATACTAGGCACAAAGAAAAATATATGCCCTAAAGAGATTTACAAACAACAGACTGACTTGATTAATATAGCAGAAAGAATGGAATAATTTTCATCGAGGCATCCATATATTTGTCATGCAAAAATTTTACAATACTAACTTTACTGCTGAAAGAACAAATTTTCCCTCTAGACCTTGAATCTGTTTGCATGAATATTTAACTTATATCGATTGTTTTCTCAAGACTCAGTAAAGTTTGCCCTTATATATTTAATCTTCGAGCTGGTGTTCTATGTGTATAATGCTTTACTTGTAATGGTATTTTCTGTGTTATTTTACGTATGCACAATGAATTGTAATGAATTTACTTCTATAAATTATTTATTTTGTTTTAAAAAACGTTGCATGTTAAAGTACGATTTGTGTGTAAGAACATATGAATTCAGGGTTCCCATCCTATAATTAAATGAACAATTCTTCAAAATAGGGGACTCTTAGACAGTGTTTGCAATAACAAAAATATATGAGTCCATTAAAGTTTAAAAAATGGTAGCATTTAAAAAGGTTATTGCAACTGCAATTATTTTTTACAGTACACAGATGCACTGCTGAGCCGACTGTCAGTCAGTGTCGGGGTGTGGTTACAGCCTCTGCTCAGCATGTACTAAATGTTGACTGATGCAGTGCCAGCCACATCTCCATGACTAAAAGTTCATTTTCTCCCGATAGCAAGGCTTTCCGTGTAGCGGTTGCAGGGCTGTAAAGTTCTTTTAAGCTACAGATTAATCCCATATCTGCAGGCTAAGACTATTTTGGGACATGATAGGTTACCTTTAATGTGTGTAGAACATAATTCCCTCTAAAACTAAATTTTATTGATAATCGTAAAAACACCAACCCAGTGAAAAAAGGTTAAATACCAAAGATATCTATACTAATACCGTGGCCTATATACTCCTATATGATCCTACCTGACCGTGGGGGTTGGCACCACTAGAGATTCGACTTGGCGCCCCCACTCAGCGTAGGCTAACCCTCACTGCCCTGTTGTACCCTACACTATAGGTAGGAAAACAATATGTGGATAGGCAGGAGTGAAGTGAGTCTTTAAACTAGGCACACGTAAAATTAAAAAGACACTTGTACCCCTAGATAAAATGATGTACAATATATTTGGGAAATAATAATAAGTTCCGTAGGGCAAAAGAATATACCCATAATTGTCCTTATACAATATTATGAATTGGTCCCGTAGAGAAACTACTGGCCAAAGGTAAAAAGGACAAGTGGTAGACAACAATTAGAAAGATATCAGCATTAAATTGTGCTGGTCATATAATAGAACATTCATAGAGCATGACATATTGTTGTCTTAGCGCCCCATATGTTTAATCCCATAAGGGTAACTTATCGTGTTTTCAATAGCCCCGACGCGTTTCCCCGTCAATCTGAACGGTTTATCAGGAGGTTTTAAAATGATACAGATCGGCTGCCATAATGGATGATGGATGGGGGTGGGCTGGTGGTCCGGTTCTAATTCACCTCTACAGGTACATTTCATCTATGTCTGGTTATATGTTCTGATGTTTTGGCTATTCAGCATACAATGTGTTTTGATTATTTTATTGTGACTATGCCAGCGTATGTATAACATGTTGTATTGGTGGATAAACGGACCCCTGTTCCCTTATTTGCGTTTTTATGCTGACGCCACTATGGGTATCAGCTCTCGTATGCACCATATACCTGTCTCTGTTGGTTCTTTTAACATTTCACTTAATAAAAGTTATTTATAGGAAATTCTGCTTTATTCTTTCTTTTTTCTTGCCTAGCAATTGCAGTGTTCCATATAGTGTCCGTACATTCACATATGTATATAGATACCACTGGTAGTATCTTCTCGGACGTACGATATATATATATATATATATACATATGTGATGATTGGTGTTATTGCATTCTCTTATAGGCCACGGTATTAGTATAGATATCTTTGGTATTTAACCTTTTTTCACTGGGTTGGTGTTTTTACGATTATCAATAAAATTTAGTGTTAGAGGGAATTATGTTCTACACGATTTGATTTCATTCCTATATGTATATATGATTTATGTACCTTTAATGTGTGTTCTGAACAATTTAAATGTATCACTTACCATAACTGGTAAAATGTAATGGTTAAGTGCATAGCCTACGACATGGGAGACTGGGGTTCAAATCCTGATTCTACCCTGTTGGATATAATATACCAGTAGACTCCTAAAACTATAGTGACTGCCTCAATAAATATGAGAGTGTCATGAACAAAGAGAGTCATGCCGGCTTGGATGTAGCCTGGATTAACGAGGTCCGCGTCAGATGATGATAAATGGACAAGGCAAGATAACCTGGATCTGATGAAATGCTACTATAACAGCAGACCAAATGAGAAAGGATATATGAAGCGTATGAGGAAACTCTGGATGGATACAAGATCTGCATGTCCACTGACTGAGAAACAACTAGTCACCCAACTTTTCAATGTCATAAAAAGAAAGCTATTATCACAACCTGAGATGGATCAACTGCACTGCAGATCCTCCACATGAAGACCTGGAAGAACAACATGTGCAACACCCTAAAAATCCGGACCCAATCTTGCAACTAGAGAGCACTCAATACCAGAAATCGACTGCTAAAGCTCAGCAAAGAAATACTTGCAACAATACCTCTAACCACCATAACTCAAACTAATAAACTGATCTTGGCTATAGAACCAGCAAGAACAATAGAAGTACATGCCCCCTTGGAAAAGAAGACTGGAGAGAAAAATTGAGGTGACACGTAGAGAAGTCAGCCAACTAACAGAAATACAGAAGAGTGTAAAGATCAAGAATAAGTCCAAGCTTGGCAAGTACAAAGGTCTGACCCCCAACTGAAGCCCTAGAGACTGCTAAACAAAGGCTTCACAGCATTCATTGCAAGATATGCTAGAGAAGCTGAGGCCAAGAAGATAAATGATCTGTTCCCCAAAGAACCATCTAAGGTATACTCCCAACTAAAGAGTAACAGCACAAAGGCAGCAACTCCACCAATAGCAGAGACTGAACAATACTGGAGGATTATATGGGAGAAGGAAAAAATGCATACCAGTGCAATGTGGCTGAAAGCTCTGAGAATGAAACACAGCAAGAACCATTACCATTACAGAAGCAGACATCCATGAAGCTCTGGACAGCACATGGCACAGACATGATCCACACCTACTGGCTAAAGAAATTAACAGTGGTGAATGCATGGCAACGCAGAGGAACCAACTGCTAGAAGCAGGCCACCACCCAGCTTGGCTAACACAAGGAAGAACAGTGCTGATCATGAAGGATCTTCACAAAAGAACAGTTCCATCCAACCAATGCCCAATAACGTGCTTTACAACAACCTGGAAACTCCTGTCAGGCATCATAGCCACCAAGCTACAGAATCATATGAACCAGTGCATGAATCCAGCTCAGAAAGGCCTTCCTATCCAGCTTTTCTTATCCAGGAAAACCTATGACAATGCCACACACATGGATCTGTGAATGCTTGGCTATCTACAATCAATGTCAACAGGAAATTAAGAACCTTCCTCAGAAACTCAATGGGGCTATAGAGAACAACACTGGAAGTCAACTCAAGACAATTAGCACAAGTGACCATCAAATGTGGCATATACCACGGTGATGCACTGTCCCCATTGCTGTTCTGCATAGGCTTGAACCCCCTCAGCCAGATAATTACAGAGTCTGGCTATGGATACAAGTTCAAGAGTGGAAGCACCATCAGCCACCTCCTCTACATGGATGACATCAAGCTGTATACAAAAAACGAATGAGACATCAATTCACTGATCCACCTGACATGAATCTACAGCGAAGATATTGGGATGTGTTAGGGTCTGCGGAATGCACCAAATATATGATGTGGAGAGGTGCATTCGCATCCCGGGGTCCACCGTGCAGGCGGAGCCTGCTGCTAGTAAAATGGCGCAAGAAGCGAACTCTGTTATCCCGCAGTCGCCAAAATAAACGCTGTAACGCGCTGTGGCAATGTGTGCGAACTCTGTTAATCCACAGAGCCGCTAGAAGGAGTGCCGCAGCGCTATAAGGTGATGTGTGTGAACTCACTTAACACAACTGAGTCGCAAAATAAACACGCTAGGGTGCTGTCTAGAGTTGAAAGCGAACCCTGTTACGTCACAGAGCCGCTGAGACAAACTTCTGTGTCCTGTCAGGCACCCAGGTACACAGTTAACTGCTAAGCGAACATACAACGTGATCATGCCCTAATGTCCTCGCGGGAGTCACCCGCAATCTATGGTGTCTGAACGCCAGGCCCTGAATACGGCAATCAAACTCCTCACCGGTTATGCCGGTAATCTAGGGCATCTAGGACACCGACCCTGACCAGCTAGCATACCAAACTCCTCACCGATTAAGTCGGTATTCTAGGGGCTTATTTCAGCCGGGCCCTAGCCACACACATGCATGACCACACTGGCGCAAAGCATATAAAGATTGACACTAGCGCATGGCGGCCCAACCATGCCACCCTTTTATAGCAACAGCTACAGAACCTGGCAGAAACAAGGACCAATGAAACTGTTCCAGAACACCAGTAGTCACAAGACCTTCCTGGCGGACCAATAGGAGCTGCTGCAGTACCTGAGCATGTGACCCCTGATCTCCAATGAGAGATCTCACCCTGGGCATGCTCAGAAGGGGAAAACAAGGACTTTGTCCCAAAGACTAGAGTTGAGCGATACTTTCCGATATCCAAAAGTATCGGAATCGGAATGGTATTGCCGATACCATTAAAATATCGGCGATACCCGATACCGATACCGGAAGTCCCATGTAAGTCTATGGGAACAAAATATCGTAACTAAAAAAACCCCATTCTTTCCTTGTAAACACTAAATATACACACATAGAATACATATATATATATATATATATATATATACATGTCATTGTGACATATATATATACATATATGTATAGTTTATACACTTCTACATAGTAAAATATCCTCTGATTCAATTGCCGGGTAAAGCCGGCTTCTGTGAAAAGACAGAAGCACCCGACATGAAATGACACTTGGTGTACATAGGGTTAACCATGTCTTTTCATGTTGTTTGCTATCTGATTTGCACAAACAATTACATCAGTCTATGTGTGCAAAATTTCACACCTGTAGGGGTTAATTAAAGGTGTAAATTTGTTGTAAAAAAAACGGACTTTTTTGCTACGAATTTACACCTTTAATTAACCCCTACAGGTGTGAAATTTTGCACACATAGACTGATGTAATTGTTTGTGCAAATCAGATAGCAAAGGACATGGTTAACCCTATGTACACCAAGTGTCATTTCATGTCGGGTTCTGCATTTTCACAAAAGCCGGCAATTGAATTAGCGGCTATTATACTATGTAGAAGTGTGTGAACTATAAATATAAATATATATATATGTGTGTCACAAATTCAATGACATGTATATATATATATATGAGGTGTAAAATTGCTGAAAAAAAATGCGTGGGCTCCCGCCCTATTTTCGCAACCAGACACACAAAGCCAGTGAGTGGGGGCAGATAATAATAGCCCAGAGAGGGACCATTATTTTTGCCCCCCCCCCTGGCTACTAACATCTGCCCCCAGACACCCCAGAAAAGACAAATCTATAATTAGATTTGCCCTTTCTGGCACTTTGCCCGTCTATTCCCATTGCCCTGTAGCGGTGGCGAATGGGTTAATATGGGGTTAAAGCCACCTTGCTATTGAAAGGTGACCTTAAGCCAGGTTAATAATTGAGAGCTGTCAATTAGACAACTATCAATTATTAATCCTATTGCATGAAATAAAAATAAAACACTCACACTTTAATTAAAAATCATTTTAATGAAATAAAGACACATGTTTTTGACCATCTTTTATTTTACTGCAAAAACCATTTCCTGTAATAAAATAAAATAAAAAAGCAAAATTATTCTTACCTATCCCATGCACAGTCAGGTCCCACGGTGTAATCCTTCAGAAAGGGTTAATGTTTACTGCAGGGACCGCAGCTAATGCTGCAGCCTCACAGTAAACCCCCAAATGAATGAGTTCCTCTCCTGGCTGACAGGAGAGTAAAGGCTGGGTCTCACAATAACGATACACCAGCGATCCCGACAACGATATGCACTTGTCAGGATCGCTGGTGTATCGCTACATGATCGCTGCTGAGCTGCCAAACAGGCAGCTCAGGCAGCGATCTGGGACAGCGACACTGCGGGTAACATCGCTTAAGGGCCCGTCTCACATAGCGATATCGCTACCGTGATCGCTGCTGAGTCACTAGTTTTGTGACGCAGCAGCGAGCTCACCAGCGATATCGCTGTGTGTGACATTCAGCGACGATCAGCCCCCCTGCCGGGTATCGCTGATCGTCGCTGAAATGTCAGGACCTTTTTTTGATCGCTGGTTTCCCGCTGACAGGCACGCATCGCTGCGTGTGACAGGCGGGAGACCAGCGATCCGCTGGTAACCAAGGTACACAGCGGGTTTCCAGGCGCGGGGCTGTGCCTAGAAACCCGCTGTGTACCTTGGATACCAGCGCCTTGATACAGGGGAGCTGGTATCCAAGGTCCTGACATTTCAGCGACAATCAGCGATACCCGGCAGGGGGGCTGATCGCTATGTGAGACGGGCCCTTAAGTGGAAAGCTTAATTGATTGCTTTCCACTTTCACTTCAGGTCAGCCAGGGACACAATCAGTGACGTCAGAGGGAACTGATTAACAAAAATAGGGGTTCCCTTTGAAAAAAAAATGGCGTGGGGTCCCCCCTATTTTTGTTAACCAGCCAGATGAAGCAGACCGCTGAGGCCTGGATTTTCAGGCTGTTAAGGAGCCAAGATCCATGGACCTTGCCAGCCTGATAATACCAGGCCACAGCAGTCTGCATATCTTGGCTGATTAACAAAAATAGGGGATCCCCTCGAAAAAAATTGGCGTGGGGTCCCCCCTATTTTTGTTAACCAGCCAGATGAAGCAGACCGCTGAGGCGTGGATTTTCAGGCTGTTAAGGAGCCAAGATCCATGGACCTTGCCAGCCTGATAATACCAGGCCACAGCAGTCTGCATATCTTGGCTGATTAACAAAAATAGGGGATCCCCTCGAAAAAAATTGGCGTGGGGTCCCCCCTATTTTTGTTAACCAGCCAGATGAAGCAGACCGCTGAGGCCTGGTTTTTCAGGCTGGTAAGGATCCAATATCCATGGACCTTGCCAGCCTGATAATACCAGGCCACAGCAGTCTGCTTAGCTTGGCTGGTTAACAAAAATAGGGGATCCCCTATTTTTGTTAACCAGCCAAGTAAAATGCAGACTGCTGCGGCCTGGTATTAAAAGACTGTCAAGGCCCATGGATTTTGGCCCTCAACAGCCTGATAATACCAGGCTACAGCAACCCCACATTTGGCGCATCAAAAGATGTGCCAATTGTGGCACTTTACCCGGCTCTTCCCACTTGCCCTGTAGCGGTGGCAAGCGGGGTAATAAGGGGTTAATGTCACCGTTGATTGCACGGTGACAATAAGCCCGGTTAATAATGGAGAGGCGTCAATAAGACACCGATCCATTATTAATCCCAAAGTTTTTAAATGTTTAAAAAAAGACACAGCAAGAAAAAAGTATTTTAATGAAATAAAAGAGACAACACAGTTTTCATTTCTTTTATTACTCTCTCATTCCTGTGACGCCATCGATCTCCTGTAAAACAATAAAAAAAAAAAACCAACAGTATACCACCTGTCCGACGCAGTCCATAGTAACGACTGTCCCACGACGATCCAGCTCTGCTACATCGGAATGACAGGCAGAGCCTGACATCCCGGCGCAGCACAGCTGCTTACCAGCTTCCCCGGCGGTGACGTCATCGGACTGCTTTAACGGCCGCGATTACCCAGCAGTCACTGCAGTTATCGCGAGAAACTGCATGTGACCGCCAAGGAGAAGAGGATGGCGGCCATTAAGCAGTCCGGGATGTGACCGCCGGAGATCTTCTGCCGGTAAGTGCCGCTGACTCCTGACAGACCCGACCGACGGACACTGACAGTGACAGTGACATTCCGATTCCGGTATCCGATATGACGAAAATATTGGAATTCGGAATCGGAATTCCGATACAGCCAATATCGGCCGATACCCGATATTTGCAGTATCAGAATGCTCAACACTACCAAAGACGTCTGCTCGCCGCTAACCAGTACTGGCCACAATAGCAGAGCCTGGAAATGCAGCAGTAATCCTCTGCACACTGTTAGACTGGGCGAGACTCTGGGACCGACGTCTAAGCTGAGTAGAGTCCACTGAGGCTGGAGACGAATGGGAGACCGCAGCCAGGATGGCTCGAGATTCCCCTTGTGCAGAAGCGGGAACTCGACCCCTAACAGGATGTCCTTTGGACTGGAGAACTGCGGCCGGTTGGTAATAAAGAGAGGCAAGTTAGTCATGATGGAGTGGAATTACAAGCAGGGCACATAGCAGATGTACAGACATGCTACAAGTACCTTGGCATCCCACAAGGATACGGTAACCATGATGAGGAGGCAAGGAATGTAGCAACATCCCAATACCATCAAAGGGTAAGACATGTCCTGAAGAGCCAGCTCAAGGGGAAGAATAAAATCTATGCCATCAATACATATGCCCTGCCAGTTATCAGATACCCTGCTGGCATAGTGTGCTGGCCAAAAGAATAGATGGAAGCTGCAGATGTTAAGACACAAAAGCTCCTCATAATGCATGGAGGTCTCCACCCTAAGTATAACACCCAAAGATTGTATTCCAACAGGTCTCCACCCTAAGTATAACATCCAAAGATTGTATTCCAACAGAAAGGAGGGTGGTCGAGGCTTGATAAGCATCCAAGCCACCATCACAGATGAAACAAGGAGTATCCGGTAATACATCAGTACATCAAAAATATGGCACCAAAAGATGAGATGCTGAGAGAAAGCCTTAAGCAGCAACAACAACATATCAGGAAGGAAGAACAAGAACATGAAGTGCCATGGTAAGACAAGCCGCTGCATGGCATGTACCATCGACAGATAATGGAGGTGGCAGACATGGAGAAATCTTAACAATGGCTGGAGAAAGCTGGACTCCGAGACAGTACAGAATAAAATTGCTTTTTACTTTCATGTAAAGCAGATGCTGTTATGTTGAGAGGTAACATAGTAACATAGTTAGCAAGGCCGAAAAAATACATTTGTCCATCCAGTTCAGCCTATATCCCGTCAGAATAAATCCCCAGATCTACGTACCTCTAAAGAATCTAATAACTGTAAGATGCAATATTGTTATGCTCCAGGAAGACATCCAGGCCTCTTTTGAACCCATCAACTGAGTTCGCCATCACCACCTCCTCAGGCAAGGAATTCCAGATTCTCACTGCCCTAATAGTAAAGAATCCTCTTCTATGTTAGTGGAAAAACCTTCTCTCCTCCAGACGCAGAAAAATGCCCTCTTGTGACGTCACCTTCCTTGGTATAAACAGATCCTTGGAGAGATATTTGTATTGTCCCCTTATATACTTATACATGGTTTTTAGATCGCCCCTCATTCGTCTTTTTTCTAGACTAAATAATCCTAATTTTGCTAATCTCTCTGGGTATTATAGTTCCCGCATCCCCTTTATTAATTTTGTTGCCCTCCTTTGTACTCGCTCTAGTTCCATTATATCCTTCTTGGGCACTGGTGACCAAAACTGTACACAGTACTCCATGTGCGGTCTAACCAGGGATTTGTACAGAGGCAGTATAATGCATTATCATGTGTATCCAGACCTCTTTTAATGCACCCCATGATCCTGTCTGCCTTGGTAGCTGCTTCCAGGCACTTGCTGCTCCAGGTAAGTTTATCATTAACTAGGATCCCCAAGTCCTTCTCCGTGTCAGATTTACCCAGTGTTTTCCCGTTCAGTGTGTAATGGTGATATTGATTCCTTCTTCCCATGTGTATAACCTTACATTTATCATTGTTAAACCGCATCTGCCACCTTTAGGCCCAAGTTTCAAACTTATTCAGATCCATCTGTAGCAGAATACTATCTTCTCTTGTACTGACTGCTTTACATAGTTTTGTATTATCTGCAAATATCGATATTTTACTGTGTATACCTTCTACCAGATCGTTAATAAATATGTTGAAGAGAATAGGTCCCAACACCAACCCCTGCGTTACCCCACTGGTCACAGCGACCCAGTTAGAGAATATACCATTTATAACCACCATCTGCTTTCTATCACTTAGCCAGTTACTTACACATTTACAAACATTTTCCTACAGATCCAGCATTCTCATTTTGCGTACCAACCTCTTGTGTGGCACGGTATCAAACGCTTAGGAAAAATCAAGATATACCATGTCCAATGACTCACCTTGGTCCAGTCTATAGCTTACCTCTTCATAAAAACTGATTAGATTGGTTTGACAGGAGCGATTCCTCATAAACCCATGCTCATATGGAGTTAAACAGTTATTCTCATTGAGATAATCCAGAATAACATTCCTCAGAAACCCTTCAAATATTTTACCAACAATAGAGGTTAGACTTACTGGCCTATGATTTCCAGGTTCACTTTTAGAGCCCTTTTTGAATATTGGTTCCACATTTGCTATGCGCCAGTCCTGTGGAATAGACACTGTCGCTATAGAGACCCTAAATATAAGAAATAATGGTTTGTCTGTTACATTACTTAGTTCTCTTAGTACTCGTGGGTGTATGCCATCCGGACCTGGAGATTTATCTGTTTTAATCTTATTTAGCCTGTTTTGTACCTCTTCTTGGGTTAGATTGGTGACCCTTAATATAGGGTTTTCTTTGTCTCTCAGTATTTCACCTAGCATTTCATTTTCCACCATGAATACCGTGGAGAAGAAAGTGTTTAATATATTAGCTTTTTCCTCGTCATCTACAACCATTCTTTCCTCACAATTTTTTAAGGGGCCTACGCTTTCACTTATGATTCTTTTACTATTGATATAGTTGAAGAACAGTTTGGGATTAGTTTTACTCTCCTTAGCAATGTGCTTCTCTGTTTCCTTTTTGGCAGCTTTAATTAGTTTTTTATATAAAGTATTTTTCTCCCTATAGTTTTTTAGATTTTCATTTTTAGAGTGCCATCCTGCTTTAGTAGTTTAAATGCTTTCTTTTTACTGTTAATTGCCCCTCTTACTTCTTTATTTAGACACATTGGGTTTTTCCTATTTCTTGTCCTTTTATTCTCACAAGGTATAAATCGCTTACAGTGCCTATTTAGGATGTTCTTAAGCATTTCCCACTTATTATCTGTATTCTTATTTCTGAGGATATTGTCCCAGTCAACCAGATTAAGGGCATCTCTAAGCTGGTCAAACTTTGCCTTCCTAAAGTTCAGTGTTTTTGTGACTCCCTGACAAGGCAAGTTCCCCTAGTGAAAGACAAGTGAAACTATACAATTAGTGGTCACTATTTCCTAGATGCCCAACAACCTGCAGATTTGTTATTCTGTCAGGTCTATTAGATAGTATTAGGTCTAAAAGTTCTGCTCCTCTGGTTGGATTCTTCACCAATTGTGAAAGATAATTATTCTTTGGTATTAGCAGAAACCTGTTCGGTTTATGGGTTTCGCAGGTGTCTTTTTCCCAGTTAATAGCCGGGTAGTTAACGTCTCCCATAACAAGGACTTCATTATGGGTTGCAGCTTCATCTTGTCTATCTAGACTTTCTATGATTTCTGTTATATTTGGGGTTTGTAACAGACCCCAGTGAGAATGTTGTTACTATTTTTCCCTCCATGTATTTCGACCCATATGGACTCGACATCCTCATTCCCTTAAAATGGACTTGCTCTGTCAAGGTAAAGCGCTTGCTCTGTAAAGAGGGAGCATGGCAAGATATGCTTTCAAGACCATGATACTGAAAATGTTAAAAGTAGCATTCACAGATCCATGTGTGTGGCATTGTCATAGGTTTTCCTGGATAAGAAAAGCTGGATAGGAAAGCCTTTCTGAGCTGGATTCATGCACTGGTTCATATGATTCTGTAGCTTGGTGGCTATGATGCCTGACAGGAGTTTCCAGGTTGTTGTAAAGCACGTTATTGGGCATTGGTTGAATGGAACTGTTCTTTTGTGAAGATCCTTCATGATCAGCACTGTTCTTCCTTGTGTTAGCCAAGCTGGGTGGTGGCCTGCTTCTAGCAGTTGGTTCCTCTGCGTTGCCATGCATTCACCACTGTTAATTTCTTTAGCCAGTAGGTGTGGATCATGTCTGTGCCATGTGCTGTCCAGAGCTTCATGGATGTCTGCTTCTGTAATGGTAATGGTTCTTGCTGTGTTTCATTCTCAGAGCTTTCAGCCACATTGCACTGGTATGCATTTTTTCCTTCTCCCATATGATCCTCCAGTATTGTTCAGTCTCTGCTATTGGTGGAGTTGCTGCCTTTGTGCTGTTACTCTTTAGTTGGGAGTATACCTTAGATGGTTCTTTGGGGAACAGATCATTTATCTTCTTGGCCTCAGCTTCTCTAGCATATCTTGCAATGAATGCTGTGAAGCCTTTGTTTAGCAGTCTCTAGGGCTTCAGTTGGGGGTCAGACCTTTGTACTTGCCAAGCTTGGACTTATTCTTGATCTTTACACTCTTCTGTATTTCTGTTAGTTGGCTGACTTCCCTACGTGTCACCTCAATTTTTCTCTCCAGTCTTCTTTTCCAAGGGGGCATGTACTTCTATTGTTCTTGCTGGTTCTATAGCCAAGATCAGTTTATTAGTTTGAGTTATGGTGGTTAGAGGTATTGTTGCAAGTATTTCTTTGCTGAGCTTTAGCAGTCGATTTCTGGTATTGAGTGCTCTCTAGTTGCAAGATTGGGTCCGGATTTTTAGGGTGTTGCACATGTTGTTCTTCCAGGTCTTCATGTGGAGGATCTGCAGTGCAGTTGATCCATCTCAGGTTGTGATAATAGCTTTCTTTTTATGACATTGAAAAGTTGGGTGACTAGTTGTTTCTCAGTCAGTGGACATGCAGATCTTGTATCCATCCAGAGTTTCCTCATACGCTTCATATATCCTTTCTCATTTGGTCTGCTGTTATAGTAGCATTTCATCAGATCCAGGTTATCTTGCCTTGTCCATTTATCATCATCTGACACGGACCTCGTTAATCCAGGCTACATCCAAGCCGGCATGACTCTCTTTGTTCATGACACTCTCATATTTATTGAGGCAGTCACTATAGTTTTAGGAGTCTACTGGTATATTATATCCAACAGGGTAGAATCAGGATTTGAACCCCAGTCTCCCATGTCGTAGGCTATGCACTTAACCATTACATTCTACCAGTTATGGTAAGTGATACATTTAAATTGTTCAGAACACACATTAAAGGTACATAAATCATATATACATATAGAAATGAAATCAAATCGTGTAGAACATAATTCCCTCTAAAACTAAATTTTATTGATAATCGTAAAAACACCAACCCAGTGAAAAAAGGTTAAATACCAAAGATATCTATACTAATACCATGGCCTATATACTCCTATATGATCCTACCTGACCGTGGGGGTTGGCACCACTAGAGATTCGACTTGGCGCCCCCACTCAGCGTAGGCTAACCCTCACTGCCCTGTTGTACCCTACACTATAGGTAGGAAAACAATATGTGGATAGGCAGGAGTGAAGTGAGTCTTTAAACTAGGCACACGTAAAATTAAAAAGACACTTGTACCCCTAGATAAAATGATGTACAATATATTTGGGAAATAATAATAAGTTCCGTAGGGCAAAAGAATATACCCATAATTGTCCTTATACAATATTATGAATTGGTCCCGTAGAGAAACTACTGGCCAAAGGTAAAAAGGACAAGTGGTAGACAACAATTAGAAAGATATCAGCATTAAATTGTGCTGGTCATATAATAGAACATTCATAGAGCATGACATATTGTTGTCTTAGCGCCCCATATGTTTAATCCCATAAGGGGTAACTTATCGTGTCTTCAATAGCCCCGACGCGTTTCCCCGTCAATCTGAATGGTTCATCAGGAGGTCTTAAAATGATACAGATCGGCTGCCATAATGGATGATGGTGCACCGCCGTATCGTCTCAGGTGGACTTAAATAACCACCCCTTGTCAATACCACGATTGGTCCGCCCACATAATTACGGGCACATGTACCGGGTTAACCCATAGGCCACTCACCGCTTTATTAATGTACGTCAGACGCCATCGATCCCCACGATGTCCCTGCATGGTGTATAGGTCTCACCGATACTTCCGGGAACAGTCTGCGTCTCCGTCACTAAAGCGCACACGTCACTTCCGCCCTGGTCAGTCTCCGAATACTGATGTCATATCCACCCTGCCCAGAATACTATTGCGTTCCACTTGGTGGAACGCAAATAGACAGGACGTAATTTCCTGGATTTGACTATTGTTAAAAATGATGATGGCAGAATATGTACTAGTACCTTCAGAAAACCGACGGCGACTAATAGCCTGCTAAGGTGGAATAGCCATCACCCTATTTCATCGTACTCAGGACAAATTGCACAATAGCTATTGAGATCTTGTTACCCTTGAGAAAATAAAAATTGGGGTAAAAAGATCATTTTTGTGGAAAAAATATGATTTTTATTTTTATTTTACTGCTCTACGTCATAAACTTGTGTGAAGCACTTGGGGGTTCAAAGTGCTCACCACAGATCTAGATAAGTTCCTTATGGCTTTTAGTTTCTGAAATGGAGTCACTTGTTGTTTAGGCACATCAGGGGCTATCCAAATGCAACATGGCGTCCAATCTCGATTCCAGCCAATTTTGGTTTGAAAAAGTCAAATGGCGCTCCTTCCCTTGCGAGCTCTGCCGTGCACACAAACAGTGGTTCCCCCCCACACATGGGGTATCAGCGTACTCAGGACAAATTGGACAACAACTTTTATCGTCCAGTTTCTCCTGTTACCCTTGGGAAAATAAAAAATTGGTGACTTAAATATCATTTTTGTGGGAAAAAATAAGATTTTTTATTTTCATGCCCAGGCATTATAAACTTGTGTGAAGCACTTGGGGTTTCAAAGTGCTCACCACAGATCTAGATAAGTTCCTTGGGGGATCTAATTTCCAAAATGGGGTCACTTGTGGGAGGTTTCCACTGTTTAGGCACAGCAGTGACTCTGCAAACTGAACATGACACCCATCAAAGTCTGCATTCCAAAACGTCATTACTTCCTTTCCTAGCCCTGCCGTGCGCCCAAACAGTATTTCCCCCCTCACATATGGGGTATCAGCGAACTCAGGACAAATTGGACAACTTTTGGGGTCCTATTTCCTTGGGAAAATCAAAAATTGGGGACTAAAAAATAATTTTTGTGGAAATTTTTTTTTCACACCCAGGCATTATAAACTTTAGTGAAAAACTTCGGGGTTCAAAGTGCTCACCACAGATCTAGATAAGTTCCTTAGGGGGTCTAGTTTCCAAAATGGTGTCACTTGTGGGGAGTTTCCACTGTTTAGGCACATCAGGGGCTCTCCAAACGCGACATGGCATCCAATTTCAATTCCAGTCAATTTTGGTTTAAAAAAGTCAAACAGCGCTCTTTCCCTTCCAAGACCTGTCGTGAGTCCAGACAGTGGTTTTCCCCCACATATTGGGTATCGGCGTACTCAGGAGAAATTGCACAATAACTTTTTCTGTCCATTTTCTCCTTTTACCCTTGTTAAAATAAAAAAATTGTTTGTAAAATATCATTTTTGTGACTAAAAAGTTAAATGTAGCACCTGAAGGGTTAATAAACTTCTTGAATGTGGTTTTGAGTACGTTGAGGGGTGCAGTTTTTAGAATGGTGTCACTTTTGGGTATTTTCTGCCATATACAGTCATGGCCAAAAGTTTTGAGAATGACACAAATATTATATTTTCACATGATCTGCTGCCCTCTGGTTTTTATGTGTGTTTGACAGATGTTTTTATCACAGACAGAAATATAATAATTGCAAACATATGAGTAACAAAAGCTTATATTGACAGTTAGAATGAGTTAATGCAGCAAGTCAATATTTGCAGTGTTGACCCTTCTTCTTCAGGACCTCTGCAATTCTCCCTGGCATGCTCTCAATCAACTTCTGGACCAAATCCTGACTGATAGCTGTCCATTCTTGCACAATCAATGCTTTCATTTTGTCAGAATTTTTAGGTTATTGTTTGTCCACCCGTCTCTTGATGATTGACCACAAGTTCTCTATGGGATTAAGATCTGGGGAGTTTCCAGGCAATGGACCCAAAATCTCTATGTTTTGTTTAATTAGTTTTTTATATAAAGTATTTTTCTCCCTATAGTTTTTTAGATTTTCATTTTTAGAGTGCCATCCTGCTTTAGTAGTTTAAATGCTTTCTTTTTACTGTTAATTGCCCCTCTTACTTCTTTATTTAGACACATTGGGTTTTTCCTATTTCTTGTCCTTTTATTCTCACAAGGTATAAATCGCTTACAGTGCCTATTTAGGATGTTCTTAAGCATTTCCCACTTATTATCTGTATTCTTATTTCTGAGGATATTGTCCCAGTCAACCAGATTAAGGGCATCTCTAAGCTGGTCAAACTTTGCCTTCCTAAAGTTCAGTGTTTTTGTGACTCCCTGACAAGGCAAGTTCCCCTAGCGAAAGACAAGTGAAACTATACAATATAGTGGTCGCTATTTCCTAGATGCCCAACAACCTGCAGATTTGTTATTCTGTCAGGTCTATTAGATATTATTAGGTCTAAAAGTTCTGCTCCTCTGGTTGGATTCTTCACCAATTGTGAAAGATAATTATTCTTTGGTATTAGCAGAAACCTGTTCGGTTTATGGGTTTCGCAGGTGTCTTTTTCCCAGTTAATAGCCGGGTAGTTAACGTCTCCCATAACAAGGACTTCATTATGGGTTGCAGCTTCATCTTGTCTATCTAGACTTTCTATGATTTCTGTTATATTTGGGGGTTTGTAACAGAATGTTGTTACTATTTTTCCCTCCATGTATTTCGACCCATATGGACTCGACATCCTCATTCCCTTAAAATGGACTTGCTCTGTCAAGGTAAAGCGCTTGCTCTGTAAAGAGGGAGCATGGCAAGATATGCTTTCAAGACCATGATACTGAAAATGTTAAAAGTAGAATAAGGTTGGCATACTACAAAAAAAACAAAAAACATGGCTGATACTTTTACTACAGAATATGTGAGCTCTGTTGGAGGAAAACAAGTGTGTCCATCAGTGACTGTCCGACTACCTTGACTTTAAGCATCCCCTCCCCCTTGATAAGATTACCAGTAGAAATAAATTAATGACATAGTTCAAAGCTGATATGGAAAAGATGTAGTAGCAGCTTTTATTCTATATTCTTTGCTGCATCAATTTTAATCTGCTGGCAGTGTGTTAAGAATATGGAATAATCAGATACTGTGCTATGAATTAAATATACTAATAAATATTGAAGGTGAAAAAAGATCACACATACATGTTCCTCTGGGCAATGGAGGTGCTGTGTACAGATGGGAGATATGAGAGGTGACAAATTCTTAAGAAGGATAGTTTGATACATTCTTTCCCCTCTCATCAGTGTTAACACAGTAAACGGGAAAATGGAAAATGTCTAATCATATGTATGTCTAAAGTTACTGACAGTTAAAAATAGTCTAACTTTTAAGATGCAAACTGAAGTAGGAAGTAGATTGAAGTAAAACTTTAGCTAATTTATTAAGTAGGTTAAAAATGATATCAAATACACATATTGAGTTAATATTCTATTTTATATGGATTGGACTACATTTGTTTGGCAAACCAAAACTCTGATTTGACTTAACAATTCCCTTTTATAAATCATTTTGATGGGATCTCAGAAAGAACAGATATGCATTTTTTATGTGAGCCACATACTAAACTAAGACGCAATAAACTTAAAGAGAGGAGGGAAGACATCCATGACCCCTGCAAGGTTATCTTAAGGGAGATGTCAAAATAACAAATGTTCACCTGTATTTACAGTATTACATACATTGAGTGGAGTTATGCTACAATGTTATTGGTATTAGAAAAAAAAAACAGTACCATATTGGTTATTGGGACCATGCACCAGGTGGGTGCCGAATAGTCACATATAAAGAACCACTCCTGTACATGACATTTGAAACAGTAGAAAATGCGGAGTAAATAGGTTGAAAAATTTGTATTTTTATCATATAGACAAAAAGTAGCCAAAGTGTTGAAAAAACAGATACAAAACCACAGACAGACACAATACACAGTGAACTGATTGACTCCAAAGTGAACATAGATAAATTAGCATAGATGTAAGTATATACAGCACAGGTCGGTGTAAAAGTCGTCAAAAATCTGAGCGCTAATCAGATCATAGTGACTAGTTATATGTATTAACTATCCACAGTGCTGTGTTTCAATGTCAAATACTCAATCAAAGAGAGATGAAATTATCTTACCCTGTGGGAGGAGAAAGCGCACAAAACCTGGTGGTTCTAACCCCAATGTGCATTTCAGGAGGATTTTTCCTTGCTTTCTCAAGGGGCAGGTGTTGCTCTTGGTATGCTTTCTTTTGCTTTATACATAGAATTTTCATTATTATTAGCATTATGTTGAAGGGAATCTGTCAACAGTTTTTTGCCACCTAATCTCTGATAGCAATAAAATTTAGAAACACAGACAATAATGAGAACGGGTCTGACACTGGCCTTAGCCTGTGTAATTGAATTTAAACCCTTAACACCCAAGGGTGGTTAGCACGTTAATGACCGGGCCAATTTTTACAATTCTGACCACTGTCTCTTTATAAGGCTATAACTCTGGAACGCTTCAACGGATCTTAGCAATTCTGAGAATGTTTTCTCGTGACATATTGTACTTCATGATAGTGGTAAAATTTCTTCGATACAACTTGCGAGTATTTATGAAAAAAATGGTAATATGGCGAAAATTTGGAAAATTTTTCAATTTTCAAACTTTGAATTTTTAATCCCTTAAAACAGAGAAATATGTCACACAAAATAGATGCTAAATAACATTTCCAACATGTCTACTTTGCATCAGCACAATTTTGAACTCAAATTTTCTTTTTGTTACGAAGTTATAAGGGTTAAAAGTTGACTAGCGATTTCTCATTTTTACAACAAATTATACAAAACCATTTTTTCTAGGGACCACATCACATTTGAAGTCACTTTGAGGGGTTTACAGTCATGACCAAAAGTTTTGAGAATGACACAAATATTAATTTTTACAAAGTCTACTGCTTCACTTTTTCTAATGGCAATTTGCATATACTCCAGAATGTTATAATGAGTGATCAGCTTAACAGCAATTACTTGCAAAGTCAATATTTGGCTAGAAAATGAACTTTATCCCCCAAAACACATTTCAACATCATTGCAGCCCTGCCTTAAAAGGACCAGCTAACCTCTTTTCAGTGATTGCTCCATTAACACAGGTGTGGGTGTTGATGAGGACATGGCTGGAGATCAATCTGTCATGATTAAGTAAGAATGACACCACTGGACACTTTAAAAGGAGGCTGGTGCTTGGCATCATTGTTTCTCTTCTGTTAACCATGGCTATCTCTAAAGAAACACGTGCAGTAATCATTGCAATGCACAAAAATGGCCTAACAGGGAAGAGTATCGCAGCTAGAAAGATTGCACCTCAGTCAACAATCTATCGCATCATCAAGAACTTCAAGGAGAGAGGTTCCATTGTTGCCAAAAAGGCTCTAGGGCGCCCAAGAAAGACCAGCAAGCGCCAGGACCGTCTCTTAAAAGTGTTTCAGCTGCGAGATCGGGCTACCAGCAGTGCAGAGCTTGCTGAGGAATGGCAGCAGGCAGGTGTGAGTGCATCTGCACGCACTGTGAGGCGGAGACTCTTGGAGCAAGGCCTGGTCTCAAGGAGGGCAGCAAAGAAGCCACTTCTCTCCAGAAAAAACATCATGGACAGACTGATATTCTGCAAAAGGTACAGGCAGTGGACTGCTGAGGACTGGGTTAAAGTTATTTTCTCTGATGAATCCCCTTTTCGATTGTTTGGGACATCAGGAAAACGCCTCATTCGGAGAAGACAAGGTGAGCGCTACCACCAGTCTTGTCTCATGCCAACTGTTAAGCATCCTGAAACCATTCATGTGTGAGGTTGCTTCTCAGCCAAGGGAATCGGCTCTCTCACAGTCTTGCCTAAAAACACAGCCATGAATAAAGAATGGTACCAGAATGTCCTCCAAGAGCAACTTCTCCCAACCCTCCAAGAGAAGTTTGGCGATCAACAATGCCTTTTCCAGCATGATGGAGCACCTTGCCATAAAGCAAAGTTGATAACTAAATGGCTCAGGGAACAAAACATAGAGATTTTGGGTCCATTGCCTGGAAACTCCCCAGATCTTAATCCCATTGAGAACTTGTGGTCAATCATCAAGAGACGGGTGGACAAACAATAACCTAAAAATTCTGACAAAATGAAAGCATTGATTGTGCAAGAATGGACAGCTATCAGTCAGGATTTGGTCCAGAAGTTGATTGAGAGCATGCCAGGGAGAATTGCAGAGGTCCTGAAGAAGAAGGGTCAACACTGCAAATATTGACTTGCTGCATTAACTCATTCTAACTGTCAATATAAGCTTTTGTTACTCATATGTTTGCAATTATTATATTTCTGTCTGTGATAAAAACATCTGTCAAACACACATAAAAACCAGAGGGCAGCAGATCATGTGAAAATATAATATTTGTGTCATTCTCAAAACTTTTGGCCATGACTGTATATGGCAGAAAATACCCAAAAGTGACACCATTCTAAAAACTGCACCCCTCAACGTACTCAAAACCACATTCAAGAAGTTTATTAACCCTTCAGGTGCTACATTTAACTTTTTAGTCACAAAAATGATATTTTACAAACAATTTTTTTATTTTAACAAGGGTAAAAGGAGAAAATGGACAGAAAAAGTTATTGTGCAATTTCTCCTGAGTACGTCGATACCCAATATGTGGGGGAAAACCACTGTCTGGACTCACGACAGGTCTTGGAAGGGAAAGAGCGCTGTTTGACTTTTTTAAACCAAAATTGACTGGAATTGAAATTGGATGCCATGTCGCGTTTGGAGAGCCCCTGATGTGCCTAAACAGTGGAAACCCCCCACAAGTGACACCATTTTGGAAACTAGACCCCCTAAGGAACTTATCTAGATCTGTGGTGAGCACTTTGAACCCGAAGTTTTTCACTAAAGTTTATAATGCCTGGGTGTGAAAAAAAAATTTCCACAAAAATTATTTTTTAGTCCCCAATTTTTGATTTTCCCAAGGAAATAGGACCCCAAAAGTTGTCCAATTTGTCCTGAGTTCGCTGATACCCCATATGTGAGGGGGGAAATACTGTTTGGGCGCACGGCAGGGCTAGGAAAGGAAGTAATGACGTTTTGGAATGCAGACTTTGATGGGTGTCATGTTCAGTTTGCAGAGTCACTGCTGTGCCTAAACAGTGGAAACCTCCCACAAGTGACCCCATTTTGGAAATTAGATCCCCAAGGAACTTATCTAGATCTGTGGTGAGCACTTTGAAACCCAAGTGCTTCACACAAGTTTATAATGCCTGGGCATGAAAATAAAAAATCTTATTTTTTCCCACAAAAATGATATTTAAGTCACCAATTTTTTATTTTCCCAAGGGTAACAGGAGAAACTGGATGATAAAAGTTGTTGTCCAATTTGTCCTGAGTACGCTGATACCCCATGTGTGGGGGGGAACCACTGTTTGTGTGCACGGCAGAGCTCGCAAGGGAAGGAGCGCCATTTGACTTTTTCAAACCAAAATTGGCTGGAATCGAGATTGGACGCCATGTTGCATTTGGATAGCCCCTGATGTGCCTAAACAACAAGTGACTCCATTTCAGAAATTAAAAGCCATAAGGAACTTATCTAGATCTGTGGTGAGCACTTTGAACCCCCAAGTGCTTCACACAAGTTTATGACGTAGAGCAGTAAAATAAAAATAAAAATCATATTTTTTCCACAAAATGATCTTTTTACCCCAATTTTTATTTTCTCAAGGGTAACAAGATCTCAATAGTTATTGTGCAATTTGTCCTGAGTACGATGATACCCAATATGTCGGGGTTAACAACTCTTTGGGTGCATGTCAGAGCTCGGAATGGAAGTAGCGCAGTTTGACTTTTTCAACGCAGAATTGGTTGGCGCCATGTCGTGTTTGGAGAGCATCTGATGTGCCTAAACAGTGGAAACCCCCACAAGTGACACTGTTTTGGAAACTAGACCCATAAGGAACTTATCTAGATCTGTTGTGAGCACATTCAACCCCCAAGTGTTTCACTAAAGTTTATAATGCATGGGTGTTAAAAAAAAAAAATTCCACAAAAATGATTTTTAGTCCCCAATTCTTGATTTTTCCCAAGGAAATTGGACCCCAAAAGTTTTTGTCCAATTTGTCCTGAGTACGCTGATACCCCATATGTGTGGGGGAAATACTGTTTGGGAGCACAGCAGGGTGGAAAGGAAGTAATGACATTTTGGAATGGAGACTTTGATGGGTGTCATGTTCAGTTTGCAGAGCCCCTGATGTGTCTAAACAGTGGAAACCCCCCACAAGTGACAGCATTTTGGAAACTAGACCCCCTAAGGAACTTATCTAGATCTGTGGTGAGCACTTTGAACCCCCAAGTGCTTCACACAAGTTTATAATGCCCTGGCATGAAAATAAAAAGCCTATTTTTTCCCACAAAAATGATCTTTTAGTTACCATTTTTTATTTTCCTAAGGGTAACGGGAGAAATTGGACCCCAAACCTTGCTGTCCAATTTGTCCTGAGTATGCTGATACCCTATATGTTGGAGAAAACTACTGTATGGGCACACGTCGGGGCTCGGAATAGAAGTAGTGACGTTTAGTAATGCAGACTTTGCTGGAATGGTCTGCGGGTGTCATGTCACGTTTGGAGAGCCCCTGATGTGCCTAAACAGTGGAAACCTCCCACAAGTGACCCCATTTTGGAACCTAGACCCCAAAAGGAACTTATATAGATGTGTGGTGAGTAGAGATAAGCTACTTTCCCTTTTTTCGGGTCGAGTCGGGTTTCATGAAACCCTACTTTCGCAAAAGTCGGGTCGAGTGAAATTGGCAGACTATCGGGAAAAGTCAGTGGGTCGACCGTAACACGAAACCCAATGCAAGTCAATGGGGAAGCAAAGTCGGTAGGGAGTGGAGGACAGTAAACACACCTACAGTGCCCATTTGAATGGCAACAACATCAATCATTATTACTTAAGCTTGGCAACCTTAATTTACTTTATAATAGTGATTACGCATTGAAAAATGGGGGTTATTTGGCTCAACTGTGGGGGGGGGTAGGGATGGCTCCCGGTTTTCGTGGGCCCTGGGCCAAAGAGTGTCAGTGGGCCCTTTTAACACATACCACAATTTGTGATGCTCCGATACGGCACAGAAATATAGGTATAGTACAATGAAAAATACTTCACTTCTTACATGACATGACTGATATCTATGTTAAAAGTTACAATAGCTCAAAAACCGGACACTATATTCCTCCATACAGAATTATGGCCACCACATAGTGCGCCATACAGAATAAGGAGCCCATATATTGCTCCATACAGACTAATTGGTCCCATATAATGTTCCATACAGTATATGATGAGCTCCACATACTGCTCCAGGATATGATATTCCGCATATAATGTGCCATAAAGTATAGGACGGTCCCCATAGAGAAGAATGAGCCCCACATATTGCTCCATACAGTATAATGAGTCACATATAAAGGTCCATACAGTATATGATGGGCCCCATATATTGCTCCATACAGAATGGGCTCCATATAATGCTCCATACAGAATAGGCCCCATATGATGCTTCATACCCTATATGATGCCCCATAAATAATGACCCACATATGATTCTCCAGTATATGATGGGCCACATGGATGATGCTCCAGTGTCTTATGGGCCAAAAGAAAGCTCCATATATAATGGGCCCAATTATTAATGTACCAGAGTTTAATGGGCCCCGGAAATGCTTCTCCTGTGTCTGATGTCCCCATTTACAATACTCCAGTATATGATGGGCCCCATGGATCATGCTCCAGTGTCTTATGGGCCAAAAGAAAGCTCCATATATAATGGGCCCAATTATTAATTTTCCAGTGTGTAATAGGCCACATAAATGCTGCTCCAGTGTCTGATGTCCCACATTTACAATACTCCAGTATATGATGGGCCCCATGGATGCTGCTCCAGTGTCTTATGGGCCAAAAGAAAGCTCCAAATATAATGGGCCCAATTATTAATGTTCCAGTGTGTAATGGGCCACATAAATGCTTCTCCAGTGTCTGATCTGCCCCATTTAGACTACTCCAATACATGATGGGCCCCATGGATGATGCTCCAGTGTGTTATGGACCAAAAGAAAGCTCCATATATAATAGGCCCCATTATTAATGTACCAGTGTATAATGGGCCCCTGGAAATGCTGCTGCATTGTCTGATGTCCCCATTTACAATACTCCAGTATATGATGGGCCCCATGGATGCTGCTCCAGTGTCTTAGGCCTCTTTCACACATCCGTTTTTTTACTTCAGGCATGATCCGGCGTGTTGTTAAAAAAACGGATCCGGTACCGGATGTGTTTTTTTTACCATTGCCTGATGTCATTGCATTGTATTCGTTTTTGTCCGGATCCGGCGGAAATGTACATTCCGGCGGCCGGACAAAACGGTGCATGCAACGTTTTTTTTGTTTGCCGGAGCCGCCTGATAGTGCCTGAAGCGGCACATCAGGCGGCCGGAAATAATACGAGTCAATGGAAGCGGATCAGACTTTTGTGCAATCCGACAAAAGTCTGATTCGGATTCTGGAAATCAGGGACTACTACTACTACTACTACTACTACTACATTTTCCACTGTCTCCGGATATCCAAAACCCTCTTTTTCCGGGTTCAAAAGTTCAGGTCGGATCCAGCAAAAAAATTGATCCGTTGCATCAGTTTTTTCATTTCAGCGCCGGATCCGTCCCTTCAGGTGTTCGCTGGATCATGCCTGACACAAAAAAACGGATGTGTGAAAGCAGCCTTATAGGCCAAAAGGAACAAGGAAGTAAAAGAAGACATACTACACACCAGGGAACTCCAATATATAAGAGATAATCCAATTTTATTAGAAAAATACAATATATAACACCACACGATTAAAAACAATTAAAAATAAAACAAACAATCCCTGAAAAGGGTACATAGCTCCCTGAGACCAATAGACATGTGCAAGTAAGAAAAATACATATATAATGCAAATGTTGGTAATAATAGTATAAATGTATCATAAGAAACACACTGCACAAAAAAATATATATGTAAACTTTGGCTTATGGGCCAAAAGAAAGCTCCATATATGATGGGCCCAATTATTAATGTTCCAGTGTGTAATAGGCCACGTACATGCTGCTCCAGTGTCTGATCTGCACCATTTAGAATGCTCCAATACATGATGTGCCCCATGGATGATGCTCCAGTGTCTTATGAGCCAAAAGAATGCTCCATATATAATGTGCTACATTATTAATGATCCAGTGTAAAATGCTCTTCATATATTCCTCCAAACATTACAAAAAATGAAATACCTCTACTCGCTGTGCACTGCTCTACTCTGGACTCCTCAGCGTCGCCATCTTACAGCTCTCTGCATTTGGACTGTTTAGGCAGAGGGAGTACAGACGTGAAGTCATTGCGCTCTGTAACCTGAATGTTACTCATGGGCGACATCACTGGCACAGGGCCCCTCATAGTATCCCGTTGTGTCTGACGGCGAGTGGGCCCATCCCACCATCAGAGACAATTTTTTGTACTATGAGGGGCCCTGTACCAGTGCCGTCGCCCACGAGTCTGCCCCCCACCTGCTCAGGGAACCGGCACTTGTCCGAGTGCGCCAGGTGCTGACGAGGGCCCTGGGGGGGATTTTTAAGTTTTGTAGTCCGTCCACGCTTGCAATTGTGTGGGACCCCAGGAGTTTGGTTGCCACAGTGACCTTGCCTCCCTCCAGGGGGGAGTGATGTCATGCCTGAAAGCAAGGAAGGATCCCTTTAACAGGTAACACAGCATACAACACCCTTCCTACTCCGGACCCAAAGGGGGAGATCCAACACATGATTTTAGGAGAGCTCCTCGAGAATATTCTGGCTGGGGGAGGAGTTAGTGAGTGTGGCTGGAGGGACAAGAGAGGAGAGACATGTGGAGACAAGCTGTGGAAAAGAGTGGCTATAGAGAGCTCACCCCCAGGTCAGTAGGTAAACTAAAGTCCCAACAGCAGAATCCAGAGGGAAGGAGACAGCAGGTTCTCTGCCCCAACTAATACTGTACTACACAGCAGCAGCACATGTGAGCAGTAGACTCCATAAGTGAATGATTCCTGAAGCAGGTTACAGCTGCCTGTTATGAGAGTGAAGCTCTACCTAGACAAGAGACAGAGAGAGGAACTTGGACGGAGCTTATAGCAGCCAGTGCCTCAGAGAATAGCACTAGAAAGGAGACCTCCATCGCACCTGAAGTAAGGCGATTCCAAATTGCTTTCAGGCTGACCGACTCCAGCATTGTACTCAGTGCCCTGGACACTTTGCCTGCAAAAACTGTGAGTAAAGCTTTGGAAACTGCATCTGTCTGTGTCTCCTCAAGTCCTTCCTGCAAAACACACTCCACTCTGCTACATCTTTCAGCACCATTACTTTCTATACCATCTCTCTGCCCTGGGACAAACTTTACTTGTGGGAAGCTATCCCAACTCTGCTGCATCACACCATCTGTCCCAGAGGATCTGCACTGCAGCGCTTGTCACCTCTGACCAGAAACCACTGGTGGCATCACGAATACCTTACTACAAACTCTATCATCCCCTGTACATATTCCCCTTTTATTGGACGCCCAGCACCACGGACCGGGTCACTGCCGCTGTGACACATCCCCTTTAAGACACCGGCCTGGTACCAAGTATACCACTGCCCTGACGAGTGATCCAAGTGCATGTTCATGAAATGTCTAAGCATGCAAATTGTATTAAAATTTCTGAGATTTTTCCCTCGGTTAAAGGTCGTTCTGCACTGTTTACAGATAACCTTTGCTTCATCAATAGGATTTTGGTTAAAAAAGTGCCACACTGGACTCTTCCTACTATGGTGTCAATTTTCAGGGCTTGCACGCTGTGCAAATTTGACTGTCTGGCCAAGCTGTCCTGCAACTCTCTTTTTGCTTTTTAACACCTTTTTGGACTGCTATGGGCCTGCCAGATAACCGCTGCTGCGATGTCGATGCCTGCTACGGATCCTTCTCCTCTTTCTGAGCTATTGCCAGCGGCACCCTCTTCCCCAAATGGATGCCAATCCGTGTCAACAACTGGGTCATCCATCACCTCCTCTTCAATGTACTCTGGGGCACCTGAGTTTCATCAGGGTCAGATTCTGGCTCAGTAGACTGCGAGGGAAATGTAGTGCTCTGGGTGAATGTACCAGCAGAATCATCTAGCAATGGCTGTGCATCATGATGTGCACTCCATCTCTGATTCATGTTGGACTGGGGAATTCAGGATTTGACTTGATAACCCAGGCATGGTACGTGAAAAGAGCTCCATGAAGTAATCTGAAGTGTCGGCTGCCGCATCCTTCACTTCTGGTGGGGGTGAAGCACACAAGGAAAGGTGTTGTTCCTGACCAGGAGCCAGCACTGATGACTCAGTCCTTGCATTTTTTGAAACTTCACAAGAGAAGGCAATATACAAAATAATGGAAACACCTAACGTTTTGGCATCATCATCTTCGAACATGTTATAAACATGCAAACCATGACATATGGTTATGTTTTGTAGTTGATTATTTGTGTTATGTCATATGTGTATGTCAATTAGCTGTTTGTTTTGCATAATTGTAAGAACATTGATGAGAAACTGATACCAATGGCAGACCTCTCTGATTTTCAAAGAGGCAAAATTGTTGGTGCTCGGATTGCCGGCGCTAGTGTAACCAAAAGTGCCCGAATGCTTGGCGTGTCAAGAGGTACTGTCTCCAAAGTAATGACTGCGTTTGAAAGAGAAGGAAAAAAAGCAACTGAAAAAGAAAGGAACATTTCATAGAAAAGGAAAATATACATGAGAGTATACTACAGGCATATAAGTCCGCAGGAGAGGAAGATTCTAAGGATTCTCAGCGGGAGGATAATGAATAGTCACCCATTGGAAAGCGAAAATCCCCCCTTCTTCTCATCCCATATTTGACGCTACTCTGGCTGCCTGGAAAGCATTTGCTAAACAGAAAAGAAGTACTAATAAATTAACCTTCCTTCAAAATCTCCCTCTCCACTTAATCAAGCCTATCTGAGCCTGCCACAAACCTTATTACCAACGTTAATCATAACATTTTTGGGAGCACCTCTTACATTTATATGTGGCTCAATAAAAGTCATATATTCATCAAGGCCTATAACTTTCGGAATTGGTGCCAAGAGTTACATATATCCCCAAGTCCGCAAGAATGGGAACAGGCTTGTTTTATTTGCTACTCCGCTTTTATCTCTATGTCGCTCCAATAGACTCACTATTAAATACTAATGCGTTGGTATTACACTCCAGCCCGACTCTCTTGGATTAATTCAGAACACTCCTCGTCCTGCTGGAGAGGTTGTGGCCAATATGGCAGTTTACTTCATATATTCTGCTACGGTCCCCATATTAGGCCTCTATGGAAAAATAGTGCATCTCTAATTAATTCATTACTCACAAAATCCATTACTCTATCTCCGCAACTAGCTGTTTTATCCTTAGACTCAAAGGGCATTGCTCATTCCTCTATTCCCTTTGTGGTACATGTTCTTCTAGTTCAACTAATTGCCTTCCATTGGAAGAGACCTGACCCTCCTGTTATCCAAGATGTAATGGACAGAATGACCCTCCATAAAGCCTTCGAACACAAACTAGCTCTGATACATAACAACCTAGACAAATTTTCTCAAAAATGGTCCAGCTGCATACCTTTATTCCTTTAAAGTATATTCTGATAAGCCATATTATTTCGTCTTTCTTGATTAATGGTTACTATTTATAATATTGCCTTTGTAGTCATATAATATGTATAATGCCTGTATAAATTAATATGTTATTTTCCTGTAAATTGGGACGCAAGGTCCACTTGGTCCCGTTTTTCCTTGTTGTATTTCCCCTTCCCTTTTCCCCTTCTCCCCACCCTTATTGTTTCATAAATACTTAATAAAAATTTTGGAGAAGAAAGAGAAGGAAAAATGTCCGCAGTAAAGCACAGGTACGGCCGAAAGTCGAAGTTGACCGAGAGAGACAGTCGGACTGTAAAGCGAATTGTGAGAGAGGATTGCAAGACCACGGCTCAGAAAATCACTGCTGAGCTCAATGAACACCTACAGAAACCAGTTTCCATGAAAACGCTTCGTCCGGAGATGAACAAATCACTATTCCACGGAAGATCTGCTATTCCAAAACAGCTGCTCTCAATGACAAATGTTTCCAAGCATTTAGAGTGGTGTAGAAACCTCCAGAATTGTTCCCTCGACCAGTGGAAACATGTGATATTCTCAGAAGAATCATCGTTTATCCTATTTACGACCTACAGCTGAGTGTACGTTTGGAGACAGCCGAAACAAGCATTCCGTCCAGACTGCCTTCTCCCAAACATAAAATATGGAGGAGGTTCTGTGATGATCTGGGGTGCTATTTCATGGAGATCTGCCGGGCCAATGATATCCCTTCATGGAAGATTTAACAGCCACGATTATTTAGGCATTTTGGATGACCAAGTGCATCCTATGGTTCAAGCACTGTTCCCGGAGGGGAACGCCATCTTTCTGGATGATAATGCACCCATTCATACAGCTACAATCGTAAAATCATGCCATGAGGAACATTGTAATAAAGTTGAGCATCTCATCTGGCCCCCACAATCCCCATACCTCAACATTAAAGATCATTTATGTTCGATTTTAGAGATTCAAGTTAGACGTCGATTTCCGCCGCCATCGTCACTCAAAGAAATGGAGGGTGTTTTAACAGAAGAATGTGCTAAAAGTCCTTTTGAAAAAATTCACACCTTGTATGAATTCATACCTCGGAGAATTAAGGCTGTAATCGCCAGAAAAGGTGGACCTACACCATATTAAACTAACTTTTGTTGATGTTTTCAGGTGTTAACATTATTTTGAACAATCCCTGGAGATGGAGGCTGTTTCGGCAATGTAAGCCAAAATCTGTTCCTGATGCTCTGGCTTTAAAAGCAGTTTACCTACTCCCAGTAAAGGGAGCCTTCCAGGCCTTCTTCAGCCAGAAGACTCTTTATGATAGCACACTATTTTTAGGGCAAGCGAGCTCCTGTATAGTGAAAATACCGTATATACTCGTGTATAAGCCGAGATTTTCAGCCCATTTTTTAGGACTGAAAGTCCCCCTCTCGGCTTATACGCAGGTCATATACGGGGATCGGCGGGGGAGGGGGAGTGGGGGTGTCGGATCATACTCACCCCTCCGCCGGCACGGTCTCTGCAGCCCCCTGCTTCTCCCACGATCTCCGGCTCCTTCCTGCAGCCGTCACATGGCACCGCTCATTAAAGTCATGAATATACACATATTCATGACTTTAATGAGCGGTACCACATGACCGCTGTAGGACTGAAGCGCTGCAGAGAGCGCCGTGAGAAGAGGAGAGGCTGCAGAGACGCGCCGGCGGAGGGGTGAGTATAGCGATATTTACCTGTCCTCTCCCTCGTCCGACTCCTCTGGCTGTGAATGATCAGGCAGAAGGCGCGATGACGTCGTTAGTGCGCGTCGCGCCCCCTGCCTGATCATTCACTGCCGAGGAAGCGGAAGAGGGAGCAGCGGTGGAGAGAGGACAGGTAAATATCTCAGGTGACGGGGTCCTGAGCGAGCTGTGACACCGGCACCAGTCCCCCATAGCGCGCCAGTGTCACCGCCTGCTCAGGACACCGGCACCTAGCCCCCAGCGACGAGAGGTGAGTATGTCATTTTTTCTTTTTTTGCAGCAGCAGCAGCAGCATAAGGGACGTACTATAGGGCATAATTGTGCAGCATATGGGGGCACAATCTGTGGAATTTATGGGGGCATAATCTGGAGGATATGGGGGCATAATCTGTGGAACATATGGGGGCATAATCTGTGGAACATATGGGGGCATAATCTGGAGGATATGGGTGCATAATCTGTGGAACATATGGGGGCATAATCTGGAGCATATGGGGCATAATCTGGAGCATATGGGGGCATAATCTGGAGTATATGGGGGCATAATCTGTGGAACATATGGGGGCATAATCTGGAGCATATTGGGGCATAATCTGGAGCATATGGGGGCATAATCTGGAGCATATGTAGCATAATTTGTATATCATACGGGGGCATAATTGTGCAGCATATGGGGCATAATCTGTGGAATATATGGGGGCATAATCTGGAGCATATGGGGGCATAATCTCTGGAGCATATTGGGCATAATCATCTGTGGAGCATCATATGGGGCTATAATAATTTTTTATACGCGAGTCAATAAGTTTTCCCAGTTTTTTTGGCAAAATTAGGGGGGTCAGCTTATACACGGGTCGGCTTATACATGAGTATATACGGTATTCTAAATGTCCGTATATATTTCAGGAGGCAGACACTGACGCTCTCAGTCTCAGTCTGGATTACACAATAATATAACTAGATAAAAAAGGGGTACTGTATCACCATATATAAGGTATATATAGTATAGTGAAAATATAATAAATCTCCGTTTATATTTAAGGAGACAGACTCTGACGCGCACAGGCTCAGTCAGGAATACACAAGAATATAATAAGAAGTAAAAGGGGTACTGTATCAGCAGATACCAGGTATATATAGTATAATCAAAATATTCAAAATCTCAGTATGTATTTCAGGAGGTAGACACTGACGCTCACAAGCTCAGTATGGATTACACAAGAATATAAAAAGCAGATCCGCAAGAAATAATCACACATGTGGGCCAATGTTCCTGGTGTCAATGATGCACTTAGAGTGTGGGGTGGAGGAGGACTTTATGCCAAAAAGGGTACTGTATCACAAGCGTCCAGTTGTATACAGTCTTGGGGTCATTGTAAATCTCCGTATATATTTCCGGAGTAACAGACAGACTATGAGAAGCTCAGTATGCAGCACACGAGAATAAAATAAGAAGAAAATGGGGTACTGTATCACCAGATATCATGTATATATAGTATATTGAAAATATTCTTAATCTCCATATATATTTCAGGAGTCAGACACTGACGCTCTCAGGCTCAGTATGGATTACACAAGAATATAACAATAATAAAAAGGGGTACTGCATCACCAGATACCATGTATATATAGTATGCTCAAAACATTGTAAATTTCAGTATATATTTCAGTAGGCAGCCACTGACGCACACAGGCTCAGTATGTATTACACAAGAATATTAAAAGTTGGGGAGTGAAGGAGGGGGGTGGGACAGCCCAGATAGGGATGTGGCAAATATGTGATAGGTTGAGGTGTATAATGGACATAAAGCAGCTGCAAATGGATTAATTGGAAAAGTCCAAGGAAAAGTAGGACAAAAAAAGGGGTACAGTATCACAAGATACAAGGTACTATAGTGAAAATATTCTAAATGTCCGTATATATTTCATGAGGCAGACAATGACGCTCAGTATGGATTACACAAGAATATAATAAGAAGAAAAAGGGTTACTGAATCACCAGATAGCAATTATATATAGTATAGTGAAAATCTTCTTAATCTCCATTTAAGCAGTTTACCTACTCCCAGTAAAAGGAGCCTTCCAGGCCTTCTTCAGCCAGAAGACTCTTTATGATAGCACACTATTGTCAGGGCAAGCGAGCTCCTGTTTAGTGAAAATATTCTAAATCTCCGTATATATTTCAGGAGGCAGACAGAGACACTCACAGTCTCAGTTTGGATTACACAATAATATAAAAAGTAGAAAAAGGGGTAATGATACAATGATACAGATACAAGGTATATATAGTATAGGGAAAATAGAATATATCTCCGTATATTTTTCCGGAGGCAGACTCGTACGCTCACCGGCTCAGTATGAATTACACAATAATATAAAAAGATGCAAAAGGGTACTGTTTCACCAGATACCAGGTATATATAGCATATTGAAAATATCATAAATCTCCGTATATATTTCAGGAGGCAGACTCTGACGCTCACAGGCTCAGTATGGATTACAAAAGAATATAATAAGAAAAAGGGATACTGTATCACCAGATACAAGGTATATATAGTATATTGAAAATATCATAAATCTCTGTATATATTTCAGGAGGCAGACTCTGACGCTCACAGGTTAAGTCTGGATTACACAAGAATATAATAAGAAGTAAAAGGGTACTGTATCAGCAGATGCCAGGTATATATAGTATAGTCCAAATATTCAAAATCTCAGTATGTATTTCAGGAGGCAGAGTAACGCTCAAAGTCTCAGTATGGATTGCACAAGAATATAAAAAGATCCACAAGAAATAATCACACATGTGGGCCAATGTTACAGGTGTCAATGATGCACTTAGAGTGGTGGGTGGAGGAGGACTTTATGGCAAAAAGGGGACTGTATCAGAAGCGGACAGCTGGATACAGTCTAGGGGGCATTGTAATTTTCTGTATATATTTATGGAGTACCTGACAGACGCTCACAGGCTCAGTATGGATTAGACCACAATTTGAACAGCTGATAAAGGGGACTGTATCAGCAGATACAAAGTAAATATAGTATAGTCAAAACATTCGAAATCTCTGTATATATTTCAGGAGGCAGACAGTGACGCTCACAGGCTCAGTATGGATTACACAGGAATATAAAAAGATCCTCACGAAATAAGCATACATGTGGGCCAAGGTTCCAGGTGTCAATGATGCAAAAACAGTTGGGGGGGAGGACGACTTTCTGGAAAAAAAGGTACTGTATCCCAAGCGTACAGCTGTACACAGGCTAGGGGTAATTGTAAATCTCCGTATTTATTTCCAGAGTAACAGACAGACGCTCACAGGCTCTGTATGGATCACACCAGAATATACAAAGTTGTAAAAGGGTAATGTATTACAAGCGTAGAGCTGTATACAGTATTGTGTTCATTTTTAAATGTCCAGATATATTTCCAGAGTAACAGACAGACGTTCAGTATGGATTACACAATAATATAAAAAGATGAAAAAGGGGTACTGTTTCACTTGATACCAGGTATATATAGTATAGTTAAATTATTGGAAATCTCCTTATATATTTCAGGAGGCCGACACTAAGGCTCTCATGCTCAGTATGGATTACACCAGAATATAAAAAGTCGAAAAAGGGAAATGTATCAGAAGCGTACAGCTGTATACAGCATTTTAGGTAATTTGAAATATCCGTATATATTTCCAGAGTCAAAGACTCTCACAGGCTCAGTATGGATTACAGCAGAATATAAAAAGCAGATCCGCAAGAAATAATCACACATGTGGGCAAATGTTCGAGGTGTCAATGATGCACTTAGAATGGTGCGTGGAGGAGAACTTTCTATCAAAAAGGGTACTGTATCACCAGATTCCAGGTATATATAGTATAGTTAAATTATTGGACATTTCCGTATATATTTCAGGAGGCAGACACTGACGCTCTCAGGCTCAGTATGGATTACACGAGAATATAAAAAGTAAAAAAAGGGAAATGTATCAGAAGCGTACAGCTCTATATAGCGTTGGGGTAATTTTAAATATCCGTATATGTGGCGCCCCTGAGGGTTCAGTCGCCACAGAGGTATTGCACCTCACCCAGAGGTGTGATGCTCCACTCTCAGGTAAGGAGGGAGCACCACCCAGGACTCAAACACCTGCACCCAACAAAGACTATAGCAGCCGGGCACCTTGGACGTACCCTGCGGGAGAATGGTCTCATCCCAGGCTGGGTAGTAAAGAGTGTATGGGTGGGTAGAGCTAGTAAGTAGGAGGGGAGTGAAGCTTAGGAAGCAAGGAGCAGGGTCTAGAGAGACGTGAGGAGGAAGTGAAATGAGACAGACGTGTGGCGAAGCAGCTCCCTGTCAGGAGGAGCTGCAGAGGAAAGGAGTGTAGAGACAGACTCAGAGGGGACCTTGAGCTGGGAAGGGCTCGGTCCCAGACGTGGAAAGTGAAGGAGAGAGAAGCAGAAAAAGAGAGAAGCTTCTGGAAGGAGAGAAGGGATCCTAGAGACACGGAGAGAGCGAGATCCATTCGTGGGGCCCGATATATTTGCCAACTCTATCATCCCCTGTAAAAATATTCCACTTTTATTGGACACCCAGGGCCACGGACCCGGTCACTGCAGCCGTGACACATCCCTTTAATACACCATCCCGGTACCGAGTATCCTACTGCCCTGGCAGGCGATCCATATATATTTCCAGAGTCAGACAAAGATTCTTACAGGCTAAGTATGGATTACACCAGAATATTAAAAGTTGACAAAGTGTACTGTATCAGAAGCGTACAGCTGTATACAGCGTTGTTGTCATTTTAAATATCCGTATATATTTCCAGAATCAGACAAAGACTCTCTCAGGCTCAGTATGGATTACACCAGAATATAAAAAGTAGAAAAAGGGAAAGGTATCAGAAGCGTACAGCTCTATATAGCGTTGGGGTAATTTGAAATATCCGTATATATTTCCAGAGTCAGACAAAGACGCTCACAGGCTCAGTATGGATTACACCAGAATATTAAAAGTTGACAAAGTGTACTGTATCAGAAGCGTACAGCTGTATACAGTGTTGGGGTAATTTTAAATGTTCGTATATATTTCAGTGTCAGTAAGCCAGTCCAGACTCTCCACTACAGGAAACTAGATGGATATAAGTACACACTGATAGTACAGTGATTGCAGAACTGTGGGAATTCCTAATCACAGTAAAACCTCCAGGTACAATTCTCAGAGGCAATGCTAATCCTCAATTACTTTATCTGTGGAGACAGCGAAAACGGTTCTTTGTGAAGAAAGGGTTCCTGTATCGCAGTAGCGTCGATCCCATCACCGTTATTCTTCTCCATCAAACTGTGATGCCAAGGAGAGATGTAGACATGGTCCTCAATGCCTCGCTATGTATGTTACTATATCATGATCAGATTGGTCACTTTGGAGTGCAAAAGACAGAAGCCACAGGCCATAGGCGATTCTATTGGATTGGCATGAGAGGAGACATAGAAAAATGTTGCCAGGAATGTCACATGTCTGTGACTAGTAAAACTGTGAAAGCTTATCAGAAAGCAACACTGCATCCGATTGTGATTCGACATCCATTACAAATGGTAGCCATTGATCTTCTGAAGGTAGAGCCCAGCAGGACAGGCCATAGCTACGTCTTAACCAGCATAGAGCAGTTAATCAAATTGGTAGTGGCTGTCCCTGTGAAGGATTTAACTGCACAGACTCCACAGCGATGGAGCAGGGAGAGGTAAGTATTGCAAGTGCTGGGGCCATGAGCAAGCAGGGTGGGGCCCACTCATGGGCGATGGCACTGGCACAGGGCCCCTCATAGTACGCCCGTGTGTCTAACGGCGAGTGGGCCCATCCCACCGTCAGAGACACTTTTTTGTACTATGAGGGACCATGCGCCAGTGCTGTCGCCCCAGAGTGGGACCCCGGCCCTGGGGGGGGACAGCCCAGAGAGAGGTGGCAAAAATGGCATATGTTGCAGTGTAGGCTGGACGTTCAGCAGCTGCAAATGGAGGAATTGGAGAAGTCAGAGGAAGAGGAGGACAAAGCGAGCCATTTTGCTGGCAACCTATGTGTCATCAGGGGAAGGTGGGACAAAATCCTTTGAAACCCATGCATGGTTCATTTTAATAAAGGTTAGATTATCAACATTTTGTGTCAACAGACGGGTCCTTCTTTCTGTCAGGATTGATCCAGCAGCACTGAAGACTCTTTTCTGATAGCACACTACCAGCAGGGCAAGCGAGCTCCTGTAAAGCATATTGTGCCAATTCAGGCCAGGTGTCCAGTTTACAGGCCCAGTAGTCAAAGGGGAATGACCGGTGATGGAGAACATCGATAGGGGAGGAGAAGTAATTTGTAACCATAGTTGACAACTGCTGTCTCCTGTCTGTTGCTATAGATTCCTGATTACCAGGAGTGTGAGCTGTCTGGGAGAAATCAGTCCACAACATGGTCATGAAACCCGTCTGTGTGCACCACGAACACCTCTTCCATTTGGCCCAGTATGGCTCGTGGTAGAACCTGCACCGCTGCTGTTTGCTGGGAATGCCTCTAACAAATGGTTTACCAGAGTTGCTTGTTTGTTGGCCAATATTAGCTCGAGGTTCTCCTGTGGCATGACGTTCTGTAATTTGCCTTTATAGTGTGGATCGAGGATGCTGGCCAACCAGTAGTCGTCATCCTTCATCATTTTGGTAATGCGGTGGTTGCTTTTTAGGATCCGCAAAGCATAATCACACATGTGGGCCAATGTTCCAGGTGTCAGTGATGCACTGCCAGTGGTGAGTGGAGGAGCACTTTCTGCCAAATCCACATCCCTCCAGTCACGCACAAACCCTGGACCTGAACTTGGCAAGCCAATATTTTCTCTTGCCCCTGAGAAGCATCCTCCTCCCAAAATAATCATCCCCCTCATCCTCTTCCTCTTCTTCCTCCACCTCGTCCAGGACAGTT
>JARQOD010000006.1:215919886-215992794 GCA_033576555.1 Oophaga sylvatica | reverse complement strand
GTAATGTCAGCTGTTCCCCTGCTGTGTGAACGGCAAACAGTCCTGCTGCCTCCACCATGTTCTCTTCTCATCCCTGGGTTACAACACCATTTTCGGAGTGTTAGCACACAACTTGCTCCGGTCTGGTCATGTCACTGTCCCTGTGTAACGGAAGTCCTTGCCTCCGTTTTCTCATCGGTACAACACGCAGTGTTCTCGAAGTGGTTGACGTCTAACTGCTCTGTAGGTCAGTAAGTCGCGTTCCTGCTGTGAAGGCAAACACGCTGCCCCATTCTCTCTCATCCCTGGTACAACGGGTCATAATGTCGCTGTTCCTGCGTGGAACGAAAATCTGCTGCTCACCAGTCTCTTCATCTGGTACACGCAGTTTCTCGAATGCGTTAAAGTTACACTGTCCTGTTTACTGGGTTCATAATTCAGCGTTCCCGCTGTTAACGCAAACGTCTGCTGCTCCACCATGTTCCTTCTCATCCCTGGTTACAACACCGCCGTTGTTTTCGAAGTGCTGTTACACAGTCTACACTTGCCCCGTGTTATGGGTTCATAATGTCATGTTCCCTGCGTGTGAACGGCAAAAGTCCGCGCCTCCACCATGTCTCTTCTCATCCCTGGTTACAACACACCCAGTTGTCTGAATGCTTGCCATCTATTCTCTGTACGGTTATATCATGTCCCCTGTGTGACGAACCTGCCTCACTTCCTCATCTGTACAACACCGCATTTCAGTGTACACATTACACTTGCTGTGTACTGTCTAATTCAGCTGTTCCCTCTGTGAGCAAATCCTCTGCCACATGTCTCCTCTGGTACACACGCCTTTCGAAGTCTAGCAGTACACTTGCGTTTAGGGGTTCTAATGTCAGCTGTTCCCCTGTGTGAACGGCAAATCTGCGCTCCACATGTCTCTCTCATCCCGGTTACAACACCGCCATTTCTCGAAGTGCTGTGCACATCTACACTTGCTCCGTTACGGTCAGTAATGTCAGCTGTCCTGCGTGTGAACGCAATCCTGCTGCCTCACCATGTTCTCTTCTCTGGTTACAACACCGCCATTGTTTCTCGAGTGTAGCACAGTCTACACTGCTCCGTTACTGGGTTAGTATGTCAGCTGTCCCGCGTGTAACGCAAATCCTGCTGCCTCCCCATGTTCTCTTTCATCCGGTTACAACACCGCCAGTGTTTCTCGGAGTGCTGTAGCACAGTTACATGCCCGTGTTACTGGTTCAGTAGTCAGCTGTTCCCTGCTTTGACGGCAAAAGTCCTGCGCCTCACTTCTCTCATCCCTGGGTACAACCCGCCATGTTTCTCGAAGTGCGTTAGCACAGTCTACACTTGCTCCTGTTACTGGTTCAGTATGCAGCTGTTCCCCTGCTGTGTGAACGCAAAAGTCCTGCGCCTCCACATGTTCTCTTCCATCCGGTTACACCCGCATTGTTTCTCGAATGCTGTAGCACAGTCACACTTGCTCCGTGTTACTGGTTCAGTAATGTCAGCGTTCCTGCTGTGTGAACGGCAAAAGTCCTGCTGCCTCCACCATAGTTCTCTTCTCACCCTGGGTTACAACACCCGTTGTTTCTCGGAAGTGCTGTTAGCACAGTCTACACTTGCTCCGTGTTACTGGGGTTCAGTAATGTCAGCTGTTCCCCTGCTGTGTGAACGGCAAACAGTCCTGCTGCCTCCACCATGTTCTCTTCTCATCCCTGGGTTACAACACCGCCAGTTTGTTTCTCGGAAGTGCTGTTAGCACAGTCTACACTTGCTCCTGTGTTACTGGGGTTCAGTAATGTCAGCTGTTCCCCTGCTGTGTGAACGGCAAAAAGTCCTGCTGCCTCCACCATGTTCTCTTCTCATCCCTGGGTTACAACACCGCCAGTTGTTTCTCGGAAGTGCTGTTAGCACAGTCTACACTTGCTCCTGTGTTACTGGGGTTCAGTAATGTCAGCTGTTCCCCTGCTGTGTGAACGGCAAACAGTCCTGCTGCCTCCACCATGTTCTCTTCTCATCCCTGGGTTACAACACCGCCAGTTGTTTCTCGGAAGTGCTGTTAGCACAGTCTACACTTGCTCCTGTGTTACTGGGGTTCAGTAATGTCAGCTGTTCCCCTGCTGTGTGAACGGCAAACAGTCCTGCTGCCTCCACCATGTTCTCTTCTCATCCCTGGGCTACAACACCGCCAGTTGTTTCTCGGAAGTGCTGTTAGCACAGTCTACACTTGCTCCCGTGTTACTGGGGTTCAGTAATGTCAGCTGTTCCCCTGCTGTGTGAACGGCAAACAGTCCTGCTGCCTCACTTTAATTTCCATGTACCTTCTGCTACCCATCCGTTCCATACCGTCAGCTGGTTCTACGCATGCCTTTGGCCTAGGTGCCTCCATGTCGTATCCGTTCCAGCAACGTCTGCTGGTCCTTGAAAGTGCTTGGAGCCAGACCTCCTGCTATACCGTGTCCCATACTCAGCTGGTCCTCGTATGTGCCATGGCTCTTTTCCTTCTGCTGACCCTCGTGTACCACAACAGTCAGCTGGCCTCATTACTTTCATTGCTCTTGTACCTTCTGCTACCCATCCGGGTTCCAGTACCGTCAGCTGGTTCTCCGCAGTGCCTTTGGCCTAGGTGCCTCCATGTCGGTATCCGAGTTCCAGCAACGTCTGCTGGTCCTTGGTAGTGCTTTGGAGCACAGGTACCTCCTGCTTAGTAACCCTGTCCCAGTAACGTCAGCTGGTCCTCGGTTGTGCCATTGGCTCTTTTCCTTCTGCTGACCCTCCAGGTTCCAGCACAGTCAGCTGGTCCTCGATTACTTCCATTGGTCTTTTTGTACCATCACCAACAGGCACTGAAGGTTAAGACCCAACTATCCAAGATACAGAACAAGAGACAGAAGAACAATAAAGCAGAAGATCAAAAAAGCAGAAGAACATATAAGTATAAGACCAAAATGAAGAGCAAAATATATGCTCTAAATTCTAAGCAGAAGAAGACTAAGCAGTGTATGGGGGTGAGTCCGTTCCTTCTCGTGGTGCCCCTGGAAAATGCCTGATGCTGCTGCAGGCTAAACTGAACGCGGACAAATACTGTTGTAATTAAAATCTTTCGTGACAGCAAGAACGGAAGGATGAAAATTCAGAGTTTTACAGATTACAAGTACAGGAATGTCTGTCACAAATAAGAATATGATGAAAAGGATGAATAGGAAGAAGATGAAGAAGTAGAATATGAAGAATAATAACTGTTTAATAAGAACAATATAAGTAATGTTAACAAAAAGATGAATAGCAAGAAGTTTTAGAAGATTAAGAAGGTGAAGATGAAGAATAATTTGATGAGAAAGATGATGCTGCTGAAGATTATGAAGGAGAAAGTGTGTGAAAAGTTAAAAAGGTGAAGACCATGGAAGTTGTGAAACAGACATATTTGACAAAATAGAAAAAAGGTTAACAACATTGTGAATTTCTTCGTCAATCCGAACGTATTTCCTAAAAAAAAAAAATTAATGCTATTCCATTGGATTGGGTTAAACATCTATGCCTTTAATGTCTCCTCAACCTCCCCCAATACATTCTACATTACTCTTTCTTGTTTTCCTTCATGTACAATTAACCAACAAGGCAAGAATGGGTTTTTTTTAATTTCGATATTTTGTTCCCATAGACTTACATGGGACTTCCGGTATCGGTATCGGGTATCGCCGATATTTTAGTGATATCGGCGATACCATTACGATTCCGATACTTTAGGATATCGGAAAGTATCGCTCAACTCTAATCAACATCACTCAAAACAGGATCCCCAGGTGTCAGGGAAAAAGCCCAATCCTGAGGATCGCAGCGCAGGAGAGAGATGACAATTTGAACCTGCTGCGCTGCGTTCCCTGAGGACTTAGATTTTAAGGCAAAAAACAATTTACAGTTATTTTTGAAATTCAGAAACTTAGCTCGATCCCCTAAAAACAAATCTGGCATGGGAATCCTAGGTTCCACAACAGGCAACCTAGCAAGATAGGTAGCAATACTCCAAACCTCAGTGGCAAGCTGATCCACACGGCCAGACAACTGTGCAAACTCCATTGAGAGAAACAAAAAAAATCCTCCCCAGCACCCAGAGATAGAGGGAAAAAAAAATGCAATAAACAGAAAAAAAAAATCTCTGACAACTCTGACAACCTTTTTTTTTCACAATATTTTTCCCTTCTGTGAGTACCATATAATTTTCAACTTTTGGGCCGGTGATACTGTTATGTTTCGGTAGCTGAGGAGTGCAGGTAAAAAAGACAATACACCAGAGCAGTTGGAAACTATGAGATTGCAGCACCCTGACTAACCACCACAACTAGAGGCAGCCGTGGAGCGTTCCTACGTTGGTCCTAGACGCCTCGTCACAGCCTGAGAAACTAACTACACCTAAAGATAGAAAGAGGAAAGCTATCTGCCCCGGAGCAGATCCCCAAAGAACATAGAAAGCCCCCAAACATGTAATGGCGGTTAGACAAGAAGAAATACTGACACAGACAGAAAATAGTATGAGCAAACGTTGGGGCCCAAACTTGCTAAATAGAAAAGGATAGGAAGGGCACTTACTGCAATCCCAAAAAACCCTGAAAAGCACCAACTCTACTAATTTCAAAAACACCTGAGATCACACGACCTCTACCACCTAAATTAGTTCTCTGGTGTAACAAAATCAAAACAGCAGCCACTGAAAAAACTGGAAAAAGCAAATGTACAAACATCAGTGGCTGAACAAAACTGAGAGAGCAAAAGCCCCCGGAGGGGACCCAGAAGGCCCCCACAGAAGTGCAGGACAAAATGCAAAAATCAAACACAAAAACAAAAAGAAGAAAATGTCTTATCTGTTTAGCAGGAGATGCAGACACGACACAGCAGGCTACAAAGGAAACAGGAATCAAGGATTGAGACCAGAACAATTGATCACCGGCAACCCTGATGGGAAGGCGACTCCCTTATATAAGACCAGTCAGTAACACCTGATTCCCAATCCTCACAATCTTCACTGGACAGTCCAGTACCGTTTGTAACCACCAGAGGGAGCTTCTGCTCAGAACTCATTTCTAGCCGATTCACAACACTAACACCAGAATATGACAATCAGGAAAAGTGTACTCTATCTGAAGCGTACAGCTGTACAGAGTGTTGGGGGAATTGTAAATCTCCATATATATTTCTGCAGTAAGACACACGGTCACAGGCCCAGTCTGGCTAACACCAGAATATGACAATCAGGAAAAGTGTACTCTATCTGAAGCGTTCAGCTGTACAGAGTGTTGGTGGAATTGTAAATCTCCATATATATTTCAGCAGTAAGACACACGGTCACAGGCCCAGTCTGTTTAACACCAGAATATGAAAATCAGGAAAAGTTTATTCTATTAGTAGCGTACAGCTGTATACAGTGTTGGGGTGAATTGTAAATCTCCGTATATATTTCAGGAGCAACACACACAGTCAGAGGCCCAGTCTGGCTAACACCAGAATATGACAATCAGGAAAAGTGTACTCTATCTGTAGCGTACCGCTGTATACAGTGTTGGGGGAATTATAAATCTCCGTATATATTTCAGCAGTAAGACACACAGTCGCCCAGTCTGGCTAAAACACACAATATGAAAATCAGGAAAAGTTTACTCTATCAGTAGCGTACAGCTGTATACAGTGTTGGGGTGAATTGTAAATCTCCGTATATATTTCAGGAGCAACACACACAGTCAGAGGCCCAGTCTGGCTAACACCAGAATATGACAATCAGGAAAAGTGTACTCTATCTGTAGCGTACCGCTGTATACAGTGTTGGGGGAATTGTAAATCTCCGTATATATTTCAGCAGTAAGACACACAGTCGCCCAGTCTGGCTAACACCACAATATGAAAATCAGGAAAAGTTTACTCTATCAGTAGCGTACAGCTGTATACAGTGTTGGGGTGAATTGTAAATCTCCGTATATATTTCAGGAGCAACACACACAGTCAGAGGCCCATTCTGGCTAACACCATAATATGACAATCACGAAAGTGTACTCTATCTGTAGCGTACAGCTGTATACAGTGTTGGGGGATTTTTAAATCTCCTTATATATTTCTGCAGTAAGACACACGGTCACAGCCCCAGGTTGGATAACACCAGAATATGAAAATCAGGAAAAGTGTACTGTATCAGTAGCGTACAGCTGTATACAGTGTTAGGGGAATTTTAAATCTCCTTATATATTTCTGCAGTAAGACACACGGTCAAAGGCCAGTCTGGCTAACACCAGAATATGACAATCAGGAAAAGTGTACTCTATCTGAAGCGTACAGCTGTACAGAGTTTTGGGGGAATTGTAAATCTCCATATATATTTCAGCAGTAAGACACACGGTCACAGGCCCATTCTGTTTAACACCAGAATATGAAAATCAGGAAAAGTTTACTCTATCAGTAGCGTACAGCTGTATACAGTGTTGGGGTGAATTGTAAATCTCTGTATATATTTCAGGAGCAACACACACAGTCAGAGGCCCAGTCTGGCTAACACCAGAATATGACAATCAGGAAAAGTGTACTCTATCTGTAGCGTACAGCTGTATACAGTGTTGGGGGAATTTTAAATCTCCGCATATATTACTGCAGTAAGACACACGGTCACAAGCCCAGTCTGGATAACAACAGAATATGAAAATTAGGAAAAGTGTACTGTATCAATAGCGTACAGCTGTATACAGTGTTGGGGAATTGTAAATCTCTGTATATATATCAGGAGTAACAGACACGTTCACAGGCCCAGGTTGGATAACAGCAGAATATGAAAGGCAGAAAAAGTGTACTCTGTCAGTAGCATACAGCTGTATACAGTGTTGGGGGAATTGAAAATCTCCGTATATATTTCTGGAGTCACACACAGTCAGCATGTATTTGTCCGTGATACCAGCCGGTACACGGTACTGTGAGGAGCGTACAGCTCTATACAGTGTGGGAAAAATGAACATTCGGTAACTGAAAGAAATTTGCCCTTCTCACTGGCAGGCAGCCTAGTAATCAGCTCTGCTGCTCCACCAAATTTATTTCCCCCTTCTCACTGGCAGACAGCCTACTAACCAACTGTGCTGCTCCACACAAGCAATTTCTACTCTGTCACTGGCAGGCAGCCTAAGAACCAGGGTTGCTGCACACACCAAAATCCTCCCCTGTCACTGCACAGTAACTGTACAGCTAATCGCTATCAGCACAAGCACAGTTCTTTTGGGGGGGGCCTGCCTAACGCTCTCCCTGCTGAGAACCAGCAGCAGCAGCCTCTCCCTACACTAAGATCGGCAGAAGTAAAATGGCGGTCGGCGCTGAGGGATTCTATATGCACTGTGACGCCACACAAAGCCAGTCAATCACTGCAATGTCCTTCTCTAAGATGGTGCTGGCCCCTGCCCATGTCATCGCATTGCCCACAGCCTGCGTCCTTGCTCATTTTCTGAGAAAAGGCCCTTAAAGTAGTATGGGAAGACCGACTTTGGCAAAATGGTCGCAGAACACGTGACCGACCTCGCGCCATGGTCGGGTTTCTTTCATGAAACCCAACTTTGGCGAAAGTCGGCGATTTTTGAATCTGAGCGACCTGTTTCGCTCAACTCTAGTGGTGAGCACTTTGAACCCCCAAGTGCTTCAGAAAGTTTATAACGTCCGGACGTGAAAATAAAAAAATCATATTTTTTTCCACAAACATGATCTTTTAGTCCACAGTTTTTTATTTTTCCAAGGGTAACAGGAGAAATTGGACCCCAAAGGTTGTTGCTCAATTTGTCCTGAGTATGCTGATACCCTATATGTGGGAGAAAACTACTGTATGGGCACAAGTCGGGACTCGGAAGAGAAGTAGTGATGTTTTGCATTGCAGACTTTGATGGAATAGTCTGCTGGCATAATGTCGCATTTGGAGAGCCCCTGATGTGCCTAAACAGTGGAAACCCCCCACAAGTGACCCCACTTTGAAGACTAGACTCCCAAAGAAACTTATCTAGATGTGTGGTGAGCACTTTGAACCCCCAAGTGCTTCACAGAAGTTATAACGTAGAGCCATAAAATAAAAAAATCATAATTTTTCCACAAATATGATATTTTCGCCCCCAATTTTTTATTTTCCCAAGTGTAACAGAAGAAATTGGACCCCAAGAGTTATTGTGCAATTTTTCCTGAGTACGCTGATACCCTATATGTGGGGGTAAACTACTGTTTGGGCGCATGGCATAGCTCAGAAGGGAAGGAACACCATTTGACTTTTTCAACGCCTAATTGGCTGGAATTGAGATCAGACGCCATTTCATGTTTGGAGAGCCCCTGATGTGCCTAAACAGTGGAAACTCCCAATTCAAACTCCAACCCTAACCCCAACACACCCTAACCCTAATCCCAACCCTAACCCTAACTTTAGCCCCAACTCTAACTCTAACTTTAGCCCCAACCCTAACCCTATTGGGAAAATGGAAATAAATACATTTTTTTAATTTTATTATTTTTTCCCTAACTAAGGTGGTGATAAAGGGGGGTTTGATTTACTATTTACAGCTGGTTTTTATGTTTGGCAGCTGTCACACGCTAAAAGACGCTTTTTATTGCAAAAAATAGTTTTTGCATCACCACATTTTGAGAGCTATTATTTTTCCTCCATATTTTGGCCCACAGAGTCATGTGAGGTCTTATTTTTTGTGGGACGAGTTGACATTTTTATTGGTACCATTGTTGGGCACATGACATTTTTTTTGTCACTTTTTATTGCGATTTTTGGGAGGCAGGATGCACAAAAACCAGCAATTCATGAATTTCTTTTGGGGGGGCGTTTATACCGTTCCACGTGTGGTAAAATTGATAAAGCAATTTTATTCTTCGGTTTAGTACGAATACAGCGATACCTCATTTATATCATTTTTTTATGTTTTGGCGCTTTTATACAAAAAAAAGGATTATATATAAAAAATAATTATTTTTGCATTGCTTTATTCTGCGAGCTATAACTTTTTTATTTTTTGCTAATGATTCTGTATGGCGGCTCTTTTTGTTGTGAGACAAGAGGACGTTTTCAGTGGTACCATGTTTAATTATATTCGCCTTTTTGATCGCGTGTTATTCCACTTTTTGTTCGGTAGTATGATGATAAATCATTGTTTTTTTGCCTTGTTTTTTTTTATAAGGGGTTTCACTAAAGGGGTTAACTAATGGGACAGGTTTATAGGGCGGGTCGTTACGGAAGCAGCGATACTAAATATGTGTACTTTTATTGTTTTTTTTTATTTACATGAAGAAATGAATTTATTGGGGAATATTTTTTTTCTTTATTTAGGAATTTTTTTTTACACATATTATTTTTATTTTTTTTACTTTTTTTACTTTGTCCCAGGGTGGGCCATCACTGTATAAAGTCAGATTGCCGATCTGATACTGTGCACAGCACTCTGTCAGATTGGCGATCTCACAGGCAGTGCAGGAGGCTTTCTCAGCGCCTGCTTTCAGCACATAGCGCTGTTCTGAGGGTCTCAGGGAAGCACGCAGGGAGCCCTCTCCCTGCGTGATGCTTCCCTGTACCGCCGGAACACTGCAATCATCTTTGATCACAGTGTGCCCGGGGTTAATATGCCGGGGGTTAATGTGCCGGGAGCGGTCCCCCAGGAGCGCAGCTGATCGCATATGACATACTATTCCATCCTTGGGAATTAAGTCCCAGGACACATGGATGGAATAGTACTTCAGATGGAAGAAAGGGTTTAAAGAAACATCTAATAATGGCGATATATCAGACTATGTGTCACCATCAGTACAGGGTACTAGTAGTTTTGAGAGAGCACTAAAATGCTCGGGTGCTCGTTGCTTGGGTCGAGCAAATTTCGGGCTAAGTGCCAGAAAAGGCGCATCTAATAATAGATGTGCCTTTTCTGGGGAGTCTAGGGGCAGATGTTAGTAGCCAGGGGGGCCCAAAAACAATGGTCCCTCCCTAGGCTATTAATATCTGTCTTTAGTCACTGGCTTTCCCTGTCTGGCGGAAAAAATATGGCGGGAGCCCACGCATTTGTTTACAACGAATTTACATATTAAATTAACACCTACACATCTGAAATTTTGCACACATACATTCATATAATTGTTAATCAAAACCATATATTAAACTAAATGAAATGAAATAGTTTACTATATGTAAACCATGTGTCATTTCATCTCGGGTTCTGTAATGATTTTACAGAAGCCGGCAATTGAATTAGCGGCTATTATGCTATGTAGAAGTGTATGAACTATAAATATATAAACAGTACTGACCAGAAGTTTGGACACACCTTCTCATTCAAAGATTTTTCTGTATTTTCATGACTATGAAAATTGTACATTCACACTGAAGGCATCAAAACTATGAATTAACACATGTGGAATTCAGAGAATGCCAAGAGTGTGCAAAGCAGTAATCAAAGAAAAGGTGGCTACTTTGAAGAACCTATAATATTAGACATATTTTCAGCTGTTTAACACTTTTTTGTTAAGTATATAATTCCACATGTGTTATTATGGGCATAATACGGTGACAATCGCAACATGCTGCGATTGTCTCGGCCCGTATAATATGCCCAAGAAAAAATCGGCTGCTGTGAGCTGCCCCATAAATTAACATTGGTGCGAGTGCTATGCAAGTTTTTCTCGCATAGCACTCATCCATATTCCTCTCTAGTGTGACCCCCGCCTTATTCTAACTTACGTTTCTCCCAGATACTTGTTTTGGGAGTGGATAAATCTAGCTTCTGACAGATGCTTGTTGTCTAGCTTGCAAGCCCCGATGCCAAGCCATCTTAGAGCAGGATAAAATATATTTTCTCATCCCTACTGTACAAGTGACAACTATTGATATTGTATTCTGGATAACATAGCAAACGCCATGAAACTTAGTTTAAATATCTAAATAAGTAAGTTAAAAACCACTTCACAAAATAGTGTGGGTGCCTGTAAATAGAACAAATACAATCTTACTTTACATTAGCAGAAAAAAAATATCATACATACTGAGATATCTCGTCCTACCAATTTAATATGTTTTGCGCTAATAGACCATGGATAATGAATGGTAATTATACTGCCAATATACTATAAATAATCAACGCAGCAAGAATAATGTGTTGGTGCTTAGACACAGCTAACACAGAGTTGGGGTGAGTGATGGGTCATGATGTTTTCATGAAGTTGTGGAATAGTTCACGAAATGACTGAAATATTTAATCACAAACATCACCAAGTGTTTCTGTATACCACTTGTTAAGTATTGTAGCACCTGATAATAAGGATGAGTGAACTCAAATGGAAATGTTTGGGGTCCATACAGGACACCTAGTAACATCTAGTGTCCGGTACGGAACAGCGAACACACGCTTTTTACTGTACGTCTGGTTTCCTGTTCGGGTTTGCAAGTCTAATAAAACTTGTTGAACTGCTGCAGAGCAGCCAGTCAACAAGCTTTTAGACTTCAGGCACTTCCAAATATTGGCCATTCTGCTCTTATTAGTGTAGGGATAGAATGCAGCTGGAGTGAGGGACAGATTCTGACTAAGTACTCTGCAATGATATCCATATCTGTGAGAATACTGTGCAAAAGCCACTCTGTGTACTCCACTCCTCCAGGGGCCCCCAGTCAGTGGCGTGTCACTAATAGTAGAACACCCAGCTGCTATGAGGTTCCTGAGTCAAGGGGACCCTCCCGGTGCCAGCGGAGCAGCAGTTGGAGACAGAAGCCTGTCCCTGCTGCTAAAGAGAAATGAATACTCATGCTTCCCAAGCCCACATGGGCATGGAGGGGAGTGAATACCATTTCACTTTAATAGCTGGCAGTGTTAGCCGCAGGCTGAGGCTAACACTGCCCTCATGTAAAGCCAGTGCGGCTTCATTGGGGCCTCAGAGGTGGGCCCCTGCAGGGCGGCTAACCCTGATTGCAATCAGTTTGCAGGGAGAGATCCCTGCAGCTTGGCAGTGGAGCGGAGCTGCAGGGAACCAATGTTGTCCTGCTTCCTGCCCTGCACTTCCTGTCTGACACAGCGCTGCTGGATGACGTCATTATTCAGCGCGCCGGCTGTTTCAGAGAGAAAGCTGCCGGGATGTGCTGCGGCTGCGGGGAATGTGCGGAGAGGTGAGTGGTGCTGTGTGTGTGTTTGTGTGAGAGTGGTGCAGTGCTGTGTGTGTAAAAGTGGTGCTGTGTGTTTTTATTGGAGATTGGCAATGATGTGGGAGATGGAGAGAGCAGTGATGGGGTGGTGGGGAGAAGGCAATGTTGGTGGTGGTGGAAAGGACAATGGGGTGGTGGGGGAGGAAGGAATGATTGAGGTGGTGGAATGGGCAATGATGGGGTGGTGGGGGAGAGGGCAATGATGGATGTGTTTGAATGGGAAATGATGGGGTAGTGGAGGAGAAAGCAATGATGGTTGTGGTGGAAAGGACAATGATGGTAGTGGTGTAAAGCACAATGGTGGTGGGGAGGAGGCAATGATGGAGGTGGTGGAATAGGCAATGATGGGAAGGTAGTGGAAAGGGCAATGATAGGGGTGGTGGGTGAGTAGGCAATGATGGAGGTGGTGATGAGGACAGTGATGTGGTGGAGGGGAGAACAATGATGAAGGTGGAGAGGGGCTGCATTATACCCTATGAGGGGGCTGCATTATACTTTTTGAGGGGGCTACATTATTTTTGTGGGAGAAGGCAATGTTGTTGGTGGTGGAAAAGACGATGGGTTGGTGGGGGAGGAAGAAATGATGGAGGTGGTGGAATGGGCAATGATGGAGTGGTGGGGGAGAAGGCAATGATGGATGTGTTGGAATGGACAATGATGGGAGTGGTGTGGGAGAAAGCAATGATGGTTGTGGTGGAAAGGACAATGATGGTAGTGGTGGAAAGGACAATGGTGGTGGGGAGGAGACAATGATGGACGTGGTGTAATAGGCAATGAAGGAGGTAGTGGAAAGGGCAATGATAGGGGTGATGGTTGAGAAGGACATGATGGAGGTGGTGATGAGGACAATGATGGGGTGGAAGGGGAGAACAATGATGAAGGTGGAGGGGGCTGCATTATACCCTATGAGGGGGCTGCATTATACTTTATGAGGGGACTGCATTATATTGTGTGGGGGCTGCAATATATTCTATGTGGGGGCTGCATTATTCTCTCAGGGGCTACATCATACTATATGATGGAGGCTGCACTCTGCCCTATGAGGGGCTACAGTATATTTTATGGGGGGCTGCCTTATGAGGGGGTTGCATTAAACTCTGAGGGGGCTACATTATATTCTGTGGAGGGGCTGCATTATACTATATGAGGGGGCTGCATTATACCATATGAGGGTGCTACATTATATTCTATGGGGGCTGCATTATACCTTATGAAGGGGATGCATTATATTTTGTGGGGTGCTGCTTTATGCCCTATGATGGGGGCTGCATTATATTATATGAGGGGGCTGCATTATATTCCATGAGGGAGGCTACATTATATTCTATGAGGGGGGCTACTTTATATTCTATGAGGGGGCTACATTATATTCTATGAGGTGGCTACTTTATATTCTATGAGGGGGCTACCCCAACCGCTGCTACATAATTAAGATGTGTACAGTACTACCTTATATTATACCCTGATATTAGCGAGTTTTATCACACAATTGATGGTCTTGTATTTATTTCTATGTAGCTACATAGTGGGCCCCAAAAATGATTTTCTCTGGTGGGCCCAAGGTGCTCCAGTCCGATGCTGCTCCCTTGAATCACCATTTATTTTATTTATTTACTTGTTTTACTCAGTTCAAAGTCGTCATTAATTCAAAAGCGCTTTACAGACATTTTCAGCACTGTCCCCATTGGGGCTCACAATTTGTCTATCAGTATGTCTTTGGAGTGTGCGAGGAAGCTCGATTACCTGGAGGAATCCCATGCAAACAAGGGGAGAAGACACAAACTCCATGCTGATGTTGTCCTTGTTTGGATTTTAAACTAATCACTGAGTCACCTTGCTGCTCTGCCTCTTTTACCTACAATGCCATATTCACTTCCTCCACAACTTGGTCCTGTTCCTTATGGTTGAAGATTCTATTTTTTATTTCTGCTCTGCTTAGCATAGCAACATGATGCAGTTGTAGTTAGGGACAGTATTAGTAAAAAACACCCTCTGTATGTACTCTGCGCCTGTGTCTGTGATAGTACTGTGCATCACCCACAGTGGAACTGATGTGCGTCTAAAAATACTTTTCTAATCTTATGCAACCATGTCTGTGATAGCACTGTGCCAAAAGTGATTGTGTGTATACTTTAACCTATATCTGTGGGAATACTTTGTCAAAAGCCGCTGTGTGTATTCTTTAACCCATATCTGTGCGAGTACTGTGCCTATAAGTCACTTTGAGTACTCTGCAATCCTGCCTGCGGGGGTACTGTGTACAATGTATGGGTGTGAAATTTTTAGTCAGCTTTCTCAGGGAAATGTGGAAACATGCTCTGCGGGTGAAATTTATCAGCTTCTGTGGGATAAATGTGGAAACTTGCTTTGTGGTTGAAATTTATTATTAGCTTCTGTGGGTGAAATGTGGAAACATGCTCTGTGGGTGAAATTTGTTGACAGCTTCTGTGGTAGAAATATGGAAACATTATCTGTGGGTGAAATTTTTATCAGCTTTCTCAGAGAAATATGTAAACATGCTCTGTGGGTAAAATTTGTTATCAGATTCTGATCGATAAATGTGGAAACATACTCTGTGAGTGAAATTTGTTATCAGCGTCTGCGGGGGCATACTCTGCCCATGCTCTGTGAGTGAAATTTGTAAGTTTCTAAGGTAGGGGTGCTCTGACTCATCCTCTGTTGGTGAAACAGTGCCTCCCCACACCAAAAAAATATCATCAATATAACGCCACCAGGCTCTGACATGGCGCCAGAGATGGGAACTGTACACAAACCGCGGTATTCGAGAACAGGTTTGTGTACAGTTCCCATCTCTGGCGCCATGTCAGAGCCTGGTGGCGTTATATTAATGATATTTTTTTGGTGTGGGGAGGCATTGTGGAAGAATTGTCTGAATTTCATATGGAGCTTAATCAGATTTACCCTGAGTTACAGTTCACTTTGACACACTCTAGCATCCAAATACAGTTTTTGGATACTTTGGTGTACAAAGATGGTTATAGGCTGGGTACTGATATTTTCATAAAACCTACTGATAGAAATGGATTGTTGCGCTTTGAGAGTAATCATCCGAAAAGGATGATAAGTTCTTTACCATGGAGTCAATTGTTGAGGGTGCGGAGGATAGTGGCAGATGAGGATATGGTTGATATTAGACTGGAAGAAATGTGTAGGAAATTTATTGTCAGAGGATACCCTGTGAAGGAATTGTATGAATACAAAGATAAGGCATTGAACCTTCCACGTGAGGATACACGGAGTGGACAAACCTCTAAAAAAATAGGTAAACGTATTCCCTTTGTTTCCACATATAATCCAGTGAGTAACCGCATTGGTTGGATTTTGAAGAAGCATTGGTCTCTGTTGCGGCAAGGACTGGCATCAGTCCCTGAATTTGAATCTCCTCCTCTACTATCATATAGAAGGGGTCGCAACCTGAAAGATAGATTGGTTAAATCTGATCTGGGCCCTGTTAAACTATCTAAACAAAGGACTCTCAGCGCACCACGACATGGGAATTTCCCATGTCTTGGATGCGCCTGTTGTAATAATCTATTGAAAGGTGATTGTTTTTATCATCCTCTCACTGGAAAGAAATTTATACTCAAAAATAGATATACCTGTACTTCTGATTATGTAGTATATATGATAGTGTGCCCATGTGGGTTAGTTTACATGGGAGAGACGACTATGGAGGTAAAAGCCCGGATTAGTAAACATAAAAGTACCATCAGGACAGGACTAATGGAATTGCCTATACCAAAACATTTTATAGAAAGTAAACATTCAGTGAACCAATTGAGGTTCAGGGTCATAGATAGTGTGCCTGTTCTTAGGAGAGGGGGTGATAGATTAAAGATATTGAAAAAGAAGGAGATGAAATGGATCTACACTCTGGATTCATTGCAACCTAGGGGTTTAAATTTAGATTTTAATCTAACAGTCTTATAAAGAAGGGAGATATTCACACCCCTTCCTAATGAAGTCTCTTGGTATACACTAGACATACAGTACAATTGATGATAATAATTTTTTCTGTTTATTAATTTTTTCTGGTCATTATTGTTTTTAATTTTTTTCTTTTTTTATTTTACGTTTATTGTGATCGGTGGCCAGAAGGAGTGGATAATCAACTTCATTTTGTAGTGATAATTTTTTCTAGATCATTGATGATAATGTGTTTGGTTTGTTTGCTCCTTCTGTCCCTCAATTACTTTGTTTTTTTTTTCTATGCAAGAAATAACATGATTGTATTGTATTTTGATTGTTTATGTCCATATAACCTAGGTGGGTTGCCATAGTGACGTCCTCGCCATGGTGACCGGCAGGGCATTCACTGATTGGGTGGTGGGCGCTGCTGTCATCAGAGTTGTGGCTGCGGTCATGTGATGCGGCCCTCTCTGATGACGCTGTGCTCCCATCAGTCTATGTTTTGCTTTGGCTGATCACGTGATGTGGGCGTGGTTTCCGGGATAGGAAACACTGTGATTCAGGCTTGCGTGCTACAATAGCGGTGCTGTGATAGGTGTGTTCGCCGATTAATCTATGTGACATATGACCTGATTGGCTGGAATGCTTTTCAGCACCACTATGGGTGTTGGTGGTGATTGGGACATCGTCATGGACATGAAGGTTGGACATGTGAGACCATTGGAGGATCGTTACCATGACGATGAGGATGCAACAACAAAGCATGATATGGAATGTGCTAGATATGCGATCCATTTGTATATTATACTGTTTTCAAGTGTTTTTTGAATGGATATGATTATCTATATTATCATTATGTAACTAAATTTATATATTATGTAATAGATTGTATGATATGTTATGTAATTTATAAGTGGGCTGTAACCTTTTGTTCGATTGGTGGTTTGTACACACCATGACTATTTAAGGCCAGCCTGGCTTGATTTGTAACATGCTTGAAAAAGACCTGTTATGGGTCGAAACGTCGCATTTATATGGCGGATTAAAGCTTTTTGAAAATTATTTCACCTGGATGGAGCGCTGTTTCTTCTATTGCAACCGCACTTATGTAAGTCTCCTTTCACTGGCTACTAATCACAGGTGCCACACAATAGTGTATTGAATTTAACGATTAGTTGCTGTTCAGTGTGTTCATTGTGACAGATGCATTGTATTAATGCTAATCACTGACAGCTTTTTAGTAGCACATGGTCATAAGGTACTGTCACACTAAACGAGATCGCTAACGAGATCGCTAATGAGTCACCGATTTCATGACGCAGTAGCGATCTCGTTAGCGACGCAGCTGTGTGTGACATGTAGCAGCGATGTGGCCTCTGCTGAGATTTCGCTGATCGCTTATGAATGTTCTGAGCCATTTTTTGGTCGTTGGTGTCCCGCTGGTGAGCCTGAATCGCTGAGTGTGACACCCTTTATGAACGACTTTACCAGCGTCGCAGGTGGGACTAGGTTTTCCCAACGACAGCAGAGGTCGTTATACAGATCGCTGATGAGTTGTGTTTGGAATCTAAAGCCCCCGTCTCACACAGCGATCTCGCTAGCGAGATCGCTGCTGAGTCACTAGTTTTGTGACGCAACAGCGATCTCCCCTGCGATATCGCTGTGTGTGACATTCAGCGACGATCAGCCCCCCTGCTGGGTATCGCTGATCGTCGCAGAATGTCTTGGACATTTTTTTGATCGCTGGTCTCCCGCTGGCCAGCACGCATCGCTGTGTGTGACAGGTGGGAGACCAGAGATCCGCTGGTAACCAAGGTACACAGCGGGTTTCAAGGCGCGGGGCTGTGCCTGGAAACCCGATGTGTACCTTGGATACCAGCGCCCTGCATCAGGGCGCTGGTACCCAATGTACACTGCGGGTAACTAAGCGATGTTACCCGCAGTGTCGCTGTGCTGATCGCTGCCTGAGCTGCCTGTTTGGCAGCTCAGCAGCGATCATGTAGCGACACACCAGCGATCCCGATCATTGTCGGGATCGCTGGTGTATCGCTATGTGAGACGGGGGCTTAACTAGCGATCACATAGCGATCGTACCAGCGATCTCGCCAGGTCGTGTCGTTGTCCTGATCACTGGTACGATCGCTAATTGTGACAGTGCCTTTAGGCTACTTTCAGTTCAATTCAAAGGAAGCTATTTTAGCTCCTTATTCACGGGAATGAGCATGTGCCTTTATATATAGAATTTCATACACATGATATAGCACCTTATGATATATTTTCTGAGACTACAAGTAATTTATTGTGCGTTATGTTGTCCTAATAGGCCTAGTTTCTTGTATTTTTTTAAAATTGTATTATTGATGAATGGCAATTGCTTTATTTTTCTCTATATTGTTATATATATAATAAATAAATATTAATTGTTATTATTTTTGGCTCATGTGTTATTGCAGTCTTCTTATTCTCTGGTGGTAGAGTTTGGAGTTGACAGCTTTTTTGGTTACAAATGAATATGTACCGTAAGCTGAGCACCACATAAAGAACACCCCACAGCTCCGTCCACAGGCTCGCACGAGAATCTCATTAACTGAAAACTAAAAAATAAAGATTAAACAACAGCAAGACGGATTTCATCAACCAAGGGATCATTTGGCAGCACAGTGGCTCAGTGGTTAGCACTGCAACCTCGCAGCACTGGGGTCCTGGGCTCAAATCCCAATAAGGACAACATCTGCAAGGAGTTTGTATGTTCTTCCCATGTTTGCATGGAATTCTTCCGGGTTCTCCGGTTTCCTCCCACATTCCATAGAATACTGATAGGGATTCTAGATTGTGAGCTCCAACAGGGACAGTGCCAATAATGTTTGTAAAGCAGTGTGGAATTAATGGTGCTATATAAATGAGTAAAATAAATAAAAAAAGTTAAAAAAAATTTAATCAGTATAACGATATTAACCTGTCTGTAGGTTACTCAACACAATCCTGCTGATAGGTTCTATTTAATAATAAAGACGCTCATTTTAAAACATTTTGTTTTTACTTTTGTTTTCTTTGTCTAATATTTACATTTCTTTTGTTATCTGAAACATTTAAATGTGACATGCAAAAGAATAAGGACTGGAATCGGCACTAAACCCCAAACCCGGATTAGTCCGGCTTCATTAGCACATTTGACACTGCAAGATATAACTGAAATTCTTCAGACATTGTAATGCTAATAAATTACATCAAACACTTTTTTCAAACAGAGGTAGTCCAATCTAGCAGATTAGCACTTTGGGAGAGTTAGGGACTTGACAGGTTCCAGTAAGGTGATTTTGTATGTTTTAACAGGTTGCAATGAAAGCTAAAAGCTATGTTTTCATTATCTAGTCAACTGAATTTATTGTTTTGAAATCAAGTTAGTCTGAACGATAGTCCCATAATAAACCTTGGAGATTATGTTTAAACTGATTATTAATTTAAACATACTTTATCCATTTTATGATCTGTCAAGGTTCGTGCAAAGCTGGAAGACATGATACTACTGTGAAAAAAAATATATAAGGAAATTTGATTTGCGCGAATAGCAGAAAATATCCGCCAACATTTTAGACACTGCAGAAGATTGCAGTCACAGTAGGTTGACATGACCACAGGTGCGATCACATGGGCTTCACCAGAATACTTTAATGATATTACATCACATGGTATATGTTACGCATATGCCCTGGCTCATCAGGGCTTCATCACTTTCTCCTATAGTTGCTGCTCTCTGCAGTCCACGCCGGGTTTTGAAAGTGGTCTGAAATGCTCCCATGTGATGATCAGCTTAGGTCTATATAAGACCCACCAATGCACACACCTGTGTGTTGGTATTAAGACTCTTAGTTTTCCAGTGTTCTGTCTCTCTGTGGCCTCCAGTGCTTCTAGTCACTGCTCCATATCTGCTCTCCAGTGTCCTGTCTGCCTGTAGTCTCCAGTGCTTCTAATGTCTGCTTGATACCTGCTTTCCGATTTCCTGTCTGTCTGTGGCCTTCAGTGCTTCCAGCCCTTGCTCCATAAGTGCCTTTCTGCTGCTGCATCAACACCCATGATCTGTTTGCCACCCAGACATGGGCTTGGAGAATCCACAACTCAAAGAGAGACCCATAACAATATACCACAGCCAATCAGGAGGGATCACCAAAGCCCATATATAAGTCTAGGCTAGAAAAAGGGGTAGCCATTTTCACAAAATTTGAGACTAGTGAGAGTAAATCCGAGCTGATAGCTCAGCAATTGGGACAGAAAGTGAAAGCCCTAAAACATTGGCCACATACTCCAAAAAGTAATGTGTTGCATATTTGTGGCAGCGAAGACCATGATTGTAGTAGTCTGGGAAAATTACTGAGACTCATTTGATTGGGGAAAAGAGCCATGGGTGAAGTGGCAGCAGCATAGATAGATTTAGTGTCTTTGATCAGTGATATGGTGGGGTTGGCATCTGTCATGCTGCATTTGAATTACAATGACACATTTAATTATTCATTCATTATGTACTACAAAGCAGAAGCAAGGCAGCATAATAATTTTTGCAAAACAAAAATCCAAAATTAATGTCACTCCTCTCAAACAGTATGCTTACTTGCCATAAGCAACTGTACAGAGTTTTTGCATATCTTGTGCAATTGTTTTTATGAAGGAGGACTATTTTTAAAAATACAATGCATATTTCCTAAATACAGATCTTTAACTGTGTTTGTGTATCTCACAAATTGTGCATGTCACAAACATTTTTTTTTTCACATATGTTTTACTAGTCAAATGTTACATGTACAGTAGTTTTTGGATTATAATACACACTTTTTTACCCCAAATTTGGCAGTAAAATGTGGGTGCGTCTTATAATACGAATGTAGCTTACTGGTTGCAGTAGAGCGGATTCACAGGACGAAGGGTTGCTGTTGCAGGAGGCTGTGGGTACCGGGCTGGGAAGATGGGGTGTCCTAGAGGTGCGAGGCTGAAGGCCCTGGGCTTTCATAAAATGTCAGTGCTAAGTGGATTCCCTTACCATTAGATTTCTTGTGGTGGAGTTCAGGAAAGTGGCTGTCAGAGGCAGCACTTGAACAGATTGGGATCTCAGGAGATGAGATGCCTGTCACAAAGCCAAAGCATCAGAGAGCAGGCAAATGTCATTTTGCATTGCCATGTGGGAATCTTCATAATGCCCTATAGTTATGAAAAATGTCTAGATTATCATACCTTATACATAGTTGGTCAGTACCTGGGTCATCACACATGTGTGGTCCCAGAGGAGCACAGTTTGTATGGCAGAGTCATTTCCTTCACAAGAGTCATTAGGACAAGTCTCTCTCTATTGCAAAGTGCAAGTTTTTATGGTCAGTGGGGTCCTTTCTCTATACTGTAGCGCGTAAGCTCTTATTGCCGGTGGGGTCCTCTCTCACCTGTAAAGTGAAAGCTCATGCAATCAGTGGGTACTCTCCTGTGGACTATAAGTTTTAGGGGCAGAGGGTTCTTCTCTAATTATTTACTGTAAATTGTAAGGTCTTATGATCAGCAAGGCCCTCTCTTTCTTGCCTGGAAAGTGCAAACTCTTATGGTTAGTGAGGTCCTCTCCTCTTCTTCATGACCAAGTTCAAGCTTTGCAGTATTGAAACTTGTGCACAATTTTTGGGGAAAATTTGACAAAGTTGGTTAATTTAAATTTCAAAAGATCCACTCATCCTAATTCACATATTTAGCAACTAAAAACGCTTAAAGAGACAGTTTTAATGAAAGATGTACAGATTTTACAAGATTCAAATTCACCAAATTGCACAGATTTTACTGGAATATTCAATTTTGCAGTAAATTTGTCATCCAGGAATTTAATGTCCCTTATTATGCTCTGAGGTTCAAAGCGAACCAGAGAATAATAAATCTAACAAAAAAAAAAAAAAGACTAGTACCTAACCTCTCTTATTTCTGGTGTTCTATCTATCCCCTTACGGTGCTTGGCAACTCTTCTTACCGCAGCCATGACCTTAAATTTTGAGTCTCTCCATGGTAGGTCGGGGCTTCCAGCTGCATGCACAAGGATGTACAAGGTCTAGTTGTAGACGTAAGCCAAGGCCTAGGGTGTGTATTATAAGGTTGTGGTACTCTCCATTATGTCTTGACCTTGCAACGCACATGCACAGAGATGTCCTCGGCTGGAAGTACCGACCCTGCATGAAGACCCCAGGGTTTCAGCTCTCATTGGTGGAAGTTGGTCAGAGATGTCAACAATGAGGTATTAAGATTTTTTTTTTCTGTTTACCTTTTGCTGGCCCTCTATAGATCAGCAAAATGGCTGCCAGTTAGATACTATTTTGCTGATTTTTATGTTGAACAAAATAAAAGAAATTCAAATTTTCATAAAATTCAAATAGAACTCCATTCTAGCAAATTTGCCTATCTCTAATTTCAAATCTTTTGTAACATGCATGGAGCATATATTGGATGGACATTGTTTTAATAATTGTGTTTAAAGCGTTATTAATAAAGTTTGTGACAGTGGCATACATAAAAATCATGGGGCCGCATAGCAGAAATTCTAATTGGTCCACCCATCCCAAGAAAAGGAGAAAAAAAATTGGTGAGGCACAGAAAAGCATATCTCACAACTTTGCAGCCATTACAGAGTAATTTTACTCCTATTGAAGCCCTACACAGTAGCTCCATATGCACAATATGATGACCCTACTGTACCTACCTGGCAAAGTATGATGACCCCATGAACGTATGATGCCCCAGGTGTGAACACAAAACAACCTTCGACACAGCCTTCCACACAATATAATGGCCCCCACACATTATAATGGACACTACACAAAACTCTTCACTGTATAATAGCCCACACTTGTCCTTCAAATAGTATAATGACCCCCTCATAACGCTACAAACAGTATAATGGCCCCCACACAGCCTTCTAAAGAGTATAATGGCCCTCACATAGCCCTATAGACATTATAATGGCTCTACATAGCCCTTCAAACAGTATACTCACCCCACACATAGCACTCCAAACAGTACATAGTCATGGTCAAAAGTGTTGCCACCTTTTAAACTGTTCCAGAAAATGTAGTATTTCTCCAGAGAATTATTGCAATTACACATTTTGTTATACACATTTATTTATTTTGTGTGAATTGAAAAAACAAAAAAAACAGAGAAAAAAGATAAATTGGGCATAATTTCACAAAAAACTCCAAAACTGGGCCAGACAAAAATATGGGTAAACAACTTTGTTTCAGGCAAGTGATGCTGTCTGGATGTGTAGTTTTAAAAACTTTCATATAATGTTAACCATTGATAGTGACTTTTAAGATGTGTAAGTTGCCTATAAGCACTAACTATGTGATAACAACCTCTCCTTTTGCGTTTGCTGTGCATGACATCTGTGTTTTCTATAATGAGTTCCAACTTTTGATTCATACGACAACAGAACAGTTTTCCATTTTACTTTAGTCCTTTTTAAATAGGCTTTGGTCCAGAGAATATAATGTTTAACATTATTTAGAGATTTTAAAACTACAAAGCCAGGCCACATTTACTCCAGAGAAGGCCTTGCAGAATTTAACAGGACAACGCTAAACCGCAAACTGGATCCTTAGCAAAGTATGTCTTTGGAGAAAAAGACTTCGGGTAATCAACTGGCTGCCTACTGTCAATATAAAACATTTGGTACATTATGAATTGAAAAATTATACAAAGAAGACCCAGGACTGTTGAATCTGCTAGTATCCTACATCAGACAAGAATGGGACAACATTCCTCTCCAAATACTCTATTCATTGGTCTCCTCACTTCCCAGATGTTTACAGACTGTTATAAAAAGAAGAGAGGATGCTATAAAATAATAGGCATGGCCATGTCTCAACGTTTTTGAAATTCTGTTGCAGACAGAATCTCAAAAATTCATAGAAGAGTTAATATTTTCAAATTAAATTGAAAATGTCTAACATTCAACATCTGATATATGTTTTATGCTCTCTTGTGAATAACGTATGGCTATGAGAGATATCCAAATCATTACATCCTTGTTTTCTTTACATTTGACATAAAGTCCCTACTTTTTTGGAATTGAGCTTGCACATATTTGGCCATATATGTAAAGAAAAAAGCAATTTGGAATTGGGCAGAACTACAATACTAGATGAAAACTACTGACAATGTTTCTGAAGGCAAAGGAAAAGAGTCTTTGAAATGGTGTACTATGTAACAAGGTGGCACGGGGTGGTAGTCATAGCCGAGTCCACTAGGTCACAGACAGTGAGAACTCTGGCCCCTTGCACATAGAACAGACAGGACAGATGTGACCCAGGTAATTTACCTCTTCTCCACTGTCACTGCAGCACGGGCAATCAGGATCCAGGAACACGGTTAAAATTCCAACAGGGAAAACAATTTATTGTTGAATAAAAAGCTTCCGTCTCCCTTTTTGAGCTATTAACCCAATCCCCTGGGTTAACCCCTTCTGTCCCTGCCTCTAACATGTGCATAACAGGTACAACACATTTCCCAGTACATGTTTATAACAGTGTAAAACACAGAGGTCATCACAACACATATATTACAAGATAATACACATCAACAGGTTACATACGGTAAAACAATGCAAACATAGCACTCCAGCAGTATTAATACACAGGTACACCATTCAGGTACCGCATAAAGTGCACAGGACCAGTTCATAGGAGAGAGGGGCAGATGAAGGTCCCAGCCTCCTCCTTACATACTACATTAATCCATTCATCACAGCACAGTAAAAGGGTAGGATAGTAACTTACCACCTGATGCTATAATACACAGTCATACTACCACCACAGATACTACTGTAGATAAGGTTGGTGGAGGGGGGAGAAATCACATTTTCTACTGCTGTCTTGGAAAAATAAGAAACTTTTTTTTTAAGCGCCTTTGAAGTTTAGTAATTTTTGATTTCCTTATCATATTGATGTTTGAACATGTAAATATAGTCTTTAATTGTTTACATGCTATTCAACTCAACATGTCAATTTTTGCTAATAAACTAATCAAGATTAATGGATTAATTTACCAGATGGTTACAATGTTATTAAAATGCAAATGAATGTTGTGTATTAATTGTTGAATATTGTGTACAGTTAATTAGAGTTTTATGCATTCATTAGAGACTTTACAATCATTCCTAAACAATAATACTAAAGGAAAACAACAGTTCAAGTAAATGATATTATCTAATGATTGGCAAGCATATTGAGCTCCACTATAAAACATATTTTTGTATTGAAGTGTAATACATTTCCTTTCACTTTTACAAGTTATCCGCATCTTTCTATTTTTTTTTATCATGTAAAAAAAATTATACTTTTTCATGGCTCAAAAAATATATTACAAAGGATTAGAGGTTAACTTTCAGTCTTAATGCTTTTTTACTTCAGGTTTTATAGCTAGATGTATGCAATAGTGTAAACAAACTGCAACCAATTTTCATTTTTGTGCTTTCAATTTTATTTTTGTATTGACATAGACAGATATATGTTTGTATTTTTGTGGGACAAGTTGTAGTTTTGAATAACACCATTCATTTTACTACATAGAATAAAGAAAAGTACTACGGAATATGTTGGCGCTATGTAAAATAAAATTATTATTAAGTGAAAATTGCAAAAAAATTGCAAGTATGATGAAATGGTGGAACAAAAACAAGCACTTCTGCCATTATTTTGGGGGCTTTGTTTTTAAGTGTTCCCTGAGAAAGCTGGATAAAACGCACCTTGGAGCGCAGCACGACAGGGCTCCACATTCTTACTATGTAAGTTGGCACCCTATACTCTTATATTTGATGTATATGTTAACGATTAGGGAATGTAATGCAATTGGTTATGTGGGCATTCTAGCCATATATTGTTTATAGCTTTGGGAGGTTTGCCTTTAGCCCAAAGCTAAAACCTGTTCTTAAATAATATTTAATAAAGTTGATATACTTTTGAGACATTTTGTGTTACTGTTTTTCTTTTTATTTTGGTTTACCTAGGGCTAAAATTAAGTAGTATTTTTTTCAAGGAAATTTACAAATCCAATTTTTTACAGACCTATTCCATTTTGACAGCACTTTGAGGGGCTATATATTGGAAAACACTAAGAAGTAATACTATTTTAAAAGTTGCACACCTCAAATTATTCTAAACTGCTGTTAGGAAATTTATTAAAAGAAACGTTCCAGCTCCTTAAAAATTTGTAAATTTTATTCATCCATTTGAAGATAAAAAAACCAATAGTGGTGATGCTTCACAGGGAAAGCCACATACAGCGACGCGTTTCGATCAGATGATCTTCATCAAGGCTGCTATACATATATGAAACAGGCAAACCTTTATAATACATATAAACCAATAGTTACAAGACTGGCAATCACATGATTTAACCAAAGGTCCTGGAAGGTACAATTGCGATCGATATTAGACAAAGGTCCTGACAAGCATTATTCTATTACAACAATAAAACAAAACAAAGTCAAAAAATTAAAAAATATAACATGGCAAGGACAGAAGGAGAATCAATAAGAATAATGGTACATTAATTCATTTCTTTTGTTCAGTCCATTCGGCTGTCTTGTGTTCAAGGAAAAAATCCAAAAAGCCTCTCTAGTCAAAAGAGATCTACCAATATCACCACCTCGCATGGATCTATTAACTCTTTCTATGGCACAGACCTGAAAAGACGCAACACTGCGGTTATGAAAAGAAATAAAATGTTTAGCAGCTGCTGAGACATTTCGATTTATATTAGTGGTATTTCCGATATCAGATAAATGTTCCGATATTCTAGTTTTCAACTTTCTCGTCGTACATCCTACATATGACAAACTACATGAGGTGCAATTAATTTTATACACTACATGTGTTGAATTACAATTTATATATTGTTTGATGTCATAATTGACCGATTGATTATTATTACTAAATGTTTTAGTGATTAGAGCATGTTTGCAAGTTCTACAATTATTCACACCACATTTGAAAAAACCCTTAAATTTCAACCATGAATCATATCTATTTTTAGTGTAAAACATACTGGGTGAAATTCTACTACCAATAGGAGCTCTTCTGGCTAATATGTTAACACCAGGCTGTAGAATTTCACACAGAATGTCATCCTCATATAGGATCGGTAAAAATCTATTAATGATCTTTTTTATCTCCCCCAAATTGTGGACTAAATTGTAAACTTACAAAAGGTTTGTCCCGATAAGAAACATTACTCTGAATTCGTGATAATTTATTGTCGGTATTAATTAGGTTTTCACGTTCTTTTTGATCAACAATACGTCGAGCTCTTTTAATCATCCATCTAGGATAATTTCTGCTGGCTAATTTTTCATCCAGCATATTGTATTGTCCCTCTAAATGTATTTGCGAACTGCAGTTCCTTTTGACTCTGATGTATTCACCCAACAGAATAGATCTAATAGTATGATTAGGGTGACTGCTACCCGCATGTAGAATGGTATTTCCCCCAAAAGGTTTATAGTGTGTCTTAGTACAAATAATTTGTCCCTGTATCCCACATAAATCTAGATCCAAAAATGACATTACACTAGAATCCTGTTTATGTGTAAAACAAATATTGAAATCATTATTTTTAATGTACTCAATGAAGTCTGGTATGGCAGACACATCGCCACCCCAAATGATCAGGATGTCGTCGATGTATCTGCCATACCAGACCAAGGAGTCACAAAATGGATTATTTTCAGAAAAAATATAATTAAATTCCCAATGGGCCATAACAAGATTTGCTAATGATGGTGAAAATTTAGCATCCATCGCCACTCCAGATTTTTGTAAAAAAAAACTTGTTATCAAAAGTGAAAAAATTATGAGTAAGAAGAAAAAAAGTGACCTGCTAAAGAAAATTAATTAAATCATCAGAATATTTACTGAACTTTTGTAGGTGGAATTGAAGCGCTTTCATGGCAATATCGTGTGGAATACAAGTGTACAATGACACAACATCACAACAGAGCCACGTGAAATTGTTTTTCCATACTTTTTTAGAAAAAATTCTGAGAACATCCTTTGAATCCTTAATGAATCCCGGAATACTACGGACCAAGGGTTGCAAAAGAGAATCTACCCATTCTGCCTGTTTTTTGATAATACTCCTAAAGAAAAGCCTTCATCCTACATATGACAAACTACATGAGCTGCAATTAATTTTATACACTACATGTGTTGAATTACAATTTATATATTGTTTGATGTCATAATTGACCGATTGATTATCATCGTCAAAATGTCAGACAAAGGTGGGGTGGTTGTTGTAATGAATAAAGATGATTATCGAGAAAAAATGATGGAGCTTTTGGAAGAAGAGGACATTTATGAAAGACTTGACACTAATCCTTCAATCAAATTTAGGGCTGAAATCGACAATATTATTAAAGAAGGCTTTTCTTTAGGAGTATTATCAAAAAAACAGGCAGAATACCTGGAAGTATTACATCCTATACTCCCGATTATGCACGGCCTACCAAAGATCCATAAGGAGACAAGAAGCCCACAGATGAGACCAATTGTCTCAGGTATCGGTTCATTGAATGAACATTTGGGTGAATGGGTAGATTCTCTTTTGCAACCCTTGGTCCGTAGGATTCCGGGATTCATTAAGGATTCAAAGGATGTTCTCAGAATTTTTTCTAAAAAAGTATGGAAAAACAATTTCACGTGGCTCTGTTGTGATGTTGTGTCATTGTACACTTGTATTCCACACGATATTGCCATGAAAGCGCTTCAATTCCACCTACAAAAGTTCAGTAAATATTCTGATGATTTAATTAATTTTCTTTTGCAGGTCACTTTTTTTCTTCTTACTCATAAGTTTTTCACTTTTGATAACAAGTTTTTTTTACAAAAATCTGGAGTGGCGATGGGTGCTAAATTTTCACCATCATTAGCAAATCTTGTTATGGCCCATTGGGAATTTAATTATATTTTTTCTGAAAATAATCCATTTTGTGACTCCTTGGTATGGTATGGCAGATACATCGACAACATCCTGATCATTTGGGGTGGCGATGTGTCTGCCATACCGGACTTCATTGAGTACATTAAAAATAATGATTTCAATATTTGTTTTACACATAAACAGGATTCTAGTGTAATGTCATTTTTGGATCTAGATTTATGTGGGATACAGGGACAAATTATTTGTACTAAGACACACTATAAACCTTTTGGGGGAAATACCATTCTACATGCGGGTAGCAGTCACCCTAATCATACTATTAGATCTATTCCGTTGGGTGAATACATCAGAGTCAAAAGGAACTGTAGTTCGCAAATACATTTAGAGGGACAATACAATATGCTGGATGAAAAATTAGCCAGCAGAAATTATCCTAGATGGATGATTAAAAGAGCTCGACGTATTGTTGATCAAAAAGAACGTGAAAACCTAATTAATACCGACAATAAATTATCACGAATTCAGAGTAATGTTTCTTATCGGGACAAACCTTTTGTAAGTTTACAATTTAGTCCACAATTTGGGGGAGATAAAAAAGATCATTAATAGATTTTTACCGATCCTATATGAGGATGACATTCTGTGTGAAATTCTACAGCCTGGTGTTAACATATTAGCCAGAAGAGCTCCTTCTATTGGTAGTAGAATTTCACCCAGTATGTTTTACACTAAAAATAGATATGATTCATGGTTGAAATTTAAGGGTTTTTTTCAAATGTGGTGTGAATAATTGTAGAACTTGCAAACATGCTCTAATCACTAAAACCTTTAGTAATAATAATCAATCGGTCAATTATGACATCAAACAATATATAAATTGTAATTCAACACATGTAGTGTATAAAATTAATTGCACCTCATGTAGTTTGTCATATGTAGGATGTACGACGAGAAAGTTGAAAACTAGAATATAGGAACATTTATCTGATATCGGAAATACCACTAATATAAATCGAAATGTCTCAGCAGCTGCTAAACATTTTATTTCTTTTCATAACCGCAGTGTTGCATCTTTTTAGGTCTGTGCCATAGAAAGAGTTAATAGATCCATGCGAGGTGGTGATATTGGTAGATCTCTTTTGACTAGAGAGGCTTTTTGGATTTTTTCCTTGAACACAAGACAGCCGAATGGACTGAACAAAGAAATGAATTAATGTACCATTATTCTTATTGATTCTCCTTCTGTCCTTGCCATGTTATATTTTTTAATTTTTTTGACTTTGTTTTGTTTTATTGTTGTAATAGGATAATGCTTGTCAGGACCTTTGTCTAATATCGATCGCAATTGTACCTTCCAGGACCTTTGGTTAAATCATTTGATTGTCAGTCTTGTAACTATTGGTCCATATGTATTATAAAGGTTTGCCTGTTTCATATATGTATAGCAGCCTTGATGAAGATCATCTGATCGAAACGCGTCACTGTATGTGGCTTTCCCTGTGAAGCATCACCACTATTGTTTTTTTATCTTCAAATGGATGAATAAAATTTACAAATTTTTAAGGAGCTGGAACGTTTCTTTTCATGTGGACTTCCCTGGACGTTTATCAGACGTTGTTCCGTGTACCTGTGGTGGTAGTTGGTGAGCTGGCTTGCTTCTCTCTTTTCTCTCTATAGGAAATTTATTAACCCTTCAGTTGCTACACAGGAATTAAGGTAAAGAAATGAAAAAAATGTAAAGTTTTTTTTTCACTAAAATTTTGCTGAAGCTGCAAAGTTTTTCATTTTCACAATGGATAATACAAGAAAATGGACCCTAAAATGTATTGCACAATTTCTCCCGAACTTGTAAATATCCCATATGTGGTCAAAAACTGCTGTTTAGGCACATCCTATACAGGATAAGTAGTCTCCATATACATCTTTATACTAGCCGGATTCTATTATTTGAATGATTGGAGAATTTGTTATAGGATGATTATATATTTGATAATATCTCTGATTATCTAGTGGTCTAAGGCATACCTAGTAGGCACCACATTAACTTAATATCCTGAATATTTTTCATGATTAAGTGTTGGAACAGCTGTTTGTGATTGTACCTAAATAGGTCCTGCTCTCATAAGTTTGTTGTGTTTTTTTTGTTTTTTTTATTACTTTTTTTATCTACCGTAATAATTTGACCATTTTTTTGCTTTCTTCATTTCTGTTCTTCAAGAATTGATTTCCCACCTTCATTGATAGGGCGAGTGAGGGCAGTGAGGGATAGTCCACGTTGAGTGGGGGCGCCAAAAAAATCGTACTTTTAGGGTGCCAACCTCCACATCAAGGCAGTATACAACTAGGCCTACTGTAGATCCTTTTGGTCAATTATTCCATTTGGGTAATTTACCCACTTTTTCACTGGGAAGGTGTTTTTTAATATGATAATTAAAATTTGTCTTTTAAAGGGAATTCATGTTCACTGTTTAGGCACAAGGCCAGGCTTGGAAGTGAAGAAGCAGTATAAATTTGGCTGGAACAGGTTGCAGACTCCATGTGTCATTTGCAGAGCCCCTAAGGTAACAAAAAAACAGAAACCTCCTACAGTGACCCCATTCTGGAAACTAAACCCTTTGATGAATTTATCTAGGAGTATTTTGAGCAATTTGAACCCACAGATGCTTCACAGAACTTTATAAAATTTGGGTGTGCATAATCATGTATATAGAACCCCAAAAAAACGTTTAAAACATAACTTTTATTAAATATATATATAAAACGGACATAAACCATCACACATATTAAAAAGTGCACACTGAATATATACCCTATCAATATTCCCTACTCTGTTCCTTGCCTTGCCGCGGAGGTTGGCACCTTAAGATAGCCCACACGAGATAGGCGCCCCCGCTCAACGTAGGCTGACCCTAGTGTCCTACAGTTGCCCCTATAGTAAGTGAGCCTTATATCTGACACAACAAATGAAGATACACCCCTCGAAGGTGGGAAAAATGGCAGCGTACACCTGAATGTCAGGTTCTAGGGAATAGGGTTAATATTGAATACTTGATATTGTTAGATATAAAACTTAGACCCCTCAACTAAGTCTGAAGAGATATTTGTGGCTGATCCCTGCATAACAGCACGTCAATATTATATAAATACACCAGCAGCCGTGTTTTTAACTCCTAAATGGCTAATATTGCATGACCCTAGAAATATGTGTCTAATAGCTTGATAATTGACACATAAAACAAAAATGCACACATCATAGGGACATCATTTCATAAATATCCAAATTGATCCTAATAGACCTGATATCTCTCCCATATAGTCAACAAAAGGAGCCTCAGACTAAGGGGTACTTATCATTTAGTTGTTTAGTTGTAGAATTTAGCTAAATTCTTAAGGTGCCAACCTCCGCGGCAAGGCAGGGAACAGAGTAGGGAATATTGATAGGGTATATATTCAGTGTGCACTTTTTAATATGTGTGATGGTTTATGTCCGTTTTATATATATATATTTAATAAAAGTTATGTTTTAAACTTTTTTGGGGGTTCTATATACATGATTATGCATTTTTGAATACTCCATTCATCTTTACATTAAGTTAAAATTTGGGTGTGGACAAAGAAAAGTTGTTTTACTCCAATAAAATTTTATTTTAGTGCCAAGTGTTTAATTTTCACAAGGGGCAAAAGTACAAAATGGACCCTAAAATTTGTTATGCATTTCTCCTGAACGTGGTCAAAAACTGCTGTTTGCTGTTTGTGCTCATGGCCGGGTTGAAAATGGAAAAAGAGCTAATTGATTATTGGAGTGCAATTTAGTGTTGAACAGTTTGTGGATGCCATTTTGCAGTTGCAGAGTACTTGACATAGCAAAACTGCAAAAACACCTGACAATTAACCTCATTTTGGAAACTAGACCCCTCAATGAATTCACCTATAGGGGTGTTGAGTATTTTGAACCCCTAGGTGATTCACAGTACTTTTCAAAGTTTGGATATTAAAATTAAAATTATGCTTTTTTCTCCTGAGTGTTGTTTTAGCACCAAATTTGTAATTTGTACAAGTGATAGCAGGGAAAAATGGATTTGTTACTCAGTTTCTCTCAAATGAGATGATATCCCATGTGTGGTAAAAACTGCTGTTTGGGCACATAGCATGGCTTGGAAAGAAAAGCGTGCAATTTGATTTTTGGAGAGTAAATTTGTCTGGAATAGATTGTGAATGCCAAATCGCACTGAGGTGATTTATGAAACTTTTTAACATTTAGATGTGAAAAGAGATGCTATGGTTTTGATGCATATGCAATTTTTGCAGGTTGCTACAATGGGAACATATTTATGAACATCTATTAAGGGAAGTACATCTCTTTCCCAATTTTTTCACAAAGAAGTTTAGCTCACTTCATAAAGTGGTTGCCACCTACCAATATTGCATATTCTTCTAAACCATAGCCTCTGAACAGGCTGTACTTATATACATGTATGGTACCCTGTTTAACACTGCTTATCTACTGTGTTATTTTAATTGGGACATGTTACAAGTAGATATGAGCGAATTTGTTCAGATTCGGTTCAGAATATGATAGGAATCGAATATTGTTTTTGCATTATTCGTCGAGAATAGATGAACGTCATTAGAGTCAATGGGAGTAGAAATTACAGAATATGTTCGGAACCGATCATAAGACATATATTCGGCCCGAATAGTGTTCAAATATGGCACGAATATGTCAAAATCCGATTCGAGGCAAACATCTGAACAAATTCGCTCATCTCTAGTTACAAGGAGACAGTGAGATTTATGGTATACTTGTGCAGCTGGCTATTTATCTACCTCCTTTGTGGAGGTGCACATGTTTTGGACATTATCGAGTTGACATCTCTACTTGTAACCATATGACGCATCTGTTGTCACCAAAGTAGACTGCTTTTTGTGTGTCTTATAGACTATTATGTCTGTGCTTCTTGCAGTAGAATCTGTGTTGTAAGGGTAAAATATCTATCTAGAGTCATCATAACACTTCACAGGACTAGACAGCAAGGAGCGGGGGCACCTCCACTTGCATTGTCTGTTAGAGTGTCAACCTCCAGGGATAGGAAGGGCTTATGATTCAAGGGCTCACAAAGATATTGTAGTGGTTATTTTGCCACATTCCATTTCTTCTGTACCCTGTTATGTTACGGTAGCTGAGGAGTGCAGGTAAAAAAGGAAATACACCAGAGCAGTTGGAATCTATGAGATTGCAGTACCCTGACTAACCACCGCAATTAGAGGCAGCCGTGGAGCGTTCCTACGTTGGTCCTAGACGCCTCGTCACAGCCTGAGAAACTAACTACACCTAAAGATAGAAATAGGAAAGCTATCTGCCCCGGAGCAGAACCCCAAAGATAATAGAAAGCCCCCAAACATGTAATGGCGGTTAGACAAGAGGAAATACTGACACAGAAAGAAAATAGTATGAGCAAACGCTGGGGCCCAAACTATCTAAATAGAAAAGGACAGGAAGGGTACTTACTGCAATCTCAGAAAACTCTGAAAAAACACCAACTCTACTAATTTCAAAATCACCTGAGATCACACGACCTCTACCACCTAAATTAGTTCTCTGGTGTAAAAAAATCAAAACAGCAGCCACTGAAAAAAAACTGGAAAAAGCAAAAGTACAAAACACAGTGGCTGGACTAAACTGAGAGGGCAAAAGCCCCCGGAGGGGACCCTGAAGGCCCCCACAGAAGTGCAGGACAAAATGCAAAAATATAGCAAAAACACAAAATAAGAAATTGTCTTATCTGATAGCAGGAGATGCAGACACGACACAGCAGGCTACAAGGGAAACTGGAAAGAAGGATTCAGACCAGAACAATTGATCACCGGCAACCCTGATGGGAAAATGACTCCCTTATATAAGACCAATCAGTAACACCTGATTCCCAGTCCTCACAATCCTCACTAGTACCGCTTGTAACCACCAGAGGAGCCTCTGCTCAGAACTCATCTCAAACCCATTCACAACAGAACCCCTATTGGAATGTTATTTTTAGTTCATTTTTTGATTGCTTTTACTTTTTTCTTACTCCACACCTTTTAATGTGCACCCATTTAAGTATTTGCATTTTAATAATACAATACTTGTCTGTAAAAAATGGTACCAATAAAAACTTCACCTGCAAACAAAAGCCCTCTCCCAACTTTTCAATTTATACTATAGCATTTGAAGATTAAAGTTGAATTATCACTTTTACTTCATGGAGAACAGCATAAAATGGCATAAAAGTTAATGACCTGCCATATATAAATGGAAAAACTGAGGTTTTCTTTAATACTAGCAGTTTAAAGGTGCTGGAAAAGTGAAATGGCTCTCAAAAAACTATTCAATAAAATTGACATTCCGAAAGCAAAATTGCCCCTTTCTGAGCCATTGAGTCTGCTCAAATGACAGTTAACATTGTCATGTATGGCAGATATGTATGTACACTGTGTGCAGAATTATTAGGCAAATGAGTATTTTGATCACATCATCCTTTTTATACATGTTGTCCTACTCCAAGCTGTATAGGCTTGAAAGCCAACTGTCAATTATGCAAATCAGGTGATTATCTCTGTAATGAGGAGGGGTGTGGTCTAATGACATCAACATCCTATATAAGGTGTGCTTAATTATTAGGCAACTTCCTTTCCTTTTGTAAAATGGGTCAGAAGAGAGATTTGACGGACTCTGAAAAGTAAAAAATTGTGAGATGTCTTGCAGAGGGATGCAGCAGTCTTGAAATTACAAAACTTTTGAAGCGTGATCACCGAACAATCAAGCGTTTCATGGCAAAAAGCCAACAGGGTCGCAAGAAGCGTGTTGATAAAAAAAGGCGCAAAATAACTGCCCATGAATTGAGGAAAATCAAGCGTGAAGCTGCCAAGATGCCATTTGCCACCAGTTTTGCCATATTTCAGAGCTGCAATGTTACTGGAGTATCAAAAAGCACAAGGTGTGCCATACTCAGGAACATGGCCAAGGTAAGGAAGGCTGAAAAACGACCACCTTTGAACAAGAAACATAAGATAAAATGTCAAGACTGGGCCAAGAAATATCTTAAGACTAGTGTTGAGCATTCCGATACTGCAAATATCGGGTATCGGCCGATATTGGCTGTATCGGAATTCCGATTCCGAGTTCCGATATTTTCGTCTTATCGGATACCGGAATCGGGATTGTCACTGTCACTGTCAGTGTCCGTCGGTCGGGTCTGTCAGGAGTCAGCGGCACTTACCTGGCAGAAGATCTCCGGCGGTCACATCCCGGACTGCTTCATGGCCGCCATCTTCTTTCCCCGGCGGTCACATGCAGTTTCTCGCGATAACTGCAGTGACTGCTGGGTAATCCCGGCCGTAAAGCAGTCAGTCCGATGACGTCACCGCCGGGGAAGCAGGTAATCAGCTGTGCTGCGTCGCGATGACAGGCTCTGCCTGTCATTGCGATGTAGCACAGCTGGATCGTCGTGGGACTGTCGTTCTGGACTGCGTCGGACAGGTGGTATACTGTTGGTTTGTTTTTTTTCTTTTTTTACAGGAGATCGATGGCGTCGCAGGAATGAGAGTGTAATAAAAGAAATGAAAACTGTGTTGTCTCTTTTATTTCATTAAAATACTTTTTTCTTGCTTTGTCTTTTTTTTTTATACATTTAATAACTTTGGGATTAATAATGGATCGGTGTCTTATTGACACCTCTCCATTATTAACCGGGCTTATTGTCACCGTGCAATAAACGGTGACATTAACCCCTTATTACCCCGCTTGCCACCGCTACAGGGCAAGTGGGAAGAGCCGGGTAAAGTGCCACAATTGGCACATCTTTTGATGCGCCAAATGTGGGGCTGCTGTAGCCTGGTATTATCAGGCTGTTGAGGGCCAAAATCCATGGGCCTTGACAGTCTTTTAATACCAGGCCGCAGCAGTCTGCATTTTACTTGGCTGGTTAACAAAAATAGGGGGGATCCCCACGCCGTTTTTTTTTCGAGGGGATCCCCTATTTTTGTTAACCAGCCAAGCTAAGCAGACTGCTGTGGCCTGGTATTATCAGGCTTGCAAGGTCCATGGATATTGGATCCTTACCAGCCTGAAAAACCAGGCCACAGCGGTCTGCTTCATCTGGCTGGTTAACAAAAATAGGGGGGACCCCACGCCAATTTTTTTCGAGGGGATCCCCTATTTTTGTTAATCAGCCAAGATATGCAGACTGCTGTGGCCTGGTATTATCAGGCTGGCAAGGTCCATGGATCTTGGCTCCTTAACAGCCTGAAAATCCAGGCCTCAGCGGTCTGCTTCATCTGGCTGGTTAACAAAAATAGGGGGGACCCCACGCCAATTTTTTTCGAGGGGATCCCCTATTTTTGTTAATCAGCCAAGATATGCAGACTGCTGTGGCCTGGTATTATCAGGCTGGCAAGGTCCATGGATCTTGGCTCCTTAACAGCCTGAAAATCCAGGCCTCAGCGGTCTGCTTCATCTGGCTGGTTAACAAAAATAGGGGGGACCCCACGCCATTTTTTTTTCGAAGGGAACCCCTATTTTTGTTAATCAGTTCCCTCTGACGTCACTGATTGTGTCCCTGGCTGACCTGAAGTGAAAGTGGAAAGCAATCAATTAAGCTTTCCACTTAAGGGCCCGTCTCACATAGCGATATCGCTACCGAGATCGCTGCTGAGTCACTAGTTTTGTGACGCAGCAGCGAGCTCACCAGCGATATCGCTGTGTGTGACATTCAGCGACGATCAGCCCCCCTGCCGGGTATCGCTGATCGTCGCTGAAATGTCAGGACCTTTTTTTGATCGCTGGTTTCCCGCTGACAGGCACACATCGCTGCGTGTGACAGGCGGGAGACCAGCGATCCGCTGGTAACCAAGGTACACAGCGGGTTTCCAGGCGCGGGGCTGTGCCTAGAAACCCGCTGTGTACCTTGGATACCAGCGCCCTGATGCAGGGAGCTGGTATCCAAGGTACACAGCGGGTTTCCAAGCGCTGCGCGGTGCCTGGAAACCCGCTGTGTACCTTGGTTACCAGCGGATCGCTGGTCTCCCGCCTGTCACACGCAGCGATGCGTGCCTGTCAGAGGGAAACCAGCGATCAAAAAAAGGTCCTGACATTTCTGCGACGATCAGCGATACCCGGCAGGGGGGCTGATCGTCGCTGAATGTCACACACAGCGATATCGCTGGTGAGCTCGCTGCTGCGTCACAAAACTAGTGACTCAGCAGCGATCTCGGTAGCGATATCGCTATGTGAGACGGGCCCTTAAGCGATGTTACCCGCAGTGTCGCTGTCCCAGATCGCTGCCTGAGCTGCCTGTTTGGCAGCTCAGCAGCGATCATGTAGCGATACACCAGCGATCCTGACAAGTGCATATCGTTGTCGGGATCGCTGGTGTATCGTTATGTGACACCCAGCCTTTACTCTCCTGTCAGGCAGGAGAGGAACTCATTCATTTGGGGTTTACTGTGAGGCTGCAGCATTAGCTGCGGTCCCTGCAGTAAACATTAACCCTTTCTGAAGGATTTCACCGTGGGACCTGACTGTGCATGGGATAGGTAAGAATAATTTTGCTTTTTTATTTTATTTTTATTACAGGAAATGGTTTTAGCAGGTAAATAAAATATGGTCAAAAACTGTGTGATTATTTCATTAAACTTCTTTTTTATTAAAGTGTGTGTGTTTGATTTTTCTTTCATACAATAGGATTAATAATTGATAGTTGTCTAATTGACAGCTCTCAATTATTAACCTGGCTTAAAGTGACCTTTCAATTGCAAGGTCATTTTAACCCCTTATTAACCCATTCGCCACCGCTACAGGGCAATGGGAATAGACGGGCAAAGTGCCAGAAAGGGCAAATCTAATTAGAGATTTGCCCTTTCTGGGGTGTCTGGGGGCAGATGTTAAGTAGCCGGGGGGGGCCAAAAATAATGGTCCCTCTCTGGGCTATTATTATCTGCCCCCACTCACTGGCTTTGTCTGTCTGGTTGCGAAAATAGGGCGGGAGCCCACGCATTTTTTTTTCAGCAATTTTACACCTCATATATATATATATATACATGTCATTGAATTTGTGACACATATATATATATATTTATATTTGTAGTTCATACACTTCTACATAGTATAATAGCCGCTAATTCAATTGCCGGCTTTTGTGAAAATGCAGAACCCGACATGAAATGACACTTGGTGTACATAGGGTTAACCATGTCTTTTCATGTCCTTTGCTATCTAATTTGCACAAACAATTAAATCAGACTATGTGTGCAAAATTTCACACCTGTAGGGGTTAATTAAAGGTGTAAATTCGTAGCAAAAAAGTCCGTTTTTTTTACAACGAATTTACACCTTTAATTAACCCTACAGGTGTGAAATTTTGCACACATAGTCTGATTTAATTGTTTGTGCAAATTAGATAGCAAAGGACATGAAAAGAAATGTTTAACCCTATGTACACCAAGTGTCATTTCATGTCGGGTGACCCGACATGAAATGACACTTGGTGTACATAGGGTTAACCATGTCTTTTCATGTCCTTTGCTATCTAATTTTCACAAACAATTAAATCAGACTATGTGTGCAAAATTTCACACCTGTAGGGGTTAATTAAAGGTGTAAATTCGTAGCAAAAAAGTCCGTTTTATTTACAACGAATTTACACCTTTAATTAACCCCTACAGGTGTGAAATTTTGCACACATAGTCTGATTTAATTGTTTGTGCAAATCAGATAGCAAACGACATGAAAAGACATGGTTAACCCTATGTACACCAAGTGTCATTTCATGTCGGGTGCTTCTGTCTTTTCACTGAAGCCGGCTTTACCCGGCAATTGAATCAAAGGATATTTTACTATGTAGAAGTGTATAAACTATACATATATGTATATATATATATATATGTCACAATGACATGTATATATATATATATATGTATTCTATGTGTGTATATTTAGTGTTTACAAGGAAAGAATGGGGTTTTTTTAGTTGCGATATTTTGTTCCCATAGACTTACATGGGACTTCCGGTATCGGTATCGGGTATCGCCGATTTTTTAGTGATATCGGCGATACCATTCCGATTCCGATACTTTAGGATATCGGAAAGTATCGCTCAACTCTACTTAAGACTGATTTTTCTAAGGTTTTATGGACTAATGAAATGAGAGTGACTCTTGATGGGCCAGATGGATGGGCCCAAGGCTGGATCAGTAAAGGGCAGAGAGCTTCACTACGACTCAGACGCCAGCAAGTTGGAGGTGGGGTACTGGTATGGGCTGATATAATCAAAGATGAACTTGTGGGACCTTTTCGGGTTGAGGATGGAGTGAAGCTCAACTCCCTGACCTACTGCCAGTTTCTGGAAAACACCTTCTTCAAGCAGTAGTACAGGAAGAAGACGGTATCATTCAAGAAAAACATGATTTTCATGCAGGACAATGCTCCATCACATGCATCCAAATACTCCACAGTGAGGCTGTCGGGTAAAGGTCTAAAAGAAGAAAAAATAATGACATGGCCCCCTTGTTCACCTGATCTGAACCCCATAAAGAACCTGTGGTCCTCATAAAATGTGAGATCTACAAGGAGTGAAAACAATACACCTCTCGGAACAGTGTCTGGGAGGCTGTGGTGGCTGCTGCATGCAATGTGGATCGTAGACAGATCAAGCAACGGACAGAATCTATGGATGGAAGGCTTTTGAGTGTCATCATAAAGAAAGGTGGCTATGTTGGTAACTGATTTTTTTTGTTTGTTTTTGAATGTCAGAAATGTTTATTTCTAAATTTTGTGGTGTTATATTGATTTACCTGCTGAAAATAAACAAGTGAGATGGGTATGTATTTGGTTTTTATTAAGTTGCCTAATAATTCTGCACAGTAATAGTTACCTGCACAAACAGATATCCTCCTAAGATAGCCAAATCTAAAAGAAACCCACTCCAACTTCCAAAAACATTAAGCTTTGATATTTATGAGACTTTTGGGTTGATTGAGAACATAGTTGTTGTTCAACAATAATAAAAAGAATCCTCTCAAATACAACTTGCCTAATAATTCTGCACAGAGTGTATCGTGAGATTCCACTTTCAGCAGAGATTAATAATTGATGACGTATTCAATGAATAGGTCATCAATTTGAGAAAACTGATCCAGCAGTCATCAGATCCAAGCAATTTATAGGCAGAACATAAGAGGTAGCAGTCCTGTGCTTTATCACCCATTTAAGTGAACTTGACTGTAGTATTCAGCAGTAAATACTAAGCAATAGTGATAAGCGAACGTGCTCGCATAAGGTGATATCCCAGCATGCTCGTGTGCTAACCGAGTGTCTTTGGCGTGCCGCAAAAATATGTTTGAGTCCCTGCAGCTGTATGTCTCGTAGCTGTTTGACAGCTGCAACACATGCAATGACTGCCTGTTTGTTAGGCAATCCCTGCATGTGTAGTGGCTGTCAAACAGCAGCGAGACATGCAGGCACAGGGACTCGAACATATTCGAAGTCACTCGGTTAGCACCCGAACATGCTTGGATAACACTTTATCGGAGAATGTTCGCTCATCACTAAGCAATGCACAGCGCAGCTCCTGTTTACCCGTATATCACTTAGTTCTGTCTACTGCCTAATCAGTTTTCAGCTAATTTGTGTGTGGTGTCATACCTCCACAGATCTCATATTGAGAGAAGTCATTATACAGCTATAATGATGGAAAAATAAAAAAGTTATGGCTCTTAGAAGAATTGGAGGAAAAAATTAAAGTGCAAAAACAGAAAATTGCATGGTCATGAAAGAGTTAAACATTTAACCCTTATAACATTCTTACAAAATAAAAAGGCATTTGAAAATAATGCTACCATAATGTATATGTAGGGTAAATTTTATTTAGTAACAATTTTTCTGGTAGCACTTTCTGTTATACGGGCTAAAAAATTCCATGTTTGAAAATTGATAATTTTTCTACATTTTTCACCAAATTTCAGATATTTTCATAAACACAAAACGAATCGACCTTAATTTACCAATAAGATAAAGTTGAATGTGCTATGGAGAAAAAAACATTTTCTGAATACATGGGATCAGAAAAAGCATTCCAAAGTTAATACCATATGAAGTGACAACTTAGAATTTTTAAATGGGTCTCATTGAGGAAAGTAAAAATGTGGCGCTGAGTGTCAACTTCTATATTTAAGATTACAATATATTAATGGTATAAAATATTTTTTTAAATTAATACATATAGTAATGTACTAATATAATATTCTTTTTTGCAAATAATTATAGTGGTGGGCTTCATCTGCCTTGTTACAACGTTATTTGGGGTGCAAGATGACAAGCAGACACCTGTCTGAATTGATATGTTCTTTAAGTAACGTATTGAGATGTTATGACATTGCAATGCAGACCTGAACAGCTTGTTGACTAGCAAAGAAATAGCATGATTAGAAAAGAATAGTTTTCATTCTCATTTTCTGAGATGATAAGAATCATAAACATTCACATCTTGGTGTCGTAAATATGTTTTGTTTTATGTGCCTGCCTTGCCAAGATAATACTTTTGACTAATGAGTCAGGTACCTTTTTGATTTGGCTTTTTTGTTTTTTTTTTTTTTTAGAAAAGACTACGTTTCTTTGAAAAATACAGATTAAGAAGTGTTCATTTCTCAAGATGTTCTAGTTCCTCGACATATTTCTCATTATTGTTTCATGTAATATGTGGGAGAAGACAAGTAGCATTAGCTCAGAGATTTCTATTTTCTTGTTTAGCAGCTGGCTTTAGCAATCATTTGTAATACTTTTTCTATTATCCCTACAAATAAAAGTTATTTGATTTCAGAATGATTTAAAAGTGCATTTATTATTATTTTATATTTCCTTTCCTCAAAACTTGGCATTAAGTATTACAATTTCTTAACTATGTGGTCATGTGTAGGACTATTTTTCTTTTCATTTTTGCACGTGCATTGATCAGTCCCTTCATCTTGGGACTTAAAAAGAGACCATACATTTGTCATATACAGTCAACCCTATTGGTGGTGGCCTTTGCTCAGCTTTGAGATCCATTTCTCTCGCTTCTAAGATGTTCACCTCAGTGGTATCGAAAGTGCTGTGGTAAGTCTAACTCATGCCTCTTCTGTCTTTCCTATTCCAAATTACAGGTGAGGCAAGGTAAGAATGATTTACCACTAAACTTCTCATGCTGTGGCAGTGTCCATCTTTGAAACAGGAGAAATTGAATGCCAATGTGAGTGGAAGAGGCAGCGGGAGGCAAACAGAGCAGCAGGTAGCATGGCTATCGGGGCAGAAATTGGTACAACCTGTGCAGCCGCTCAGAAGTCCAAGAGGTAACGAGGTCATGTACACTTCCAAAGCAGGTGTAATTGTGCATAATGGGGCCCATACATTATTTTTGCAAATAGGATATTTTCTGTTTGTGTCTGCTTGTGGTGGTTCTACATGAGAAATGTGTAGTAATTTTATAGGCCAAGTGTCACAATGGAAAAGTAAACAACAGACACCTTAACAAATGTTTCCTTGTCCCTCTCTTCTTCAATTTGATTCATTTTTCCAATCTTAAATATTGAAAGCCAGTGCATGCATGATTGGTCCTTGTTTAGAACTTTTTAGGAAAAAAAGATGATCACTGAGAAAAGGGAATAAAAATTGTACAATAATAAATCATCATTTGTCACTTTATCAATTAGTTGTTTTTTTTGGCCCTTTAAAATGTCATCGCATAGAAAAAAGCTAAATCATTTTCTAATAAATCCATCCATCTGAAATTTATTGAATTTCTACCATTGCAGACAGAAAAGTAAGCTATAAAAGATAAAGACATTGGTGCTCCCAAAGAAAAGTGTTGGTAATGTTGTAAGAGAAATATTGTATTAGTTTGGGTCCATGCTCACCTAGATACGTTCTGTATTAGATAGGTGTAACACCTGATGTAGAAGAAGCTAATCAAAAAGGTTAGAAAATGTGAGGAATAGAGATGAGCGACTTTGCCTTTTTTAGGGTCGAGTCGGGTTTCGTGAAACCCGACTTTCTCAAGAGTCGAGTCGAACGAAGTCGGACGACTAGCGGAAATGGTCGGGTCGGAGTCGAAAATCCGACCCAGTGCAAGTCAATGGGGAATAAAAGTCGGCAGGGAGTGGAGGACAGTAAACACACCTACAGTGCCCATTTCAATGCCAACGACATCAATTCTTATTACTTAAGCTTGTCAACCTTAATTAACTTTATAATAGTAACGCTTTCAAAACTGGGGGTTGTTTGGCTAAAGTTGTGGGGGGGGCAGTGCTGGCTCCAGGTTTCCGTGGGCTCCGTGCCAAAGAGTCTCAATGGGCCCCTTTAACACATACCATAATTCATGATGCTCCAGAGAAAGGCAGAGAAATATAGGTATAGTACAATGCCAAATACTTCACTTCTTACATTACATGAGTAATATCTATTTTAAATTCTACAATAGCTCAAAAAACGGACAGTATAGTCCTCCATACAGTATTATGGGCACCACATAGTGCACCATACCGAATAATGAGCCCCATATATTGCTCTATACAGAATAATGAGCCCCATATATTGTTAGGGTCTGCGGAACGCACCTAATAAATAATGTAGAGAGGTGCGTTCGCAGCCCGGGGTCCAGCGTGCAGGCAGAGCCTGCTGCTAGTAAAATGGCGAAAGTAGTGAACTCTGTTATCCCGCAGAGTCGCTAAAATAAAAGCCGTAGCACGCGGTGGCAGTTAGTGCAAAACTCTGTTAATCCACAGAGCCGCTAGCGAGAATGCCGCAGCGCTATATGGCGATAAGTACGAACTCACTTAGCTTCAGTGAGCCGCAAAGTAAAACGCTAGGGCGCTGACTAGCGTTTTAAAGCGAACCCTGTTGCATCACAGAGCAGCTGAGAAACCCTACTGTGTCCAGGTACACAGTTGACTGCTAAGCGAACATAGGAAGTGGTCATGCGCTATCTATGGCATCTGTACACCAGGCCCTGAATACGGCAACCAAACTCCTCACCGGTTATGCCGGTATTCTAAAGGCATCTAAGACACCGACCCTAACCAGCTAGCATACCAAGCTCCTCACCTATTAGGTCGGTATTGTAATGGCGTATTTCAGTCGCCCTAACCACACACACGCATGACCATGCTGGCGCAAAGCACATAAAGGTTTGATACTAGCGCACGGCCGTGCGATCGGGACAACCTTTTAAAGCAGCCACGAGTAGAAGATCTTCCAGAAAGGACCAATAGAAAGCTGCTTCAGATCACAAACAGCTACAGGACCGATGTCTTTGCTGAGCAGGCTCCACTGCGGCCGGAGACGGATGGAGGATCGCAGCTGGAATGGCTCGAGATTCCCCTTGTGCAGCATTGGGAACTCAAACCCTAACATATATTGCTCAATACAGAATAGGCTCCATATAATGCTCCATACAGAATAGGCCCCACATGTGCTCCATATGATGCTCCGCATATAAAGGGCCCTATATGATGCCCCATAAATAATGAACCCCATATGATGCTCTAGTACAGTGATGGCTAACCTTGGCATTCCAGCTGTTGCAAAACTACAACTCCCAGCATGCTCTTGCAACCTGCGCAGTTGAGGCATGCTGGGAGTTGTAGTTCTCCAACAGCTGGAGTGCCAAGGTTCGCCATCACTGCTCTAGTATATGATGCGCCCCATATATGATGCTCCAGTGTATGATGAACCCCATATAATGCTCCAAATATAATGGTCCCCATATATAATACTCCATATATAATGGTCTCCATGTGATGCTCCATATATAATGTGCCCCATATGATGTGCAATATATAATGGGCCCCATATGATGCTGCAGTATATGATGTGCCCCATAGATGATGCTCCAGTGTATAATGGGTCCAATCTATGATGCTCAAGTGTATGATGGGCACCATATATAATTCTCCAGTGCATAATGCTCCCCATATATTGCTCCAACCATTAAAAAAATGAAATACCTCTCCTCGCTGGGCACTGCTCTACTCTGGACTCCTCAGCTTCGCCATCTTCCAGCTCTCTGCACTGTGACTGTTCAGGCAGAGGGCGCACAGACGTAACAGCATCGCGCTTTCTGACCTGAATGTCACTGTCAGGAAACGCGGAAGATGTCACAGCGGTGGAGCAGGGAGAGGTAAGTATTGCAAGTGTTGGGGCCCTGAGCAAGCAGGGGGGCACACTCGTGGGCGCTGGGAACTGGAACAGGGCCCCTCATAGTACGCCGGTGTATTTGACGGCGAGTGGCCCCCCCACCTGCTCAGGGCCCCGGCATTTGCTCGGGTGTGCCACATGCTGACGCCGGCCCTGGGGGGGTACAGCCCAGTTAGCGAGGTGGAAAAAGTGGCATATGTTGAGGTGTAGGCTGGACGTTCAGCAGCTGCAAATGGAGGAATTGGAGAAGTCGGAGGAAGAGGAGGACAGAGCGAGCCATTTAGCTGGGAACCTATGTGCCATCAGGGGAAGGTGGTACAAAATCCTTTGAAACCCAGGCATGGTTCATTTTAATGAAGGTGAGATCTTCAACATTTTGGGTCGACAGCCGGGTCCTTCTTTCTGTCAGGATTGATCCAGCAACGCTGAAGACTCTTTCTGATAGCACACTACCAGCAGGGCAAGCGAGCTCCTGTAAGGCATATTGTGCCAATTCTGGCCAGGTGTCCAGTTTACAGGCCCAGTAGTCAAAGGGGAATGAACTGTGAGGGAGAACGTTGATAGGGGAGGAGAGATAATTTTGAACAATAGTTGACAACTGTTGTCTCCTGTCTGTTGCAATCTATTCAGTATTACCAGTCATTTGAGCATTATTCGAGCAAACAGACTACAACATGGTCATGAAACCCCTGTCTCCAACGCCACTTCGGCTGTGTGCACCACGAACACCTCTTCCATTTGGCCCAGTACAGCTCGTGGTAGAACCTGCACTGCTGCTGTGTGCTGGGAATGCCTCTAACAAACGGTTTACCAGAGTTGCTTGTTTGTTTGCCAATATTAGCTCTAGTTTCTCCTGTGGCATGATTTTCTCTAATTTGCATTTATAGCGTGGATCAAGGATGCTGGCCAACCAGTAGTCGTCATCCTTCATAATTTTGGCAATGCGGGGGTCCCTTTTTAGGATCAGCAAGACATAATCACACATGTGGGCTAATGTCCCAGGTGTCAATGATGCACTGGCAGTGATGGGTGGAGGAGCACTTTCTGCCAAATACACATCCCTCCAGTCACGTACAAACCCTGTGTTAGGGGCCTGCGGAACGCACCTAATAGATATTAAGGATAGGTGCGTTCGCAGCCCGGGGTCCACCGTGCAGGCAGAGCCTGCTGCTAGTAAGATGGCGCAAATAGGCAGTATGAGCGAACTCTGTTATTCCACAGAGTCGCTAACTAAAATGCTGTAGCGCAATATGGCAATATAAGCGGACTCTGTTAATTCACAGAGCCGCTGTGACAAAGACTGTGTCCTGTTAGACTCACAGGGTACAAAGATGACTGCTAAGCAGATTGCAGTCTGTGGTCATGCAATCAGAACACAAGCAATAATCTCCTCACCGGAGTAGCCGGTATTCTAAAGGCGTTTTCAGCCGAGCCCTGAACACGTGCATACAAAACTCCTCACCAGAGGTGCCGGTATTCTAGGGGCTTATTTCAGCCAGACCTAACCACATGCATACATGATCACACTGGCGCAAGCACGTAACAGATTTGATACTAGCGCGCCACCGTGCGGTCATGCACACCTTTTATAGTAGCAGCTATAGGACCTTCCAGAAAAGGACCAATGGGAAAGCTGCTCCAGAACTAAAGCAGCTTCAGGACCTTCCTGGAGGACCAATGGGAGTCGCTGCAGTACCCAAACATGTGACCCCTGATCTCCTATGAGAGATCTTACCCTGAGCATGCTCAGAAGGGAACACACAGGACTTAGTCCCATTTACGTCTGCTTGCCGTTGAACTGCACTGATCACAATGGCAGGACCCCGGGGAGGCAACAGTCATCCTCTGCACAGTATTAGACTGGGCGAGACGCTGGGTCCGATGTCTCTGCTGAGCAGGCTGCACTGCGGCTGGAGACGGATGGGGGACCGCAGCTGGGATTGCTCGAAATTCCCCTTGTGCAGCAGTGGGAACACGATCCCTAACACCCTGTACCTGACCTTGGCAAGCCAACATTTTCTCTTGCCTCCTGAGAAGCATCATCCTCCCCAAAATAATCATCCCCCTCATCCTCCTCCTCCTCTTCTTCTTCCACCTTGTCCAGGACAGTTCTCTGAGCAGACAATGCCTGACTGTCATGAAGGCTTCCCTCCTCCTCCTCCGCTGCAGACACTTGATCCTTAATGTATGTCAAAGTTTGAATGAGCAGACACATAAGTGGGATGCTCATGCTTATGGTGGCATCGTCTGCGCTTACAAGCCATGTGCATTCTTCAAAACACTGAAGGACTTTAAAGAGGTCTTTCAGCTTTTACCACTGCACACCTGACAACTCCATGTCCTCACTCAAACTGCCTGCCCATGTATCCTCTGTTGTGAATATCTTGGAGGTGACTTCTGAGCTGGGGCTCCTTCCGGTGGTTGCTGAGGGTAATGAACTAATTACTGAATGGCCTTCAGCTGGCTCTGAATGGTATGATATAAGTGACCTGAGTTCCCAGCAGCCTTGCCGGTAATCAATTGTTCCTCCTGCTCTTGCTTGGAGCACATCTTGCTTTTCTGCTCACATTCAGATAAGTGTTTTGCTTTTTTTTTCCTCTGTTGGATTTTCATTGCTGGTTTGCTGCTTGCAGTGGACTGCAGCCTGGTCCCCTTTTGGGGTCTTGCGCTGCAATTGCGCTCATTGTGTGTTTGCATTTTTGCTTTATTCCTTTGTCACTTTTTATTTGCTGTGTTGCTGTGTGTTACACCAGAGATCTGATTTAGGTGGTAGAGATCGTGTGATCTCAGGTTTTTTGTTAATCAGAAGTGTTGGTATTTTTGTCAGGGTTTTTTTGGGTTGCAGTCAGAATTCTTTCCTATACTTTTCTATCTAGACAGATTGGGCCCCAGTGTTTGCTCATTCTATTTTCTGTCTGTGTCCGTGTTTTCTTCTTATCTAACCGCCATTACATGTTCGGGGGCTTCCTATTTGGGGATTCTGCTCCGGGGCAGATAGCATTCATCTTTCTGCCTTTAGGTGTAGCTATCTCTCCGGCTGTGACGAGGCGTCTAGGATCACCGTAGGTACGCTCCACGGCTACTTCTAGTGTGGCGGTTAGTTTAGGTTACTGCAATCGAATAGTTTCCAGCCTCTCTGGTGTATTGCTAATTTGGCTATTTTTTGCAGTTTCTCCTCAGCTACCAAAACATAACAGTATTACCGGCCTGACTGAAAATTATATGGTACTCACAGAAGGGAAAAATAGTAAAGAGGAAAAAGTTTGTTACATTTTTTTTCCCCTCTATTTCTCTGGGTGCTGAGGAGGAATTTTTTTTTTCTCTCAATGTAGTTTGCACAGTTGTCTGGCCATGTGGAGCAGCTTGCCACTGAGGTTCGGAGTATTGCTGCCTATCTTGCTAGGTTGCCGATTGTGGAACCTAGGATCCCCATGCCAGATTTATTTTTGGGGGATCGGTCTAAATTTCTGAATTTCAAAAATAACTGTAAGTTGTTTTTTTCCTTAAAGTCTAAGTCCTCAGGGAACGCAGCACAGCAGGTTCAAATTGTCATCTCTCTGCTGAGCGGCGACCCTCAGGATTGGGCTTTTTCCCTGACACCTGGGGATCCTATTTTGAATGATGTTCAGGCTCTGGGGTTATTGTACGATGAACCTAATGTCACTGATCAAGCTGAAAAGACCTTGTTGGCATTAAATCAGGGTCGTGAAGACACTGAGCTGTACTGTCATAAATTTCGAAAATGGGCATTCCTGACCAAATGGAATGATGATACTTTGGCAGCCCTTTTTCGGAAGGGTCTGTCAGAAAATGTAAAGGACGTTAGGGTGGGATTCCCTGTTCCTCTGGTCTCAATGATTCTATGTCTTTGGCTACTCAAATTGACAGACGTTTGCGGGAGCGCAGAGGTATGCGTGAGATAGTGTTGCCTTGTGAGCCAGCTCCTGAGCCCATGCAGTGTGATGGAGTGACTTCTGGGGCTCAGCGCCATGAGTTTCGCAAGCGCAAAGGGTTTATATTTCTACTGTGGTGACGCTTCCCATGCTAGTTCCGTCTGCCCTAAGCGGGGAAGACGATTTGCGCGCTCAGTTGTCTTGGGTAGTGTTCAGACTAAATTTCTGTTGACTGTTACCCTGATTTGCTCCCTGTCCACATTTTCGGCTCAGGCTTTTGTTGATTCAGGAGCAGCTATTAACCTGATGGATTTTGACTTTGCCAAACATTGTGGGTTTCCCATGATACCCCTGCAAAAGTCTATTCCTTTACTGGGCATTGATTCTACCCCGTTGGCGGAGAATAAACCCCAGTTTTCTACTCAGGTGATAAAGAGGATTGAACCAGATCATCAGGAGAGTTGCAAATTTCTGGTGTTGCATAATCTGCATGACATTATTGTACTAGGTTTCCCTTGGTTACAGACTCATAATCCTGTTTTGGATTGGAAATCTGTGTCTGTGACCAGTTGGGGTTGCCAATGTGTTAATACTGACACTCCTGTTTTTTCTGCCTCTCCCCAGTCTCAGGATGTCCCTGACTTTTGACTGATTTTTCTGATGTGTTTAGTGAAAGTAAATCTGCATCCTTACCTCCTCACAGGAGCTATGATTGCACTATTGAGTTAGTGCCTGGTGGTAAATTTCCTAAAGGTCGCCTTTTTAATTTATCTGTACCTGAACACGATGCTATGCGATCTTATATCAAGGAGTCATTGGAGAAGGGTCATATCAGACCATCCTCCTCACCCTTGGGCACTGTTTTTTTTTTTGTGGCCAAAAAGGATGGTTCATTGAGGCCGTGTATTGATTATCGCCTCCTGATCAAGATCACTGTTAAATATCAATATCCGTTACCTTTGATTTCTGACCTATTTTCCAGAGTGAAAAGTGCTAGTTGGTTTACCAAGCTTGACCTCAGGGGGGCGTATAACCTTATTCGCATTAAGCACGGGGATTAATGGAAGACGGCGTTTAATACCCCAGAGGGGCATTTTGAGTACCTAGTGATGCCTTTTGGGCTTACTAATGCCCCTTCCGTCTTCCAATCCTTCATGAATGATATTTTCAGGGATTTTGTGGATAAATTTCTGATTGTTTATTTGGATGATATCTTGATTTTTTCCAACGACTGGGACTATCATGTGAAACATGTTCGGACTGTGTTCCAGATTTTGAGAGAGAATGCACTGTATGTGAAGAGATCAAAGAGTCTTTTTGGCGTACAGAAGGTCTCATTTCTGGGATTCATTTTGTCTCTGTCTGTTATTGAAATGGACCCGGTCAAGGTTCAGGCCATCTGTGATTGGGTTCAACCTACTTCATTGAAGGCTCTTCAGAGATTTTTGGGTTTTGCCAATTTTTATCGCAAATTTATTGGTAATTTCTCCGGTATTGTTAAACCATTGACTGATTTGACCAAAAAGGGTTCCCATGTGGTGAATTGGCCTCCTGAGGCAGTTTCTGCGTTTCAGGAACTTAAGCAGAGATTCATTTCTGCTTCTGTTCTATGGCAGCTGATGTTTCTCTGCCTTTTCAGGTGGAGGTTGAAGCCTCTGAGATTTGGGCAGGTGCCGTTTTGTCCCAAAGGGATCCATGGACATCTAAGAGTAACCGTTGTGCCTTTTTCTCTCGAAAATTTTCTCCAACTGAACGTAATTATGACGTGGGTAATCGGGAGTTATTGGCCATGAAGTGGGCCTTTGAAGAGTGGAGACATTGGCTGGAAGGAGCCAAACCTCAGGTGGTGGTCTTCACGGACCATAAGAACCTGGTTTATCTCGAGTCAGCTAAGCGACTTAATCCTAGGCAGGCCAGATGGGCCTTGTTTTTCACACGCTTTAATTTTGTGGTTTCTTTTCTTTCGGGCACTAAGAATGTTAAGGCGGATGCCCTCTCGAGGAGTTTCTTTGCAGATTCTCCTGAGTTATCTGATCCTGCTGTTATTTTGAAAGAGGGTGTAGTTCTTTCCGCCATCTCGCCCAATTTGAGACTGGCTCTGGAGGGGTATCAGGAGAATAAACCTGAGCACTGCCCTGTTGGGAACTTGTTTGTCCCAGACCAGTGGAAAAAGAGTGTGATGTCTGAGATTCATTGTTCCACGTTGGCTGGTCATCCGGGATTTTTGGTACCAGAGACTTGGTGAGTCGGTCCTTTTGGTGGCCTACTTTGTCTTGTGACGTCAGGGACTTTGTGCAGTCCTGTGGGACTTGCTTTCGTTCCAAGCCTTGCTCTCGTTCTAGTGGTTTGTTAATGCCATTACCTGTACCCAAGAGGCCATGGACCAATATTTCTATGGATTTTATTTCCAACCTTCCTGTCTCTCAGAGAATGACCGTTATCTGGGCAATCTGTGATAGGTTTTCCAAGATGATACATCTTGTGCCATTACCTAAGTTGCCTTCCTCCTCCGAATTGGTGCCTTTGTTCTTTCAGCACGTGGTTCGGTTACATGGCATTCCTGAGAATATTGTGTCTGACAGAGGAGTCCAGTTTGTTTCCAGATTTTGGAGGACATTTTGTTCTAAACTTGGTGTTTGGTTGTCTTTCTGCTCTGCATTTCACCCTCAGACCAATAGACAAACCGAGAGAACAAACCAGACCTTGGAGACTTATTTGAGATGTTTTGCGTCTGCTGATCAAGATGACTGGGTCTCTTTTTTGCCTTTGGCTGAGTTTACTCTTAATAATAGGGATAGTTCTGCCACCTTGATGTCTCCATTTTTCTGTAATTCTGGGTTTCACCCTCGATTTTCTTCAGGACAGGCAGAGGCTTCTGTCTGTCCGGGGGTTGACTCTATTGTGGAGGGTATGCAGCAGATTTGGGACCATGGAGTGGAGAGGTTGTCTCTCTCTCAAGAGAAGGCCCAGCGGTTTGCCAACCGGCATAGGACTGATGGTCCTCGTTTTAAAGTGGGGAACTTGGTTTGGTTGTCCTCAAGAAATATCCCTATGAAGGTTGCATCTCCAAAATTTAAGCCAAGGTTCATTGGACCGTATAAGATAATGGAAATTATTAATCCTGTTTCCTTCCGTTTGCTTCTTCCAGGGACATTTAAGATCCATAACGTGTTCCACAAGTCCTTATTGAAGAGGTTTATCGAGGCAGTGGTTCCTATGGCTGCGTCTCCTAATCCTGTTTTGGTTGAGGGCAATTTGGAGTATGTGGTTGAGAAAAATATTGGATTCTCGTTTTGCTAAACGGAAACTACAGTATTTGGTTAAGTGGAGAGGTTATGGTAAGGAGGACAATTCTTGGGTGTTTGCTTCGGACATCCATGCTGGAAGACTAATCTGTGCCTATCATCGAGCTCATCCTGATCGGCCTGGTTGCGCAGGTGAGGGTTCGGTGACCCCTCCTCAAGGGGGGTACTGTTGTGAATACCTTGGAGGCGACTGCTGAGCTGGGGCTCTCTCCGATGGTTGCTGAGGGTAATGAACTAATTACTGAATGGCCTTCAGCTGGCTCTGAATGGTATGATATAAGTGACCTGAGTACCCAGCAGCCTTGCCGGTAATCAATTGTTCCTCCTGCTCTTTCTTGGAGCACATCTTGCTTTCCTGCTCACATTCAGATAAGTGTTTTGCTTTTTTTTTTCCTCTGTTGGATTTTCACTGCTGGTTTGCTGCTTGCAGTGGACTGCAGCCTGGTCCCCTTTTGGGGTCTTGCGCTGCAATTGCGCTCATTGTGTGTTTGCATTTTTGCTTTATTCCTTTGTCACTTTTTATTTGCTGTGTTGCTGTGTGTTACACCAGAGATCTGATTTAGGTGGTAGAGATCGTGTGATCTCAGGTTTTTTGTTAATCAGAAGTGTTGGTATTTTTGTCAGGGTTTTTTTGGGTTGCAGTCAGAATTCTTTCCTATACTTTTCTATCTAGACAGATTGGGCCCCAGTGTTTGCTCATTCTATTTTCTGTCTGTGTCCGTGTTTTCTTCTTGTCTAACCACCATTACATGTTCGGGGGCTTCCTATTTCTTTGGGGATTCTGCTCCGGGGCAGATAGCATTCATCTTTCTGCCTTTAGGTGTAGCTATCTCTCTGGTTGTGACGAGGCGTCTAGGATCACCGTAGGTACGCTCCACGGCTACTTCTAGTGTGGCGGTTAGTTTAGGTTACTGCAATCGAATAGTTTCCAGCCTCTCTGGTGTATTGCTAATTTGGCTATTTTTAGCAGTTTCTCCTCAGCTACCGAAACATAACAATCCTCCCACAAATGCATTACAGCCTGCCTCTGTTCGCACAGCCTCTCAACCATGTGCATGATGGAGTTTCACCTTGTTGCAACGTCTATGATCAGGCGGTGCTTGGGGAGGCGGAGCGATTGCTGCAGCCTCTGCATACGACTGGAGTCTACGGGCGAGCGACGGATGTGCGAGCACAGTCTTCGCACCTTATGGAGCAGGGCTGGTAACTCCGGATAATTATTTATGAAGCACTGCACCACCAGGTTCAAGGTGTGAGCCAGGCAAGGTATGTGTCTGAGTTTTGCCAGGGCTATGGCCGCCACAAAATTACGGCCGTTATCACTGACTACCTTGCCTGACTCAAGATGTAGACTGCCCAGCCATGTCTCAGCTTCTCGCTGCAAGTAGTCGGCCAGTACCTCCGCTCTGTGTCTGTTGTCGCCCAAAGACATCATCTTTAAAACAGCCTGCTGATGCTTACCACTAGCTGAACGATAGTGGGACACCTCGTGCGTACTGGCAGCTGCGGATGGAGTGCTTGTGCGACTGCGCTCTGTCGACGAGCTTTTGCTTCTGGAGGAGGAGAAGGAGGGTCGAACGCCTACAGCCAACTGTTATCTATACCGTGGGCTATGCAGCACTGTCCCACCACCGCTGTCCCCTGTGGAGCCTGCATTCACCACATTAACCCAGTGCGCAGTGATGGACACGTAATGGTCCTGGCCATTCCTACTGGCCCATGCATCTGTTGTGAGGTGCACCTTTCCACTCACTGATTGTTTGAGTGCATGGACAATGCGGTCTTTCACATGCAGATAGAGGGCAGGGATGGCTTTTCTAGAAAATAAGTGCCGACTGGGTAGGTCATAGTGTGGGACAGCGTAGGCCATGAGCTCTTGGAACGCTGTGCTTTCAACCAAACGGAAGGGCATCATCTCTAATGAGATCAGTTTGGCAATGTAGGCGTTTAAAGCCAGTGAGGTTTTGTAGTCCGTCCATGCTTGCAAGTGCATGGTGTTTAAATGTCTAAGCATGCAACTGGTATTCAATTTTCTGAGATTTTTTCCTCAGCTAAAGGTCCTTCTGCACTTCTTACAGATAACATTTGCCTCATCAATAGGATTGTGGTAAAAAAAAGTGCCACACTGCACTCTTCCTACTATGGGATAAATGTTCAGGGCTTGCATGCTGTGCTAATTTGACCGTCTGGCCAAGCTGTCCTGCAACTCTTTTTGTTTTTTTAACACGTTTTTGGACTGCTACGGGCCTGCCAGATAACAGCAGCTGCGATGTCAATGCCTGCCGCGGATCCTCCTCCTCTTCTGAGCTATTGCCAGCGGCACACTCTTCCCCCAATGGATGCCAATCCGGATCAACAACTCGTTCATCCATCACCTCCTCTTCAATTTCATCTGCACCTTCCTCTGTGTTACCTTGTAAGGTGGTATCGTATGCGGGAAGGGGCACCTGAGTTTCATCAGGGTCAGATTCTGGCTCAGTAGACTGCGAGGGCAATGTAGTGCTCTGGGTGAAAGTACCAGCAGAATCAGATAGCAGTGGCTGTGCATCAGTGCACTCCATGTGATATTCATCTTGGACTGGGGAATTCAGGAATTGACTTGATAACCCAGGCATGGTATGTGAAAAGAGCTCCATGGAGTAATCTGAAGTGTGGCCTGCCGCATCCTTCACTTTTGGTGGGGGTGAAGGACACAAGGAAAGGTGTTGTTCCTGACCAGGAGCCTGCACTGATGACTCAGTGCTTGAATTTTTTGAAACTTCAGAAGAGGAGGCGATCGAGCTGGAGGCTGTTTCGGCAATGTAAGCTAAAACCTGTTCCTGATGCTCCGGCTTTAAAATCGGTTTACCTACTTCCAGAAAAGGGAGCCTTCCAGGCCTTCTGGAGCCAGACAATGACGCAGGCTCAACACCTCCTGCCTTAGGTGCTATTGGGCTTTTGGCACTACCAGCAGATGTACCACCACCATCATTCCCAGCTGGCCCCTCCCGCCCACGTCCACGGCCTCTTCCACCATACTTCCTCATGTTTGGGAAAATGTACCAAAAATAACAGCAGATATATGTTACTGTATGAGTAGCGTACAGCTGTATATGGCGTAGGGGAAAATTAAAATCTCCATATATATTTCCGGAGTCACACACAGACACTCACTCAGTATGGATTTGACCGTAATACAAAGAGCAGAAATACTGTACTGTATGAGAAGCAGACAGCTATATACGGTGTAGGGGAAAATTGCAATCTCCGTATATATTTCCGAAGTCACACACAGACGCTCACTCAGTATGCATTTGACCGTAATACAAAGACCAGATATTCGGTACTGTATCATAAGTGGACAGCTGTATACGGTTTTGGGGAAAATTTAAATCTCCGTATATATTTCTGGAGTCACACACAGACGCTCACTCAGTATGGATTTGACCGTAAAACTAAGAGCAGATGTATGGTACTGTATCAGAAGCAGACAGCTGTATACGGTGTAGGGGAAAATTGCAACCTCCGTATATATTTATGGAGTCACACACAGATAGTCAGCATGTATTTGTCCGTGATACCAGCCGGTACACGGTAGTGTGTGAGGAGCGTACAGCTCTATACGGTGTGGGAAAAAAATGAATGGTCGGTAAGTGTGCAGAAAAAAAAGAATAAAAGTATTAGTGCTGTGTAAAAAGCAGTCTGCACAGCAGTGTACACACAGTAATACAGCTATCAGGCAGCCTAATAACCAGCACTGCTGCACACAAAAAATCCTCCCTTGTCACTGCACACTAACTGTACAGCACAATTGCTAACAGCACAAGCACATAAGAACTTCTCTTTCCAATCCTAACTCTCTCCCTACTGATAAACAGCGTCAGCAACCTCTCCCTACTGTTAATATCGGCAGAAGTAAAATGGAGGTTGGCCCTCAGTGCTTTTAAAGACACTATGACGCCCCCCAAAGCAAGCCAATCACTACAATGCCCTTCTCTAAGATGGTGGTGGACGCTGCCCATGTCATCTCGTTGCCCATAGTGTACGTCCTTGCTCATTGGCTGAAAAGGCGCCTGCAAGCATTATGGGAAAACCGACTTGGGCGCTGGGGTCGACGACCGCATGGCCGACTGCACGCTATGGTCAGGTTTCTGCCAACGAAAGCAAATTTTGGCGAAAGTCGGCGACTTTTGAATCTGACCTACCTGTTTCGCTCAACTCTAGTGAGGAATGTATATGCTGTGGGTCCAATATAATCTGCCAAATAGAAAAAACTCATGGAAGCAGCATACAGCTTGTTTTATAGTTTAAGCTTCTAACCTATTCTTTGGGCATTTTTTACTTTAAAAACAAATGAGACATCTATGCGTGGGGCATAGAAGCAGGGGCGCACAGTCAAAGAACCGGCCCCGCCGACATTGAACTGACAGTTCAATGCCGGCGGGCCCTTTAATCGCGGGCGCAATGTGCTGAGTGAGGAAGGCATTGCGGCCTTCCATATGTAGCACAGCTGATGTGATCGTCATCACGCCGCCTGCGCGCCCTGATGACGTCACGCCGCCTGTGCCAGGAGAAGACGGAGTCCAGAGCGCGCTTCTTCAGAGCTGCGGGGGAGATAGGTGAGTACTAGTATTTTTTTTTTTTTTTTAACGCCGGGCCCGGCCTATGGGGGATTCTGCTGCTTATGGGGACTATGCTGGCTAAGGGGGATTATGCTGCCTAAGGGGGATTATGCTGGCTATGGGGATTCTGCTGGCTATGGGGGATTATGCTGCCTATGGGGCCTATGCTGCTTATGGGGGATTATGCTGCCTATGGGGGATTCTGCTGCTTATGGGGGACTATGCTGGCTATGGCAGATTCTGCTGGCTATGGGGGATTCTGCTGCCTAAGGGGGATTATGCTGGCTATGGGGATTATGCTGGCTATGGGATTATGCTGGCTATGGAGGATTATGCTGGCTATGGGGGATTATGCTGCCTAAGGGGGATTATGCTGGCTATGGGGGATTCTGCTGGTATGGGGGATTCTGCTGGCTATGGGGATTCTGCTGGCTATGGGGGATTCTGCTGGCTAAGGGGGATTATGCTGCTTATGAGGGACTATGCTGGCTATGGGGGATTATGCTGGCTATGGGGGATTCTGCTCGCTATGGGATTCTGCTGGCTATGGGGGATTATGCTGGCTATGGGGGATTATGCTGCTTATGGGGGATTATGCTGCCTATGGGGGATTATGCTGGCTACGGGGGATTATGCTGCTTATGAGGGACTATGCTGGCTATGGGGGATTATGCTGGCTATGGGGGATTCTGCTGGCTATGGGGGATTATGCTGCCTATAGGGGATTATGTTGGCTATGGGGGATTGTGCTGGCTATGGGGGATTCTGCTGGCTATGGGGGATTATGCTGCCTATGGGGGATTATGCTGGCTATGGGGATTCTGCTGGCTATGGGGGATTATGCTGCATATTGGGGACTATTATGCTGCCTATGGGGGATTATGCTGCCTATTGGGGCATTTACCTGCCTATGGGGGACTATGCTGCCTATGGGGGATTATACTGCCTATTGGGGACTACTATGCTACCTATGGGGGGTTATGCTGCCTATGGGGCATTATGCTGCCTATTGGGGATTACTATGCTGCCTATTGGGGATTATGCTACCTATTGGGGATTACTATGCTGCCTATGGGGGATTATGCTGCCTACTGGGGACTACTATGCTGCCTACTGGGGACTACTACGATATGATACACTTTATTGATCCCGGGGGGAAATTACTATGCTGCCTATTGGGGACTATGCTGCCTATTGGGACATTTACCTGCCTATTGAGGACATTTCCCTGCCTATTGAGGACATATGCTATGTATTGGGGACCTATGCTGCTTATTGAGGACATATGCTGCGTATTGGGGACCTATGCTGCCTATTGGGACATTTACCTGCCTATTGGGGACCTATGCTGCCTATTGGGGACCTATGCTGTCTATTGAGGACATATGCTGCCTATTGGGGACTATGCTGCCTATCGGGGACCTATGCTGCCTATTGGGGACCTATGCTGCCTATTGAGGACATATGCTGCCTATTGGGGACCAATGCTGCCTATTAGGACATTTACCTGCCTATTGGGGACCAATGCTGCCTATTGGGGACATTTACTTGCCTATCAGGGACTCTCGCACCACACCAGTCTGAGCCTGAGCTAAAAGCGGAGTTGCGCCAATATGTGCACTGATGAGGATGAAATTATATGGATTGGCAAGGCTGCAGTGATGGGCCGTGCAGGCTGTATGTCTCTATGTGGGCAGTTTTATTGCTGGTATATTGTTTTTGTAGCGCTGTATATATATATATTGGCATCTTACTAACTACATCAACGAGCTGACTACCGCTCTGGAATCTTCCACAGCACCAGGTCCCACCCTCCACGACACCCAGGTGAAATTCCTGCTGTATGCAGATGACCTGCTGCTTCTGTCACCAACCGAGAAAGGCCTCCAAGACAACCTAAAAATCTTAGAGAAATTCAGCTCCACCTGGGCACTACCGGTCAACCTAAAGAAAACCAACATCATGGTGTTCCAGAGGAGAAAGAGAAAATTAGACCTTCATTTGTCCTCAACAACTGCGCCCTTACAGGAACAGACAAATATACCTACCTGGGCCTAGAGATTCACCAGTCACCCTGGATCTGCCCCATCCCCCTCCCTATGCCATGGACTTCCATAGCCCCCACCCTGGATCTGCCCCATCACCCCTCCCTATGCCATGGACTTCCATAGCCCCCACTCTGGATCTGCCCCTACCCAACATCCCTATCCCTATTCCCTTGTGTACACTTGCTTTGGCAAAACTAATGTGTATTTAGTCCTGCCAATAAAGCTTCTTTGAATCTTGAATCTTGAATCTACTAATAGGAATTTGGAATCCCTAGGAAATAATGATATCAAGAAAGAGAAAAATTGCTTCACTTGTTACGACTAGCAGTGACAAATATGGAACCGAACATTGACCATCTCATTAGCCAAAAGCAGGCCCATAGTTCCCATTGAAATACCAGTAAGTTTGTTGATTTTTAACTTTACTTGTTCTATATTTTAAGTATTGTATTTGTTCCTGTTTTGTTTTTTTTTTACTTCAAAATAAGAGTGTAGTATATAGTGTATACAGGGCCATACACATTGTGTGCGGTATATAGAGTGTATATACACTGCTGTATTATACTTTTCATATACAGGTTATAATGCCTCTTATTCTTTGTATAGAAGTTAGTGTGCCATGTATAATATATGGTGTATACTGTGTAGTGTCGTATACACTGCTGTATTATACAATATACAACAGTTCTAATGCTCCATACCTACTATGCAGTATAATGTACAGTGTATATGATGTAACCTGTATAAGATGTGACATTGGCTTGCCCCCCCCCTAGTTTTGATCCTGGGTATGCCCATGCATCTATGCCATTTACCATACGTGCCATAAAAATGCAATTACATATGAAAAAAAACAGGTCAAGGTAAATATCTGATAAAAACACAAGCTTATTAATACATCAAAAATGAAACACACAGTATAAGAATAGAGACAACACAAGATAACAATAATAAAAACAGAATGGGAAAACAACTGGAGAAGTATGTGCACCCTGCAATTTCAATATCTAAAAACCAGTAGCATAGCTACTGGGGGGGGGCGGAGGAAGCCCCGTCACATGAAGTGGCCCACCAGGAGTCACTGCCACTTTCGTGATGAGGCAGAACACAGCACAGGAGGAGAGCAGCAAAATGCCTGCTCCCCTGCCTGATGGAGATTCTGCACGCTAGTAGCACAGTGGCCAGTTGCAGAGTCTCCCTCTTGCACTGTATGATGCAGGCTTTACTGACCTGAGAAGCTTCTGCCAGGTTGCAGTTTTGTGCCCACCCTGCATTTCTCTTAGACACTTCCTGGTCCTGCCTCACTGCCTGCAAACTTCATCAGTAAGTGGAGATGGAATTTATTAGATTGATTAATAATGAAGTCATATCATGGTCACTTGGGGGGTGAATGTGAGAGGATGTGGGTATTGTGGGGGAGGAGGGACAGGGAAATGGGGGGTGAACGTGAGAGTTAGAGGGTATTGTGAGGGCTGAGGTGGGTGAGGGGCGACAGGGCAAAGGGGGGTGAATGTGAGAGGATAGGGTATTGTAAGGGATGAGGTGGGTGAGGGGCGACAGTGCGCTGGGGGCTGATTATTATACTGTTTTGTTAGGAGATTATTTGCACTCTATTACTTGTAATAGTTGCTGTCTGGGGGTCTGGAGATGGGGAGGTAGGGGGCTTTTGATACCAGCTGGGTCTATTACGAGTATTAGTATAACAAGCACACATATAGTAACCAGGAGTTGCATCACATTTAAAGTGAATCTGTCACCCCCGGATGTATATGATCTATTGATATGGACATACAGGTAATAGAAATGTTACACTGGTACTACCTGTATGCCTCATATTAATGGTCTTGTTGATGAGAAATGTAATATTCTGTGTTTATGTTAATGATTTCTTCCAGGCTCCGGGACGTGCGGTGCTGTAAGGAATCCTTGCCTCCTGTCTTCATCATAATACTATCCCCCTCCCATCAGTGTCAGTTATGGCTCCGAAATACTGAGCCTGCACCCTGCACTCCCTCAGGATTACATACCTCATCCTCCCTTTTGTGGGTGCTGCATTCAGGGATCTTCTGCACAGGCGCTGGCAACTTCTGCTCCAGTGACATCCGGTGAGCATTCCGATAAGGTGCTCTCCTCACTTCCTCCCTGCATAGTCATCACCATGTATACATGGTTCCTAGCAATGACTGTGCAGGGAGGAAGTGGGGAGAGGATCTTATTGGCGAGCACAGTGGAGGCCACAGAAGATCCCTGAGTGCAGCGCCCACAGAAGGGAGGATGAGGTATGTATTTTTGAGGAAGTGCAGAGCACAAGCGCAGGATTCTGTGGCCGTAACTAACGCTGATGGGAAGGGAGTAGTATTGTAATGAGGAGAGGAGGCAGGGATTTTTTTACAACACCGCACGCCTGGAAGAAATCATTAACATAAAGAAAGAATATAACATTTCTCCACAACAAGACCATTAATATGAGGCATACAGGTAGTACCAGGTAGTACCAGTTTAATATTTCTATAACCTGAATACCCATATTAATAAGTCATATACATCCTGGAGGGTGACAGATTTCCTTTAAAGCACCACTCCAGCATTTTTTTTATTTCACCGCTGGAGTAGCGCCTTAAAATCCAAGACCTCTACCGACTGTCTGATACTCACCTTCTGGCGTTTTTGTCCGTTTTTGCCGCCGTTCAGATCCATCTCCTGAAGTTTGTGACCTGTCCGCTGCTCCAGTGTTTCATGGAGCAGCGCAGAGGTCTCAAATCAATGTAAGTCTATGAGAGCCTCTTTCTGGCCTTGTTCTCGCCTCTTTCTATTTTTCATAGACCTACATTGAGCGCTTGTGACGTAGCTTCTAACTTCTGGTCATTCAGAAGCTGCGCTCACAAGGTTGAGCCACTGGACTGGAGTGGTGCTAAAAAACGGTGAATACTCCGGAGGATAAGTACTGTATATAACCGGGGAAGGGGACTTGCACTCAAAGAACCACTCCAGTCACCTCTGGAAAACCCCTCTGGAATGGTGCTTTAATAATTTAATAATAAGCTATTTGTTATTATAAAGTTAATTACGGCTTGGAATAAATGTCTGCAGTCACTTCATATGACTGCAGACTGCCAAATCATGACAGGGAGAGCTTGCTGCACGAGCCCCCAATATCACTGGCATTATCAGACTGTCATGCGACCACATCTTTGCTATGTTCACATGTCAACTAGAAAGGTTTGGTTTCACTCAATAGAAGTGAATGGAGAGAAGCCGAAAGAGTCGTCACATGACCGCCTGCTGACAACTGCGATGCTGCGGCCATTGTTACTACTGTATGTGGGGGGACATTATTAAATGTTAAGTGGGCACTTAAGCATTATTGTTATAGGGGCACTCAGTATTGTGACCATCAAAGTTGCATAAGGGGTATTATTTCTTCTTAGGGACAAAATGTGGAGGGCACTATCTTGAGAGCACAAAGAGGGGATTATTACTATGTAAGGGGCACAGTGGTGGCAGTATTATGTGGGGTGGTAAGAGGAGCCATTATTGTACTACACAGAGGGTGCTGTAGGACACATATGGCAGCAGCAGCTCAGCATTGGAGTATCAGCAGAATGAGTAGTTTGTGCAGGTTGGGGATAGATATGGATGGTGCAGGAAATGTGAGAAATCAGATGTGTCTGTTGTAATCTCTGCAGACAAGTCCTGGCTGGAGAAGTTGTCATGTCGGTCTGGGCCAGGTGGAAAAGACGGGAAAAGGGAATGACTCCATCAGAAAGAACGTCAGCTGTAAGTCACCATATATTACTGTACTGTAATCTCTTATATGGTCTGCAGGACTGGTATGTACCACTATATGATCTCCATATAGTAATATCAGTGTTCATTTTTGTATATAGATTTATTTTCAAGCGCGGTCATCTGGTGATTTTCCCCTATACTCACAATTAGAGGATGCCACTGTAGCTGTAGCCAGGATTACCTAGTAAGGGGCCCACTCAGATTCCCCCCCCTCCCAAGCTGAAACCCTAGCTACGCCTCTGCGATAGACACATAAGTGAACAAATTCAAAAATACAATTATTGTCGACATCACAAACATGTCAACCACAGAATGCACAATATACTAGATAAAGGTACGATATACCCCCTTAGGCAGGTATATAAGCAAAAACTTACAGCAGGGATCCAGGGATCTCTTTTATTCTACCCACATTTTGTTTAGAAATCAAATATATTGAATTGTTTAACTCCTTCACCCCGAAGCCTGTTTTCACCTTCCTGACCATGCCAATTTTTACAATTCTGAGCACTATCAATTTACGAGGTAATAACCCTGGAACGCTTCAATGGATCCCACTGATTCTGAGTGTTTTCTCGTGACATATTGGACTTCGTGATAGTGGTAAAATTACTTTGATATGACTTGCGTTTATTTGTGAAAAAAATGCCCTTAAATTAGAGAGTCATATCACACAAAATAGTTAATAAATAACATTTCCAACATTGCACCTGTGGCTATTCTGGGCACATGTGCTGGAAAAGATGTCGGCTCAGCGCCAGAGCCCACATCAAAGTGGATACGCGACATGCTTTATACTTTATGGGTGACTATGGGGTGCATTATACTTTATGGATGATTATGGGATGCATTATAGAACATGGATGACTATGCGGTGCAATTATACTTTATGGATAACTATGCAGATGCTGTCACGGGGTTACCGCAACAGAGCCAGAAGACCACAGTGTCTGATTGCTCCTACTCCTGCTCTGAAAAGAAGCACTACACCTTCTTTTTAAATTGTGTTAATTTCTTTGGCAGAACAGGGGTTAATCGGCTATGTTGGGAGCTCTGGGAGTTTGGACTCTCAGCTGAGCACGGTTAGCCACTCCTATCCCCTTTATAATCTAGGTCCTCACTGAAACACATTGTCATAGGTAGCTTATGCTGCATGGCTTGGAGGTGAGCTGTTTGGTGGTTATATGAGGAATTTGGTGGATTTATCTGTGACTGTTGCATGGGTTGTAAGTGTGATAATTCCCTTTCCTCCTCTTACTTTGAGTTTTCCCCATCCTCCACTCCCTGGTGCATCCTTCTTTTATATGTCAGTGGATATTTGTATGTCTGGTATTTTCAGTAGCCCCTGTTTGTGTTGCCTTCTTTGTCTGGTTGGTGTATTGCAGTGCACGGTTTCTTCCCTCATCCCTGGGTGGGGGAAAGGTACAGACGGATGGCGGATACAGGAGATAAGGTAAGGTTGGCGTCCCGGGCATCTTCACCTTCAGAAGTATCCCAGGGAATAGGGCAAGCTAGGGCACCCCCTAGTGTTAGGAACAGGGTAGGAGCCCCTGGGTTACCTGCCCACTGAGTCGTGAAAGATGCATTATACTTTATGGATAACTATGGCATGCAATATAGTACATGGATGACTACGGGGTGCATTATACTTTATGGATGACTATGTACTGTGCTTTATACTGTATGTATGAGTATGGGGCACATTATACTTTACGGATGACTATGGGATACATTAAACTTTATAGATGACTTGGGGGTGCATTATACTTTATGGATGACTATAGGGTGCATTATACTTTATGGATGACTATGGGGTGCATTACACTTTATGGATTACTATGTTGGTGTATTATATTTTATGGATCGTTATGGGTGCACTATACTTTATGGATGACAATGGGATACATTATACATTACGGATGATTATGGGGTGCATTATACTTTATGGATGACTATGGGTGTGCATTATACTTTATGGATTACTATGGGTGCATTACACTTTATTGATTACTATGGTGGTGCATTATACTTTATGGATGATTATGGGGTGCATTATACATTATGGTTGACTATGGGTTATGCCTTATATACTAAATGGAGGACTATGGGCTGTGCATCATATTATATGAAAGATATGGGCAGCATATTATATTATATGAAGGATATGGGATGTGTTTTATGCTAATATGGATGACTATGGGCCGTGCAGTTTTTTATATGGAGAACTGTGTGATGCATTTTATTATATGGAGGACTATGGGGGTGCATTATGCTTCTGCTGTGAAGCCCCATGACTTCTATATACACCTCTAGTGAGTATAATGGTTTATTTTTTTCTATACATTGAAGAACAGAGGCAGAACTAGAGACATATATCAAGATAGGGGATATATATACTGTATATATATACACACATATATATATATATATATATATATATATATATACATAAATCAGGATGACGCCTAGGATAGGGGACACATACCAGAATGTGCAATATACAACCCTCTTCTCCCACTCTTGACACACTGATACAAACACCGCAGAAGAAATGCTAGCACAGGCTTCCAGTACCCGTTGTTTCAGATGCTGCACATCTTGTATCTGAAGGCAGTTATCCATGCTGTGAAGATACGAGATGTGCAGCATCTGAAACAATAGGTACTGGAAGTCTGTGCTAGCATTTCTTCTGAAGTGTTGCTATCAGTGTGTCAAGAGTGGGAGAAGAGGGTTACATTGACAATCCAACACAATGGCAGCACTTTGAACACATTTTATAAGTGATCACAAACTTGTAAGTGACTCATGAAAGAATAAAGTTATGTTAAAACCAAGCACACCATTGTTTTTCTTGTGAAATTCTCAATAAGTTTGATGTGTCACATGACCCTCTTCCCATTGGAAAAAATAAAGTTGGATACAAAATGTCCGACTTCAAAATAGCCCCATTGTACATCACCCTATTTGAAAAGTTTTCACCCTCCCATATACTAATGTGCCGCAAACAGGAAGTTGATATCACCAACCATTCCCATTTTATTTAGGTGCATCCATATAAATGGCCCACCCTGTACAGTATATATATATATATATATATATATATATATATATATATATATATATATATACCAGGATGGGGCAAGGATGACAGACATAGATACCAGGATGGAGGGCTTAAAATATATTCAGGATGGGGGAGCTGGTTGAAATCATGCACTAGGGCCCATCACACTCTAATTGCACCACTGCTGGGGAGAGAAAATCCATTTTAGTGAGTCTGCAATGAATAAGGGAGTGGAGATTGCAGGTTGAAAATTTGTGCAATTTGTTAACTCCTGATTTTGTAATTCTTCCTTGTAATAGATATACAAAGCCTTTGAGGCTAAAGCTCCACAATAACACAGCGTGACACCCAAAAGTCACAGTAAAATTGCAGGGTTTAAAGCTTCCTTAAGGTAAAATTTGCAAGCAATTTAAATATCACTAGAAACACTATAAAACCATAGAGCCATGGCCCCAAGAGTATATCCTTGTGTATATTTTAGCTATTCATCCTTAGTTAAAAGATATGTAAAGTTATTTAAAGCGCCAAAGGTAAAAGAATTCATTCAATGTTGGATTTCCTTACTTGCACATTACCTATTTCACCATGGTACTCATCACATAAAGCTATAAGACTGCTGTATGCTATGACATTAAATTCCAGGATCTCTCGGATTCCTTTGACCTGAGGACGTTTCCAAGAATGATTAAATAATACATATTCTTCTGACTTGTGCATGCTCCACAGTTGTCAGCTCACAAGAACATATCCTGCACAATATTAGTGCCTGCCTAATATATATCTTTGTGATGTTATATGTGTCCCAGAAGTATCATGAATCACATTCTGTTCATTCACATCATGCCTACTCTGTGCTATTTAACATTGATTTTTGTATAACATATGCTACCTTTCAGCGTATTGTGTCATTGTATTTCTGCCATGTTAAGTTCTTTACAGCTGTTGTGCTTTATTTTTTTATTTCAAGTGATACAGTGTCACCTAATATGTCCCTACTTACCAGGCAGCAAAAATTTGAAACTGAGTGGTGCAATATTTAATTTTACTTTATATGTTAAACATTATTTTAAAACTAAAAGAGACTCTACATATAAGTGAACTTATTTTATGACAAGATTAGTTTTGTTTTTTTTTAAGCCATACTGCAATGTTTTTAAGCTTTCTTTGCACACTGTTTTTTTTGCTAGTTTTTTCTTTTAATTATTTTTATTAATTTAGTATTAAGACCGGGAAGGGTAACAGAATGGAAAAGGGGTAAGTAGGGCATAACTTACATAGGTAAAGGGAACAATAAAATTAGAGAACCCTCAAACATTACTAAACATTGTTTGAAGAGGATATAAAAAAAGTAAAATAACAAAACAATACAATAGCATTCGTCAGAACATCTTATCAGGAACTCCTCAGAAAGAGATACATCTTTTAAATACACATCAATTAAAACAGCAATTAGCATAGAGACAAGTTTCAACATGTTGGTTTAGCGTAAAACTTGCTGTTCCAGATCTCCCATTTTTTTGAGTACTTATGAATACTATTATTAACAACCGCAATTCTCCATTCCAGGTCACTGTGTAGACAAATCCTATCTAAGGTATCTGCAAATTTAGGTACCTCAGTTTTTTTCCACCATTGCGCCAAGGTAATCTTGACCACCAAGAAAATATGTATAATAACATATCTAATTGAGGGGTCAAATTGTTCCATGTCTAATGACAGAAGCACTCTCCCAGGAGTAATTTGACCATTTTTGGTGAGGAGGTCAATGTGTTGGGAGACTTGAAACCAAAGGTCTTTAATTTTTGGACAGCCCCAAAAAATATGATAGAGGTTTCCCTGTTGGCCGCAGTCTCTCCAACACAAAGGGGAATGTTCCGAATTAATGTGCGACAACCTAATCGGGGTATAATACCATCTAGACATCACTTTGAAGTGGCTTTCATGGAGGGCCATTGAAATATTAGATCTATAGGTATTTTTAATAGCACCGTCCCATTGCTCAGTCCGAAAGTCTTCTCCTAAATCAGACTCCCATCTTTTCATGTAAACATTTTTTGTGCCACTAGGATCCCCAGCTATAAGCCTATACAAGTTGCTTAGACTCTAGATATGCTTGTTTTTAACATTGCACAAAAGTGATGAAAGAGTTTCATAATTCCAAGATTTTCCAGATATTAGTTCCATGATGCAATCCTTCAACATGGTAAAGAGAATTATCTCGGAGGAAGGCAGCCTATATTTGGTTTTAATCTCACTAAAAGTTAGGAATTTACCCCCGATATAAATGTCTCCCACCCTTTTAGTTCCTGAATTTGTCCATGTTTCAGGGATAGGGAAATCAAGTATTATGGCCAAAAGGGAAAGGGGTAGGTTTGGAATGTACTCCAATTTTTTTACATTTTTGCTAGTTTTTTAACCTGTAAAAGTGCTATAAAATTCTTGTGCTTTTTACAAGCGTTTTTAAAAGCTTTTTGTGTTAAAGTAATTTTGATGTACTTTTTCTTAGACTTTTTACCTACAGAGGAATCTTTTGAAAAACACTTTGCCTACCACATGCTATACTTGAAATTAATAGCAAAAAACGGTAAAGTGCACAAAAACAGCTAAAAATAAATATCACAAAAAATGTTCTTATTGTATTATGTTTTATATTTTCCAATTTCCTTACAGCTAATGCCTAGTTGCTAATAAATGTGGCAAAAAGAGCCATGACAAATGGAGGAGACAACCTTGAGCTATTATTATTTTACACTACAGGTTAACATGTCGTTTTTCATAATCTGTGTGAATAATATAATACTTGATGACAAACTATTTGTATTTATCTCGTTTACATAAAATACTGAAATATTACCAATCTCTGTAAACATAAAACCCAATAAAAAAATAATGGTATTTATACTGGTAGAAAATTGAATTTGACTAGGTCACCCTAAAACATTTACACGTTTCCCCTTAAACCACTTGAGTGTTTCTTTATCAGTATGCTTTGTGTCATTGTCTTGCTGGAAGGTGAACCTCCGTCTCAGTCTGAAATAAGTGACAGACTGAAACATATTTTACTTAAGAATATCCCTGTATTTCGCACCATCCATCTACCACGCAGCTTGGACCATCTTCCCTTTCCCTGCTGCCAAAAAACATTCCCACAGCATGATGCTGCCACCACCATGTTTCACTGTGGCGATGGTGTTCTTGGGGTGATGAACTATGTTTTTCTGGTGCCAAACATAGTGTTTACCTCGGTGGCCAAAAAGTTCAATTTTGGTTTCATCAGAACACAGCACCTTCCTCCTTACATTTGGGGAATTTCCATATCTCTTTTGTCAAGCTCAAAACGAGCCTTACATTTTTTGTGTGTAAGTAAAGGCTTTTTTTCTGTCCACTCTTCCATAAAGGCCACCTCTACGGAGTGTACAACTTATTGTAGTCATATGGACAAATACTCCATTTTATGCTTGAGAACTCTTCAACCCCTTCAAGGTTACTTTTTGTCTCTGTGCTGCCTCTCTTAGTAATACCCTCCTTGCTGGGGCTGAGAGCTTTGATGGGTGGCCCTCTCTTCTCAGGTTTGTTTTGAAGCCATGTTCTTTCCATTTGATGATAATGAATTTAATGATGTTCCTGGGAATCATGAGAGGTTGTGATGTTTTTTATTACCCATCCATAACTTCTAATTCTCAATAACTTTCTCATTGGGGTTCATAATTTTTTTTGGTTAATGAAGCCTCTTGCTTAATGGTGTTGCAGTCTCTGCGACCTTTCAGGAAAGGTCTGTATATGCCGACAGACATGTGACACTTAGACTGCACACAGGTGGAGTTTCTTTCGCTAAGCATGACTTAGGGCCCCGTCATACATAGCGACTCACCAGCGATCCCGACAACGATATGAACTTGTCAGGATCGCTGGTGTGTCGCTACATGATCGCTGGTGAGCTGCCAAACAGGCAGCTCTCAGCAGCGATCAGGACAGCGACTTTGCAGGTAACAAGCGATGCACATCGCTTAGTTACCCACAGTGTACGTTAGATACCAGCGTGCTGGTGCAGGGAGCTGGTAACCAAGGTAAGCAGCCGGTTTCTAAGCGCCGTGCGGCGCTTAGAAACCCGCTGTTTACCTTGGTTACCAGCTTCCCTGCACCAGCGCGCTGGTATCAAACGTACACATCGGGTTTCTAGGCACTGCGCGGCACCTAGAAACCCGATGTTTATCTTGGTTACCAGCTCCAGTTTGCTGATCGCTGGTCTCCCGCCTTTCACCCGCAGCGATGCGCGCTGGCCAGAGGGAGACCAACGATCAAAAAAATGTCCAGGACATTCAGCGACGATCAGCGATACCCAGCAGGGGGGCTGATCGTTGCTGCGTGTCACGCACAGCGATATCGCTGGGGAGATCGCTGTTGCGTCACAAAACTTATGACTCAGCAGCGATCTCCCTAGCGATCTCGCTATGTGAGACGGTGGCTTTATGAAGGTAATTGCTTGCACCAGAAATGTTATGGGGCTTCATTGCAAAAGGGGGTATACATATGCACAAACCAATTTATAGTTCCCAGAAATGTAAGTTATATTTATCTCACTTCATTTCACCAACGTAGACTATTTGGTAATGATGAATCACACAAACTGGACTACAAAAATATTTAAACACAGGTTGTAATGTATCAAAATAGGTAAAAAGCCAAGGAGCTGAATACTTTCGCAAGCCACTGTAAGTATCTCCAAGTCACAGCAAAGGAGCTTCATGCTGCACATGCTCACATTCATCTTTATTAACCCCTTAGTGACAGAGCCAATTTGGTACTTAAAGACTAAGCCAATTTTTACAATTCTGACCACTGTCGCTTTATGAGGTTATAGCTCTGGAACGCTTCAACATATCCCACTGATTCTGAGACTGTTTTTTTCTTGAGATAGTGTACTTCATGGTAGTGGTAACATTTCTTAGATATAACTTGCATTTATTTATGAAAAAAGCAGAAATTTGGCAAAAATTTGGAAAATTTTGTAACTGTATCACACAAAATAGTTAATAAAAAGTGGATGAACAAATTACACTGGCACTTACCACACAGAAAGGATGAGGAAGGAAACTCAGAAGCAGCTGGTGATTAGAACAGGTTCTGTGTAAATCATTGTTTAAAATTATCTGCCGAAATAGTATTTATATTGAATAATCACCACGCTACACTGAGATGAGGACAGGGTATATCGATGTAAAATACTCACAAATGGTATTAAATGTGATTAAAGTGTACTTACTCGCACTATGATTGGTGATGCAGTGTGCATAGAAGACCAGTAGAATATCAGCTATGGTGGTCAACTGACCAGTAGTGCTGCTGAAATAGTATATATGACCTAATCACTGCATTGTTTTAAAATTCAAAAATGCGGAATGTATATTTAAAAAATGAACCCTGAGGTCATCAAACATTGCTCATTTGCACTTACTTGTGTTGGTGGTACAGCGTGCTAGCGGGGCCGTGCGGTATGTAGAGTTATAGTCGGTAACCCAGTGAAGCTGAAAACTGGGAATTACCAGTGATCAGGAAGGACACTGCAGGAAGCAGTGTCAACTTTACATCAGCACAATTTTGGAAACATATTTTTTTTTGTTAGTACGTTATAAGGGTTAAAAGTTAACCAGTGATTTATAATTTTTCCAACAAAATTTACAAAACCATTTTTTTAGGGACCACCTCACATTTGAAGTGAGTTTGAAGGGTCAATATAACAGAAAATACCTCAAAATGAAACCATTCTAAAAACTGCACCCCTCAAGGTGCTCAAAACCACATTCAAAAAGTTAACCTTCACGAGAACTAAAGCAATGTGGAAGGAAAAAATGAACATTTTACTTTTTTCACAAAAATTTTACTTTGGACCCTTTTTTTATTTTCACAAGGGTATCAGGAGAATTTGGACCACAAAATTTGTTGTGCAATTTCTCCTGAGTA
>JARQOD010000006.1:215812680-215919786 GCA_033576555.1 Oophaga sylvatica | reverse complement strand
TTGAGATAGTGTACTTCATGGTAGTGGTAACATTTCTTAGATATAACTTGCATTTATTTATGAAAAAAGCAGAAATTTGGCAAAAATTTGGAAAATTTTGTAACTGTATCACACAAAATAGTTAATAAAAAGTGGATGAACAAATTACACTGGCACTTACCACACAGAAAGGATGAGGAAGGAAACTCAGAAGCAGCTGGTGATTAGAACAGGTTCTGTGTAAATCATTGTTTAAAATTATCTGCCGAAATAGTATTTATATTGAATAATCACCACGCTACACTGAGATGAGGACAGGGTATATCGATGTAAAATACTCACAAATGGTATTAAATGTGATTAAAGTGTACTTACTCGCACTATGATTGGTGATGCAGTGTGCATAGAAGACCAGTAGAATATCAGCTATGGTGGTCAACTGACCAGTAGTGCTGCTGAAATAGTATATATGACCTAATCACTGCATTGTTTTAAAATTCAAAAATGCGGAATGTATATTTAAAAAATGAACCCTGAGGTCATCAAACATTGCTCATTTGCACTTACTTGTGTTGGTGGTACAGCGTGCTAGCGGGGCCGTGCGGTATGTAGAGTTATAGTCGGTAACCCAGTGAAGCTGAAAACTGGGAATTACCAGTGATCAGGAAGGACACTGCAGGAAGCAGTGTCAACTTTACATCAGCACAATTTTGGAAACATATTTTTTTTTGTTAGTACGTTATAAGGGTTAAAAGTTAACCAGTGATTTATAATTTTTCCAACAAAATTTACAAAACCATTTTTTTAGGGACCACCTCACATTTGAAGTGAGTTTGAAGGGTCAATATAACAGAAAATACCTCAAAATGAAACCATTCTAAAAACTGCACCCCTCAAGGTGCTCAAAACCACATTCAAAAAGTTAACCTTCACGAGAACTAAAGCAATGTGGAAGGAAAAAATGAACATTTTACTTTTTTCACAAAAATTTTACTTTGGACCCTTTTTTTATTTTCACAAGGGTATCAGGAGAATTTGGACCACAAAATTTGTTGTGCAATTTCTCCTGAGTACGCCAATACCCGGTTTGTGGGGGAAAAGCCACTGTTTGGGCACATGGCATGGCTCAGAAAAAATGGAGCACTTTTTGAATGCAAAATTGGCTCGAATCAATGGTGGCTCCATGTCACGTTTGGAGACCCAATGATGTACCTAAACAGTGGAACCACCCCAATTCTATCCACCACACTAACCCCAACACACCACTAACCCTAATCCCAACCCTAACCATAACCCTAGCCACAGCCCTAACACAACCCTAACCCCAATCTCAGCCCTAACCATAATCTCAACCATTGCCACAACGCTAACCCTAGCCCAACCCGAACCCTAGACCTACCCTAACTTTAGCTCAACCCTAACTTTAGCCCAAGTCTAACTTTAGCCCAACCATAACTTTAGCACAATTCTAACTTTAGCCCCACCCTAACCCTAGCCCAGACCTAACCCTAGCCCAACACTAACCCTAACTTTAGCCCAACTCTAACTTTAGCCCTACCCTAAGCCTAATGGAAATAAATACATTTTTTTATTTTATTATTTTTACCTAAGGGAGTGATAAAGGGGGGTTTGATTTACTATTTTTTTATTTTGTCCTGCATTGACACTGTGTGCATGCCTGCATGGACACTGTGTCTGTGCCTGCATGGACACTGTTATCGTGTTTGCGTGTTTGTATGGACATTGTGTGCATGCCTGCATGGACATTGTGTGCATGTCTGCATGGACACTGTGTGTTTGTCTGCATGGACAGTGTGTGCATGCCTGCATGGACATTGTGTGCATGTCTGCATGGACAATGTGTGTTTGTCTGCATGGACAGTGTGTGCGTGCCTGCATGGACACTGTGTGCATGTCTGCATGGACAATGTGTTCGTGCCTGCATGGACACTGTGTGCGTGCCTGCATGGACACTGTGAACATGCCTGCATGGACACTGTGTGCATGCCTGCATGGACACTGTTATCGTGTCTGCATGGACACTGGTATGTCTGCATGGATACTGTTTGCGTGTCTGTATGGACACTGTGTGCGTGCCTGCATGGACACTGTGTGTGCCGCTGGTCTATGCTTGGTCTGGGCAAGAGACTGCTGTCAATCAGAAAAAGAGGAGGAGCTCAGAATGCAAATAGAGGGGGCATAATGGTACATTCTTGGTACTTTACATATTTTTGAATGTGAAAAATGCCTCTGATTGAGCTTCACAGAAGGACTAGAATAGCAGCCATTAGTGTCTCATTGGTTACCCGCAAAACGTGTTGCTTTGATGGGTTTCGTTGCGGTCGCAGACCATTTTCATGCTACTGTCAGCAGCATCTAAATGATTAACAACAGCAATTAGAGCTAGCTTTGGCTGCTGCTGTAATGGGTAGATACTGGTTATCACAGCCTGGTATAAAGTGGGTTCAGCCCCTGTGCCTTTTCCATAAATTGTCAGCGACCAGTGGATTAGTCAGATATTCTTACTCTGGTGTTATTCAGATGTCTACAAACCCACCACCCCACTGTCAGGTGATGCATCTCACAAACCGATAACCCTTTTTTCTTCCTATTTCTGACTACATTGCCTCCATACTCAGGCATGACATGCTCTTTTAGGCTTTAGGATATAGTCACGTCTTATGTATTATAATGTAATAGACTGAAGTGTTACATGATGATGTTATCTGCTGGTAAACCTTTGTGGTCAAATGCAATGTTCAGCCTGAATTAAATGTTCATTGCATACATGAGCCTGTAAAAAGAGAAATAGTTAGTGCGCTATGTAGAGCTGTGCAGCTTCTTGTGTAGCCCTGTTCAATGTTTTCTCTACAATTGAATTTGCCACAAGCATCGTTACATCATAAATAATATGAAATGCATGCATGGCTCTAAATATCTGGTTCCATATTCATGTTCTCCATGTCTTCTATTTGCATGAAATTACCGAGTGATTGATGATGATAGGGATGTTATGCTGCAAGGTATCAGCAATTACTATAAGTTTATAAGACAAAGATAAAATAAGGCACTTCCTATTTATGAAGGGATATGCTTTATGCCCTTGTTATTTGCTGCAAGCCTAACATGAATTTTCCAAACAAACATATAACAGCTTTGAATCACAATAGAATGAAAATAAATAGAATTAATCAAAATGTTCCTTTGCTGCTGATCTGTCAAAAATGGTAAACTTGAAGAAAGCCAAAATTTATTGTCATGGCAACCTGTTTTATATTTGTTGTAATTATTGGAAATAAACAATTTCCATTTCCTACTTTTTATGTTGGAAACGTGACCCATTTTGTTTGCTTTTTCTGCAGAATGTAATTTGGTGACTACATGTTTTCGCAGTGTGTCGGAAACAACAAGGTCACAACTATTGTTACTGTATATTTACTTGTAATGTGGATTTGCAAAGTGGGGTTCAATTTTACAAACATTTAGAAATAGCAACTGTTCCATTTGCTTGTGGCAAAAAAATATTCAAAAACCTCAATGATTCACAATAACAGCAAGTGTAAATAACTCCACATTTTTATAAGAGAAAGTTATTAGGTGTGTGATGGAGTGTACTGCTTATATTTCTACATTCTGAACGGTAAGGCAGGAACTCAGAGGATTCAGAGGGGTTATCAACAGTGTTATTTTACACAGCAATAATATTCTCCTGGTGATAAAACCTTCACCATAAGTAAACAACAGCACACAGCCTGATACAGTAAGTGACACATTGTTGAAATCAGTGTTTAACCCCTACCTCATACTGTCCTGTTGACGAATACCATTTTAAGTGTATCACTCCAGTTTGTTTGGTTACTGTATCCATTTCAAACCGATGAATACTGGACATATGAAAGAAGTCTTACAGTAACATTTTGAATTATTTTGAAAATTAGAGACAATCAAATCTTTTGAAATTCTAATTTGCAGAATATTCTTCAAAAATTTGATTTGCAGTAAATATATTTGCTGCAACTGCAATTCACAATGTAGAAAAACCACTTATAGCCTAAAAAAAAGGTAAAGATGCAGAAAGGGTCAAACAGATAAAAAGAGAGAGAACTTAGGGGTTTATTATTGCTGCTATTAGGTGCTGTTACTGTAGTGTACCTCAGATGAATCAGTTCACAGTCTCATTGGGTAAGTATACAGGTACAGAACTTCCCTATATTTCACTTAATTCTTTGGATTAATATTCACAGGCTGAGATTACTATTCTTATTTTTAATATGCTTGAACATTGAATGGTAGTATACCACAATCAGTTTAGAATTGAGAGTCCTCAGTGGTTGATACCTTTTAACCCCTCTCTGCCATCAGACGTACTATTCCGTCCATGTGACCCTGGACCTAATTCCCATGGACGGAATAGTACGTCATGGGCGATCAGCTGCGCTCCCGGTGGGAGCGCAGCTGATCGCCGCCGGGTGTCAGCTGATTATCACAGCTGACACCCGTGACTGTGTGTCAGGAGCGGTCACGGACCGCTCCCGGCACATTAACCCCTGGCACACCGCGATCAAACATGATCGCGGTGTACCCGGGGCACAGGTGAGGATTGCGCAGGGTGGGGGCTCCCTGCACGCCCCCCTGAGACCCTCAGAGCAGCGCGATGTGTCGCGCTGTTCCGAGGGTCCGTCCTCCCTCCAGGTCCCCGGATCCAAGATGGCGCCGGGGTCCTGCAGGGAGGCGGCTGCCTGCTGAGAGCAAGCACTGAGAAGCCCGCAGCACTGCCAGAGCGATCGCTGGTGTGACAGAGTGCTGTGTACACTGTCACACCAGCGATCTGATAAAATACAGTGATGTCCCACCCTGGGACAAAGTAAAAAAGTAAAAAAAATAAAAATAAAAAGTGGTAAAAAAAATCATAAAAAAAAAAAAAATATTCCCCAATAAATTCATTCTTTCCTGTAAATAAAAAAAACAAATCAATAAAAGTACACATATTCGGTATTGCCGCGTCCGTAACGACCCCCCCTATAAAACTGTCCAACTAGTTAACCCTTTTGTGAACCCCTTAAAAAAAAAAAAAAGAAAACGAAGCAAAAAATCAATGCTTTATCATCATACCGCTGAACAAAAAGTGGAATAACACGCGATCAAAAAGACCGATATAAATAAACATGGTACCGCTGAAAACGTCATCTTGTCCCGCAAAAAACGAGCCATCATACAGCATCATCAGTGAAAAAATAAAAAGTTATAGCTCGCAGAATAAAGCGATGCAAAAATAATAATTTTTTATATAAAACTGTTTTCATTCTATAAAAGCGCCAAAACATAAAAAAAATGATATAAATAAGGTATCGCCGTAATCGTACTGACCCGAAGAATAAAACTGCTTTATCAATTTTACCACACGCGGAACGGTACAAACGCCTCCCCCAAAAGAAATTCATGAATTGCTGATTTTTGTTCATTCTAACCTCCCAAAAATCGAAATAAAAAGCGATCAAAAAATGTCACGTGCTCAAAAATGGTACCAATAAAAACGTCACCTCGTCCCGCAAAAAATAAGACCTCACATGACTCTGTGGGCCAAAATATGCAAAAATTATAGCTCTCAAAATGTGGTGATGCAAAAAACTATTTTTTTGCAATAAAAAGCGTCTTTTAGCGTGACAGCTGCCAATCATAAAAACCCGCTATAAATAGTAAATCAAACCCCCCTTTATCACCCCCTTAGTTAGAGAAAAATAATAAAATTAAAAAAATGTATTTAATTCCATTTTCCCGTTAGGGTTAGGGTTGCGGCTAAAGTTAGGGTTAGGGTTGGCGCTAACGTTAGGATTAGGATTAGGGTTGGGATTACGGTTAGGGGTGTGTTAGGGTTAGGTTTGTGGTTAGGGTTGGGACTAGGGTTAGGGGTGTGTTGGGGTTAGGGTTGGAGTTAGAATTGGAGGGTTTCTGCTGTTTAGGCACATCAGGGCTCTCCAAATGTGACATGGCGTCTGATCTTAATTCCAGCCAATTCTGCGTTGAAAACGGCAAACAATGCTCCTTCACTTCTGAGCTCTGCCATGCGCCCAAACAGTAGTTTACTCCCGCATATGGGGTATCAGCGTACTCTGGACCACAAGAGTTATTGTGCAATTTGTCCTATTTCTCCTGTTACCCTTGGGAAAATAAAAAACTGGGGGCGACAAAATCATTTTTGTAAAAAAAAAATGATTTTTTTTGTTTTTACGGCTGTATGTTATAAAACTTCTGTGAAGCACTTGGGGCTTCATAGCGCTCACCACACTTCTAGATAAGTTCCTTGTGGGGTCTATTTTCCAAAATGGGGTCACTTGTGGGGGTTTTCCACTGTTTAGGCGCATCAGGGGCTGTCCAAATGCGACATGACGCCCCCAGACCATTCCATCAAAGTCTGCAATCCAAAACGTCACTACTTCCCTTCCGAGCCCCGACGTGCGCCCATACAGTAGTTTACTCCCACATATTGGGTATCAGCGTACTCAGAACAAATTGGACAACAACTTTTGGGGTCCAATTTCTCCTGTTACCCTTGAGAAAATAAAATATTGGGGGCGAAAAAATCATTTTTGTAAAAAAAAAAAGGATTTTTTATTTTTACGGCTGTACGTTATAAACTTCTGTGAAGCACTTCGGGGTTCAAAGTGCTCACCACACATCTAGATAAGTTCCTTGTGGGGTCTATTTTCCAAAATGGGGTCACTTGTGGGGGTTTCCACTGTTTAGACGCATCAGGGGCTCTCCAGATGCGACATGACTCCCCCAGACCATTCCATCAAAGTCTGCAATCCAAAACGTCACTACTTCCCTTCCGAGCCCCGACGTGCGCCCATACAGTAGTTTACTCCCACATATTGGGTATCAGCGTACTCAGGACAAATTGGACAACAACTTTTGGGGTCCAATTTCTCCTGTTACCCTTGTGAAAATAAAATATTGGGGGCGAAAAAATCATTTTTGTAATAAAAAAAAGGATTTTTTATTTTTAAGGCTGTACGTTATAAACTTCTGTGAAACACTTCGGGGTTCAAAGTGCTCACCACACATCTAGATAAGTTCCTTGTGGGGTCTATTTTCCAAAATTGGGTCACTTGTGGGGGGTTTCCACTGTTTAGGCGCATCAGGGGCTCTCCAAATGCGACATGACTCCCCCAGACCATTCCATCAAAGTCTGCAATCCAAAACGTCACTACTTCCCTTCCGAGCCTCGACGTGCGCCCATACAGTAGTTTACTCCCACATATTGGGTATCAGCATACTCAGGACAAATTGGACAACAACTTTTGGGGTCCAATTTCTCCTGTTACCCTTGTGAAAATAAAATATTGGGGGCGAAAAAAACATTTTTGTAAAAAAAAAAGAGATTTTTTATTTTACGGCTGTACGTTATAAACTTCTGTGAAGCACTTTGGGGTTCAAAGTGCTCACCACACATCTAGATAAGTTCCTTGAGGGTCTAGTTTCCAAAATGGTGTCATTTGTGGGTGGTTTCCACTGTTTAGGCAGATCAGGAGCTCTCCAAACACGACATGGCATCCAGCCAATTCTGCGTTGAAAAAGTCAAACGTCGCTCCTTCCCTTCCAAACTCTGCCATGCACCCAAACAGTGGTTTACTCCCACATATGGGGTATCAGCGCACTCAGGACAAATTGCACAATAACTTTTGGAGTCTTGTTACCCTTGGGAAAATAAAAATTGGGGTGAAAAGATCAATTTTGTGGAAAAATATGATTTTTTAATTTTACGGCTCTACGTTATAAACTTGTGTGAAGCACTTGGGGGTTCAAATTGCTCACCAAAGATCTAGATAAGTTCCTTAGGGGGGTCTAGTTTCCCAAATGGGGTCACTTGTGGGGGGTTTCCACTATTTAGGCACAGCAGGGGCTCTCCAAATGCAACATGGCGTCCAATCTCATTTCCAGCCAATTTTGGTTGGAAAAAGTCAAATGGTGCTCCTTCCATTCCGAGCTCTGCCATGCGCCCAAACAGTGGTTCCCCCCCACATATGGGGTATCAGCGTACTCAGGACAAATTGGACAACAAATTTTGTGGTCCAATTTCTTCTGTTACCTAAGGGAAAATAAAAAATTAGTGACTAAGAGATAATTTTTGTGGGAAAAAAATAGGATTTTTTATTTTCATGCCCGGGCATTATAAACTTGTGTGAAGCACTTGGGGGTTCAAAGTGCTCACCAAAGATCTAGATAAGTTCCTTAGGGGGTCTAGCTTCCAAAATGGGGTCACTTGCGGGGGTTTCCACTGTTTAGGCTCATCTGGGGCACTACAAACGGAGCATGACCCCCATCAATGTTTGCATTACAAAACGTTACTGCTTCCTTTCCAAGCCCTGCCGTGCGCCCAAACAGTTTCCCCCCCCAACATATGGGGTATCAGCGTACTCAGGACAAATTGGACAACAACTTTTGGGGTCCAATTTCCTTGGGAAAAATCAAAAATTTGGGACTAAAAAATCATTTTTGTGGAAAATTGTTTTTTTTTTTTTTCACACCCAGGCATTATAAACTTTTGTGAAACACTTTGGGGTTCAAAGTGCTCACAACAGATCTAGATAAGTTCCTTAGGGGGTCTAGTTTCCAAAATGGTGTCACTTGTGGGGGGTTTCCACTGTTTAGACGCATCAGTGGCTCTCCAAACACGACATGGCGTCCAATCTCAATTCCAGCCAATTTTAGTTTGAAAAGTCAAATGGCGCTCTTTCCCTTACGAGCTCTGCCGTGTGCCCAAACAGTGGTTTTCCACCACATATGGGTATTGGCGTACTCAGGAGAAATTGCACAACAACTTTATCTGTCCAATTTCTCCTTTTACCCTTGTGAAAATAAAAAAAGTTTGTAAAAGATCATTTTTGTGGCTAAAAAGTTAAATATTAATTTTTTCCTTCCACGTTGCTTCAGCTCCTGTGAAGCACCTGAAGGGTTATTAAACTTCTTGAATATGGCTTTGAGTACCTTGAGGGGTGCAGTTTTTAGAATGGTGTCACTTTTGGGTATTTTCTGCCATATAGACCCCTCAAAGTGACTTCAAATGTGAGGTGGTCCCTAAAAAAATGGCTTTGTAAATTTTGTTGTAAAAATGAGAAATCACTGGTCAACTTTTAACCCTTATAATTTCCTAACAAAAAAAAATGTTGGCTCCAAAATTGTGCTGATGTAAAGTAGACATGTGGGAAATGTTTTTCTTAACTATTTTGTGTGACATATCTCTCTGTTTTAAGGGAAAAAAAATTCAAAGTTTGAAAATTGCAAAATTTTCAAAATTTTCGCCATATTTGCGTTTTTTTCAAAAATAAACGCAAGGTATATCGAAGAAATTTTACCACTAACATGAAGTACAATATGTCATGAGAAAACAATCTCAGAATCGCGAAGATCCGTTGAAGCGTTCCAGAGTTATAACCTCATAAATAGACAGTGGTCAGAATTGTAAAAATTGTCCCGGTCATTAACGTGCAAACCACCCTTGGGGGTGAAGGGGTTAATGGCTAACTGAAAAGATGGTAACAAATTGCAAGCTTTCGAGACTACTCAGGTCTCTTCATTAGGCAAAGACTAATACAACATCTGAAGAATCGTATAAATATGTGATTCTTCAGATGTTGTATTAGTCTTTGCCTGATGAAGAGACCTGAGTAGTCTCGAAAGCTTGCAATTTGTTACCATCTTTTCAGTTAGCCATTAAAAGGTATCAACCACTGAGGACTCTCAATTCTAAATACTACTGGCTAACACGGTACAAAGATATACATCTTTCCTGTACCACAATCAGTTTAGGCCTTTTTCTACCCCGATGCTGTGCTCTCTGGCTTCCTATCCCTACACTGAATAAGCATAAAGTGGCATTTGTTGACTGGTCTTCATCTTTTATATTGCCTGTGATAGCCCCCCTTATTGGCTGTGCTAGATCATGTGTTTATAAAATATAAACCTAGCACTCAACTTGGGTACGTGAAACAAGAATTTATTGCGTCCGGTGGCACATCTGCCCAACCTCTATGATCTCACAAGCTTCACTGGCTGTCTCACCCGGACTCCCATATAACTGAAGAAGGTCATCACTGACCGAAATGTTTTTTCGTGTACTACAATAAATTCTTGTTTCACGTACCCAAGTTGAGTGCTAGGTTTATATTTTATATACCTATGGTTTGGGAACCTAACCTTAGCACCATCCCATAGCTGTGCTCACGGTGTCTCTTTATACTAGATCATGTGTTGTGATAGCTGCATGGCATTATAAGATAGCTTACGCTGCCATGCCAGACCTTATTGACCTGCTATCTGAGTCTTCAACAGTGTGTGAATTGGTGCAGCATGTTTTTTTTGTTCTCACACAAGCTCAATAGCAGAGTGTTTGAGTTCACGTGGACCTGCTAATTTAAGGAAATTAAATCAATTCTCAATGGATCAGTTTGCTCATTTCTATTCCAGATAAAAGTTACGCACAAATACATAGCCAAAGATTGGCATAATAAAGTGAAATAAAACTGCTATACATTATAATAGGTATTTTTTGCATGTTTTTACATACAAGTATATAATAAAAATGTAACATTCTGTTTTACATTTTCTTAGATTAAAAAATAGAAAAAAACATATTTACGGTAGGTATATGAAAGTAGTAAAGTTTGTTATGCTAAAGGAAACTTACATATATGGTACAAACAGTACAAGAGTTCTTGTATAGGTAAGAAGGATCAAGAAGGTGTTAGTTTTCATATTCTTTTACTTTTTTATGATGAATATCTGATACTTCAAATGTACTCAATAAAAACAAGCTGAAATGCAATATTTATAGTGTAGATGATAGGATGAATGTAAAAGCAGCACTAAATAATGCTCAGTGATATACTTGTCACATATAGGATCATGAAAATGAATAAGCAGCTTTCCAATGCAAATAGCCTTAATATATTTCTGCTTGATTGAACTGCTGACTGAAACTTGTAGTGTATAGTTTCATTCTAGAAGACTTAATATTTTGCTGTACTGTAAGTTGCTCTGGCAATATGTTTTGAAATGTCAGCCAGAGGGTAAAAGGTATTACTGAAGATCTGTCAGAACAATGTAAAAACTGATGAGAATAGCAATAGTGTGTTGTTTCCTTGCTAATGTGTTTCACTGCGCAGATGTCATTAACCCCTTAACGACCAAGCCATTTTGTAGGTTAAAGATCAGGCCAATTTTTACAATTCTGACCACTGTCACTTTATGTGCTTATAACTCTGGAACGCTTCAACGGATCTTGGCGATTCTAAAACTGTTTTCTCGAGACATATTGTCCTTCATGATAGTGGTAAAATTTCTTCAATATAACTTGCGTTTATTTGTGAAAAAAACGGAAATATGGCAAAAATTTAGAAAATTTTGCAATTTTCAAATTTTTAATTTTTATGCCATTAAATCAGAGAGATATGTCACAAAAATAGTTAATAAATAACATTTCCTACATGTCTACTGTACATCAGAACAATTTTGGAACCAAAATTTTTTTTTGTTAGGAAGTTATAAGTGTTAAAAGTTGACCAGCAATTTCTCATTTTTCCAACAAAATTTACAAAACCATTTTTTTTAGGGACCACCTCACATTTGAAGTGAATTTGAGGGGTCAATATGACAGAAAATACCAAAAAGTGACACCATTCTAAAAACTGCACCCCTCAAGGTGTTCAAAGCCACATTCAAGAAGTTTATTAACCCTTTAGGTACTTCACAAGAATGGAAGCAATGTGGAAGGAAAAAATGAACATTTAACTTTTTTTCCAAAAATTTTTCTTTCGACACAATTTTTTTAAATTTTGTCAAGGGTATCAGTAGAAAATGAACCACAATATTTGTTGTACAATTTCTCCTGAGTACACCGATACCCGATGTGTGGGGGAAAACCAATCTTTAGGCACACTGCAGTGCTCAGAAGAGAAGGAGCATCATTTGAGATTTTGAATGTCAAATTGGCTGGAATCGAGAGCGGACACCATGTCGCGTTTGGAGAGTCCTTGATGTACCTAAACAGTGGAAATCCCCATAAGTGACCCCATTTTGGAAACTAGACCCCCTAAGGAACTTATCTAGATCTGTGGTGATCACTTTGAACCCCCAAGGGCTTCACAGAAGGTTATAACGTAGAGCCGTAAAATTTAAAAATCATATTTTTTTCCACAAAAATGATCTTTTCACCCCCAATTTTAATTTTTCAAAGGATAAAAGGATCGCAAAAGTTATTTTGCAATTTGTCCTGAGTACGCTGATACCCCATATGTGGGAGTAAACCACTATTTGGGCGCATGGCAGAGCTCGGAAGGGAAGCAGCGCCATTTGACTTTTTTGGCTGGAATTGAGATTGGATGCCATGTCGCATTTGGAGAGTCCCTGATGTGCCTAAACAGTGGAAACCCCCCACAAGTGACCCCATTTTGGAAACTAGACCCCCCAAGGAACTTATCTAAATGTGTTGTGAGAGTTTTGAACCCCCAAGGGCTTCACAGAAGGTTAAAACGTAGAGCCGTAAAATTTAAAAATCATATTTTTTTCCACAAAAATGAACTTTTCACCCCAAATTTTTATTTTTCAAAGGATAAAAGGATCCCAAAAGTTATTGTGCAATTTGTCCTGAGTACGCTGATACCCCATATGTGGGGGTAAACCACTATTTGGGTGCATGGCAGAGCTCGGAAGGGAAGCAGCGCCATTTGACTTTTTTGGCTGGAATTGAGATTGGACGCCATGTCGCATTTGGAGAGTCCCTGTGTGCCTAAACAGTGGAAACCCCCCACAAGTGACCTGATTTTGGAAACTAGACCCCCCAAGGAACTTATCTAGATGTGTGATTTGAGCTTTGAACCCCCAAGGTCTTCACAGAAGGTTATAACGTAGAGCTGTAAAATTAAAAAATCATATCTTTTCCACAAAAATGATCTTTCCACCCACAATTTTTATTTTCCAAAGGGTAACAGGACCCCAAAAGATATTGTGCAATTTGTCCTGAGTACGCTGATACCCCATATGTGGGGGGGAGCCACTATTTTGACGCATGGCAGTGCTCGGAAGGGAAGGAGCACCGTTTTTAAATGAAGACTTTGATGGAATGGTCTGCGGGTGTCATGTCGCGCTTGGAGAGCCCCTGATGTGCCTAAACAGTAGAAACCCCCCACAAGTGACCCCATTTTGCAAACTAGACCCCCAAAGGAACTTATCTAGATGTGTGGTCAGCACTTTGAATCCCCAAGGGCTTCACAGAAGTTTATAACGTAGAGCCGTGAAAATAAAAAAATCATATTTTTTTCCACAAAAATGACCTTTTTGCCCCCAAATTATTATTTTTATAAGGGTAACAGGAGAAATAGGACCCCAAAAGTTGATTTGCATTTTGTCCTGAGTACGCTGATATCCCATATGTGGAGGGGAACCACTGTGATCGCCTTACTGCGATCTTTGGGAGGCAGAATGAACAAATCCACAAAAGGTGAAGTATTGGTTTTCTTTTTTACGCCGTTCCTCGTGCGGTATTAGTGATTAGGCGACTTTATTTTTCGGGTCGGTGCGATTACAGCGATACCAGATATATACCCTTTTTTCATGTTTAGCTTCTGTCACACTCTAAAAGACGCTTTTTTTTTTAAGAATTTTTTGTAAGAAATTTTTGCATCGCCGTAATTTGAGAGCTATAATTTTTCCATATTTCGTCCGACAGAGTTATCTGTGGGCTTATTTTTTGCGGGACGAGCTGACGTTTTTATTGGTACCATATTCGGGCACATGTTTTTTGATCGCTTCCTATTCCGATTTTTGTGGAAGCAGAATGAACAAAAACCAGCAATTCAGGAATTGTTTTTTTTTTCCTCCATTCTGCGTGTGGTAAAATTGATAAAGCAGCTTTATTCTTCGGGTCACTACGATTACAGCGATACCTCATTTATATATTTTTTTATGTTTTGACGTTTTTTACACAATAAAAAATTTTATAGAAAAAATAATTATTTTGCATCAGTTTATTCCGCGAGCTATAACTTTTTTATTTTTTCGCTGATGATTCTGTATAGCGGCTTGTTTTTGCGGGACAAGATGACTTTTTCAGCGGTACCATTATTATTTATTATCCGACTTTTAGATCTCGTGTTATTGCACTTTTTCCAAGCGGTATGATGATACAACTTGGAAAAAGTATAATTTACTACTTTTTTGTGTTTTTTTTTTACGGCTTTCAATGAAGGGGTTTACTAGGGTTATGCTTTCATAGATGGGATTTTTATGGATGCGGCGATACCAAACATGTGTATTTTTTTGTTTTTTGTTTTTTTATTACATAAAAATGTGTATTTTTTAGGGGAATTTTGTAAAATTATTTTTTAATATTTTTTTTACAATTTTTTTTAAAAAATGCTTTTTTTTAACTTGTCCTTTTATGAGACTTTCACTTTTTTACTTTTGATTGCAGTTACAATAAGTGTTGAGCATTCCGATACTTAGTTCCGATATTTTTCCTATATCGTATACTGGAATCGGAAGTTCCCATAATTCTTTGAGAGGCACTGTGATTTTAGTCAGCCAATGAGGAATCCTACGAAGTGTGGGCACATCCTGTAATGCTGCGGTCATGTTAACTAATGGCATGGCTGTGATTGGATGCTAAAATGATGTCAGAATGCACTATAAAAGGCGCCGCCGCCATTTTAGCGTCACTGTGCTGTGAATTCAGTTAGGGACAGAACGCTGCTCTGCTGACTCTGAGGGACAGTTACAGATAGCGTTTTTGTGAATTGTTCTGTAGGCAGGCTATTTGAGAAACCGCGGTGTAAATCATCCTTTTTCCTTGCAGTGTTGTTTTCACAGCTCTGTGCAAGGTGTGTGTGTGAGTGCAGGTGACGCTGCAGTTTGCTCTGCATCCAACGCTGTTTGTAGTCATCTGCACGTGTCACTCACTGACTCTTTTTTTTTTATTTGGTGGAATTGGTGCTGCTCCATTCAATTGAAATTAACAGTGATCTATTAGTGTGACGTGCTTCCATCCGTATCCAATACATTGGTTGCAAACACTATAGAAGTACACAAAGGGGCCTTTCACAGCTAGTGAACAGTTGTGTGCAGTGTTCACTGTAGTCTGAGGTTTTCATTTTTGGATTGCAGATCACGCTCCAGTTAGTTCTTCAACCACTGCTGGTTGTAGTCTGCTGAGCGTGTGTCACTGCCTCATCCTTGACATTTTTCTCTAATTGGTGCTGCTCCATTCTATTTCAAATAACTCAAATCTATTAGTGTGACGCGCTTCCATCCGTATCCAATACATTGGTTGCAAACACTATAGAAGTACACAAAGGGGCCTTTCACACCTAGTGAACAGTTGTGTGCAGTGTTCACTGTAGTCTGAGGTTTTGATTTTTGGAGTGCAGATCACGCTCCAGTTAGTTCTTCAACCACTGCTGGTTGTAGTCTGCTGAGCGTGTGTCACTGCCTCATCCTTGACATTTTTCTCTAATTGGTGCTGCTCCATTCTATTTCAAATAACTCAAATCTATTAGTGTGATGCGCTTCCATCCGTATCCAATACATTGGTTGCAAACACTATAGAAGTACACAAAGGGGCCTTTCACACCTAGTGAACAGTTGTGTGCAGTGTTCACTGTAGTCTGAGGTTTTGATTTTTGGAGTGCAGATCACACTCCAGTTAGTTCTTCAACCACTGCTGGTTGTAGTCTGCTGAGCGTGTGTCACTGCCTCATCCTTGAGATTTGTCTGTAATTGGTGCTGCTCCATTCTATTTCAAATAACTCAAATCTATTAGTGTGACGCGCTTCCATCCGTATACAATACATTGGTTGCAAACACTATAGAAGTACACAAAGGGGCCTTTCAAAGATAGTGAACAGTTGTGTGCAGTGTTCACTGTAGTCTGAGGTTTTGATTTTTGGAGTGCAGATCACGCTCTAGTTAGTTCTTCAACCACTGCTGGTTGTAGTCTGCTGAGCGTGTGTCACTGCCTCATCCTTGATATTTGTCTGTAATTGGTGCTGCTCCATTCTATTTGAAATAATTCAAATCTATTAGTGTGACGCGCTTCCATCCGTATACAATACATTGGTTGCAAACACTATAGAAGTACACAAAGGTGCCTTTCAAAGATAGTGAACAGTTCTGTGCAGTGTTCACAGTAGTCTCAGGTTTATATTTTTTGAGTGCAGATCACGCTACAGTTAGTTTTTCAACCACTGCTGGTTGTAGTCTGCTGAGCGTGTGTCACTGTTAAGGCTGGCGGAACGCACAAAATAATATAAATAATAAGTGCGTTCGCAGCCCGGGGTCCACCGTGCAGGCGAAGCCCGCTGCTGGCAAAAAGGTGCTAGAAGCAAACTCTGTTATCCCGCAGAGCTGCCAACATAAACGCCGTAATGCGCTGTGGCAAAGAGTGCGAACTCTGTTACTCCACAGAGTAGCTAGAAGAGGAGCCGCAACGCTATATGGCTATGTGTGCGCACTCACTAGACACAACTGAGTGGCAAAGAAAACACGCTAGGGCGCTGACTAGCGTTGAAAGCGAACCCTGTTACGTCACAGGGACGCTGAGAAAAAGCACTGTGTCCTGTAAGGCTCCCAGATACACAGTTAAGTGCTAAGCGCACATAAAGCGTGATCATGCGCTAATGTCCTCGCGGGAGTCACCCGCAATCTATGGCGTTTGAATGCCAGGCCCTGAATACGGCAATCAAACTCCTCACCTGTTATGCCGGTAATCTAGGGCATCTAGGACACCGACCCTGACCAGCTACCATACCAAACTCCTCACCGATTAAGTCGGTATTCTAGTGGCTTATTTCAGCCGGGTCCCTATCCACACATACACATGACCACACTGGCGCATAGCATACAATGATTGATATTAGCGCATGGCGGCCCAGCCATGCTACCCTTTTATAGCAACAGCTACAGGACCTTCCAGGAACAAGGACCAATGAGAAGCTGTTACAAACAAACGTAGCTACATGACCTTCCTGGCGGACCAATAGGAGCCACTGCAGCACCTGAACATGTGACCCCTGATCTCCAATGAGAGATCTCACTCTGGGCATGCTCAGATGGGAACACGCAGGACTTTGTCTCAAAGACGACTGCTCCAGCACTGGCTATAATAGCAGATCCAGGAAAAGCAGCAGCAAGTCACTGCACAGTAGAGGAGTGGGCAAAACGCCTGGACTGACGTCTCTGCTGAGCAGGCTCCACTGCGGCCGGAGACGAATGGGAGACCGCAGCGGGACGGGTTCGAGACTCCCCTTGTGCAGCAGCGGTAAATCGAACCCTAACATTACCCCCCCTCCTAGGGCCCCCCTTCTTTGGGCCTCGCTGCGCTCAAAGGCAGCGATGAGCTGCGGAGTGTGAATATGCTCGGCAGGCTCCCAAGACCTATCCTCAGGCCCATAGCCCCTCCAGTCCACCAAATAAAACTTTTTGCCCCGTACCACCTTACACCCTACGATGGCGTTCACCTCATGGTCATCTGTGGATGAACCCGATGTCCCGGCAGATGACTCAGAAAACCGGGACATGAGCACGGGTTTCAGGAGGGATACATGAAAGGTGTCGGAGATACCCAGGCGTGGTGGAATAGCCAAACGGTATACCACAGGGTTAACCTGCTCGAGGACCTTGAAAGGACCCAGGTAGCGGGGTGCCAACTTAGTGGACTCAACTCGCAGCCTGATGTTACGGGCGGAGAGCCACACCAAGTCCCCAGGAGCAAATGTTGGAGCGGGGCGCCGATGTGCGTCGGCGGAGGACCTCATCCTCTCCTTGGACGCCTGAATGGCATCCTGGGTACGGTCCCAAATGTCCCGTGCCTCCACAGCCCAGTCTGCCACCCTGGAGTCGGCGGAAGACACGGGCATGGGCACCGGAACCCGCGGAGGCTGACCGTAGTTCAGAAGGAAAGGAGTCTGTCCGGTGGAGTCAGCCACAGCATTGTTTAATGCAAACTCAGCCCATGGTAGCAAGGATGCCCAGTCATCCTGCCTGGCAGAGACAAAATGTCATAGATAGGTGACCAAGGTCTGGTTGGCCCTCTCTACCAACCCATTCGTCTCAGGATGATACGCTGAAGAGAGATTTAACTCAATACTGAGTAGACGACAAAGCTCTCTCTAGAACCGAGACGCAAACTGGGGACCTCGGTCACTGACAATTTTGTCCGGCATGCCGTGTAGACGGAAGATGTGCCTAACGAACAACGCTGCCAGAGCCCGTGCAGAAGGTAACCGTGGAAGCGGCACCAAATGCACCATTTTGGAAAAATGGTCGGTGATTACCCAAATGATGGTGCAACCCCGAGACTTGGGCAAGCCCACCACAAAGTCCATCCCAACCATCTCCCAGGGCCTGTCTGCCACCGGCAAAGGGTAAAGTAACCCAGCTGGCCGTTGTCGTGGAGACTTATTCTTGGCGCAGGAGACACACGCCCGAACATAGTCCCCAATGTCACGGACCATATGCGGCCACCAGTATGTCCTCGCCAGCAATTCAGATGTCCTCTTTGTCCCAAAGTGTCCACCCACCCTGGACGAATGTGCCCAAGAGAGTACCTCCGGTCGCAAATTGGTAGGCACAAAAGTCTTGCCCGGGGGCACAGACTCTAGCGAAACCGGGGCCACTGTTCTCAGGCTCTCTGTAGGGACGATAAGCCGAGGCTCCTCCACCTCATCCTCCGAGGACACCACAGAGCGAGAGAGAGCGTCGGCACGAATGTTCTTCTCTCCCGAGAGGAAATGCAGTGTGAAATGAAACCGGGAGAAGAACAAGGACCATCTGGCCTGGCGAGAATTAAGCCGCTGGGCTGTCTGAAGATATACCAAATTTTTGTGATCCGTGAAGACTTGGAAGGGAAAGCAAGCCCCCTCCAACAGATGTCTCCACTCCGAGAAGGCCAACTTCATTGCTAGCAACTCCCTGTCCCCGATGGAATAATTCCTCTCCGCTGGTGTGAAGGTCTTGGAGAAAAAGAAGCATGGATGCTTCCGACCTTGAGCATTCTTTTGGAAGAGGACTGCTCCAGCACCAACGGACGAGGCATCCACCTCCAATATAAATGGCTTATCAACATCGAGGCGATGTAGGATGGGAGCGCTAGCGAAATGGGATTTAATAGACGTGAAGGCCTTGGAGACCTCTTCAGACCACAATTTGGGATTAGCTCCCTTTTTGGTGAGGGCAACCACGGGAGCTACCAAAGTTGAGAAGTGAGGAATAAACTGGCGGTAGTAATTAATGAACCCCATAAAGCGCTGCACCGCCTTTAGAGAATGGGGTTCTTGCCAGTCCATCACCGCTTGTAGTTTGGCAGGATCCATAGCCAATCCCTGGGCGGAGATGATATAGCCCAGAAAAGGTAAGGACTCCTGCTCAAACACACATTTCTCCAACTTTGCGTACAGGGAATTTGCCCGTAGGAGGTCGAAGACTCTGCAAACATCTCTCCGGTGGGAGTCAATATCTGGGGAAAAGATGAGAATATCATCCAGATAGACTACAACTGAGGTGGAGAGCATATCCCGGAAGATGTCATTAACAAAGTCTTGGAAGACGGCTGGGGCATTACAGAACCCGAAGGGCATTACCAGATATTCATAGTGCCAGTCCCTGGTATTAAAAGCCGTCTTCCATTCGTCCCCCTCACGGATGCGTATCAGGTTATAAGCACCCCGCAGATCTAACTTCGTAAATATCCTTGCCCCCGTAGCCTATCAAATAGCTCAGAAATTAGAGGCAACGGGTATTTATTCTTAACGGTGATGGCATTAAGACCCCTGTAATCGATGCATGGACGTAACTCTCCGTTCTTCTTCTGCACGAAGAAGAACCCCGCCCCTGCAGGTGACACTGACTTCCTAATGAATCCTCTTGCCAAGTTCTCCTGGATATATTGGGACATAGCCTCCGTCTCCAGGAGAGAAAGGGGATAGACCCGTCCCCGAGGAGGTTCTGCTCCAGGCAAGAGGTCAATAGGACAGTCATAGGGACGGTGAGGTGGAAGGACTTCTGCAGCCTTTTTGGAGAATACGTCTGCATATGACCAATAGTAATTAGGAAGAGAAGTAAGATCTGCGGTTATCTCTGTAGTGGCCACCTGAATGCATTCCCTCATACATCTGCCTTTACATGACTCACCCCAACCCAATATCCTCCCAGAGTTCCACTCAATGTGTGGGGAATGGACATGGAGCCAGGGCATCCCTAACAAGATCTCGTCTATTCCCTCGGGAATGACTAAAAGTGAGATAATCTCTTGATGGGAAGGTGACATTGACAACGTGAAAGAGATGGTCTGATGTGTGATTGGTGAAGGCAGTGTCGACCCATTCACTACTCGAACAGTCACGGGTTTGGCGAGCATCACCAGAGGTATAGAGTGGCGGAGAGCGAAGGTAGAAGACATGAAATTTCCTTCGGCTCCAGAATCCACACAAAGCGTGACTGTTAAAGTGGATGAGCCAAAATTGATTGTCCCCCTAAAGGACAACTTGGAGGCGTGTACTGCTGTGTCTAGTGAACCCCCTCCAATGGTTACTAGACGCGGTCGTTTCCCGACCGCCGTGGACATTTGTTAGCATAATGCCCTATTTGTTGGCAGGCATTACAGGTCACAGATACTCGAGCAGCCCGAGACTTAGGTCTCACTCGAGAAATCTCCATGGTCTCAGGGGAATCGGACGCCTGAATGGAAGATTCCAGAGGTCTGGCGAAGGTGGGCTCCAGCCGGAACCTCTGCCTACACTGGGCCCGCTCCAACTTCCGCTCGTTAAAACGAAGGTCGATGCGGGTAGATATGGTAATGAGCTCCTCCAGTGTGGCAGGAATCTCCCTGGTGGACAAGGCGTCTTTCACATGGTCTGCCAGTCCCCTCCAGTACACGGGTATAAGGACTTTATCTGGCCAATCCAGCTCAGAGACCAGAGTCCGAAATTGGACGGCAAACTGGCTGACCATGGATGAACCCTGAGTGATAGCCAACAATTGAAGAGCCGTATCGTGGGTGACACGAGGTCCTAAAAAGACCTGTTTAAGAGTGTCCAAGAAGAGAGGAGCACTCTGCACCACACGATCATCGCGCTCCCATAACGGCGTTGCCCACTCCAACGCCCTGCTCGACAAAAGGGATATGATAAAACCCACTTTCGCTCGCTCCGTGGGATAACGTGCAGCCAGAAGCTCTAGATGTATGGAGCACTGACTGACGAAACCCCGACATTGTTTACTGTCACTGGTAAACTTGTCTGGAAGTGGGAGGTGGGAAATAGTCGGAGCAGGGGTAGCAGAGGACAAACTGGCGGCGGCCACACTAGCAGCCTGAACCGCGACTGCGGTAACATCCACCGCTGAGGTTGTGCGCTCTAGAGTCGCCAACCTACCCTCCAGCTGCTGGATATACCGCTGCAGACGCTGGTCGTCCGACATTTTACCAGCCAGACCCTGGCGCTAATATTATGTTAAGGCTGGCGGAACGCACAAAATAATATAAATAATAAGTGCGTTCGCAGCCCGGGGTCCACCGTGCAGGCGAAGCCCGCTGCTGGCAAAAAGGCGCAAGAAGCAAACTCTGTTATCCCGCAGAGCTGCCAACATAAACGCCGTAATGCGCTGTGGCAAAGAGTGCGAACTCTGTTACTCCACAGAGTAGCTAGAAGAGGAGCCGCAACGCTATATGGCTATGTGTGCGCACTCACTAGACACAACTGAGTGGCAAAGAAAACACGCTAGGGCGCTGACTAGCGTTGAAAGCGAACCCTGTTACGTCACAGGGACGCTGAGAAAAAGCACTGTGTCCTGTAAGGCTCCCAGATACACAGTTAAGTGCTAAGCGCACATAAAGCGTGATCATGCGCTAATGTCCTCGCGGGAGTCATCCGCAATCTATGGCGTCTGAACGCCAGGCCCTGAATACGGCAATCAAACTCCTCACCGGTTATGCCGGTAATCTAGGGCATCTAGGACACCGACCCTGACCAGCTACCATACCAAACTCCTCACCGATTAAGTCGGTATTCTAGTGGCTTATTTCAGCCGGGTCCCTATCCACACATACACATGACCACACTGGCGCATAGCATACAATGATTGATATTAGCGCATGGCGGCCCAGCCATGCTACCCTTTTATAGCAACAGCTACAGGACCTTCCAGGAACAAGGACCAATGAGAAGCTGTTACAAACAAACGTAGCTACATGACCTTCCTGGCGGACCAATAGGAGCCGCTGCAGCACCTGAACATGTGACCCCTGATCTCCAATGAGAGATCTCACTCTGGGCATGCTCAGATGGGAACACGCAGGACTTTGTCTCAAAGACGACTGCTCCAGCACTGGCTATAATAGCAGATCCAGGAAAGGCAGCAGCAAGTCACTGCACAGTAGAGGAGTGGGCAAGACGCCTGGACCGACGTCTCTGCTGAGCAGGCTCCACTGCGGCTGGAGACGAATGGGAGACCGCAGCGGGACGGGTTCGAGACTCCCCTTGTGCAGCAGCGGGAAATCAAATCCTAACAGTCACTGCCTCATCCTTGACATTTGTCTGTAATTGGTGCTGCTCCATTCTATTTCAAATAACTCAAATCTATTAGTGTGACGCGCTTCCATCCGTATAAAATACATTGGTTGCAAACACTATAGAAGTACACAAAGGGGCCTTTCAAAGATAGTGAACAGTTCTGTGCAGTGTTCACAGTAGTCTGAGGTTTATATTTTTGGAGTGCAGATCACGCTACAGTTAGTTCTTCAACCACTGCTGGTTGGAGTATGCTGAGCGTGTATCCCTGCCTCATCCTTGACATTTTTCTCTAATTGGTGCTGCTCCATTCTATTTCAAATAACTCAAATCTATTAGTGTGACGCGCTTCCATCCGTATCCAATACATTGGTTGCAAACACTATAGAAGTACACAAAGGGGCCTTTCACACCTAGTGAACAGTTGTGTGCAGTGTTCACTGTAGTCTGAGGTTTTGATTTTTGGAGTGCAGATCACGCTCCAGTTAGTTCTTCAACCACTGCTGGTTGTAGTCTGCTGAGCGTGTGTCCCTGCCTCATCCTTGATATTTGTCTGTAATTGGTGCTGCTCCATTCTATTTCAAATAACTCAAATCTATTAGTGTGGCGCGCTTCCATCCGTATACAATACATTGGTTGCAAACACTATAGAAGTACACAAAGGGGCCTTTCAAAGATAGTGAACAGTTCTGTGCAGTGTTCACAGTAGTCTGAGGTTTATATTTTTGGAGTGCAGATCACGCTACAGTTAGTTCTTCAACCACTGCTAGTTGTAGTCTGCTGAGCGTGTGTCCCTGCCTCATCCTTGACATTTTTCTCTAATTGGTGCTGCTCCATTCTATTTCAAATAACTCAAATCTATTAGTGTGACGCGCTTCCATCCGTATTCAATACATTGGTTGCAAACACTATAGAAGTACACAAAGGGGCCTTTCAAAGATAGTGAACAGTTCTGTGCAGTGTTCACAGTAGTCTGAGGTTTATATTTTTGGAGTGCAGATCACGCTACAGTTAGTTCTTCAACCACTGCTGGTTGGAGTATGCTGAGCGTGTATCCCTGCCTTATCCTTGACATTTTTCTCTAATTGGTGCTGCTCCATTCTATTTCAAATAACTCAAATCTATTAGTGTGACGCGCTTCCATCCGTATTCAATACATTGGTTGCAAACACTATAGAAGTACACAAAGGGGCCTTTCACACCTAGTGAACAGTTGTGTGCAGTGTTCACTGTAGTCTGAGGTTTTGATTTTTGGAGTGCAGATCAAGCTCCAGTTAGTTCTTCAACCACTGCTGGTTGTAGTCTGCTGAGCGTGTGTCCCTGCCTCATCCTTGATATTTGTCTGTAATTGGTGCTGCTCCATTCTATTTCAAATAACTCAAATCTATTAGTGTGGCGCGCTTCCATCCGTATACAATACATTGGTTGCAAACACTATAGAAGTACACAAAGGGGCCTTTCAAAGATAGTGAACAGTTCTGTGCAGTGTTCACAGTAGTCTGAGGTTTATATTTTTGGAGTGCAGATCACGCTACAGTTAGTTCTTCAACCACTGCTAGTGGTAGTCTGCTGAGCGTGTGTCCCTGCCTTATCCTTGACATTTTTCAATAATTGGTGCTGCTCCATTCTATTTCAAATAACTCAAATCTATTAGTGTGACGCGCTTCCATCCGTATTCAATACATTGGTTGCAAACACTATAGAAGTACACAAAGGGGCCTTTCAAAGATAGTGAACAGTTCTGTGCAGTGTTCACAGTAGTCTGAGGTTTATATTTTTGGAGTGCAGATCACGCTACAGTTAGTTCTTCAACCACTGCTGGTTGGAGTATGCTGAGCGTGTGTCCCTGCCTCATCCTTGACATTTTTCTCTAATTGGTGCTGCTCCATTCTATTTCAAATAACTGAAATCTATTAGTGTGACGCGCTTCCATCCGTATCCAATACATTTGTTGCAAACACTATAGAAGTACACAAAGGGGCCTTTCACACCTAGTGAACAGTTGTGTGCAGTGTTCACTGTAGTCTGAGGTTTTAATATGTCACAATTATTTTGTTACAGATTTGTTACCAAGACTAATCATTTAATGGTTTTAAAGGTGACGTTTCACTTGTTTACAGCTTAGAAATAAGGGTGTAGCCTGATATCTATGTGTAGCACTAGCCACTTTAAAATGTCATGTTTTTTTCAACATGTGTAGCTAGGTAGCAGTAATTTTAGCCGGACACACATAGCAGGAGAACAGCAGGCGTTACTGAACCCCACAAACCCATCAGCGATTGTTTTGATCTGTGCATCCAACACTTCTGAGCAGCAACTGGCGGTGTTGAAGCCCAGGGTCAGGAGGGTGTAGGCAGAGGCCTAGTATGAGATGTTTGAACTTTAATTTGGACTTAGCAGCATTAATTTTTGCCAGACACACAGCAGGGGAACAGCAGGCGTTACTGAACCCCACTAACACTATAGCTTGTGTATTGGTCTGTGGACACGACACTTCTGAGCAGCAACTGGCAGTGTTGTAGCCCAGGGAGTAGAGTTCAGGTGGTAGAAAGATGAACATAACAGGAGACATGGATAACGTTGCCAACCAGTTATTTAATCGGAAACCGGACAGGCAAATTCAGGCGAGATCCATGCCTTGTTCATTTTCAGAAAAGTAAGCCGTTCTACATTATCGGAGGATAGTCGCATGCAACGGTCTGTTAGTACACCACCTGCAGCAGTAAAGACGCGCTCCGATAATACACTGGCAGCAGGGCAAGCCAGCACCTCAAATGCATACTGGCTAAGCTCTGGCCATGTATCCAGCTTAGAGACCCAAAACTTGAATGGGGAAGAGCCATCTGGGAGTACACTGAGAGGGCAAGACATGTAGTCTGTCACCATCTTACGGAAACGTTGCCTCCTGCTGACTGGAGCCGTCTCGGATGGTGTAGACATTGGTGGCGCTGCCACAAAACTTCGCCACATTTGGAACATACTGGTCTTGCCCTGTGCAGAGGCGCTGCTTGTGCTCCCTCTTGTTGCAGAGCTGTCTCCACTGCCTTGACGCACAGAGCTGCTTTGTAAAGCAGTAGCAGCAGCAGTGCTCTCGGCTGGAAAGGAGAACATTATGGATTGCACCAGTGTGTCTTGGTACTCCCGCATTTTACGCTCCCGGTTCAACGGTGTGATGAGGCTTTGTAAGTTGTCCCGGTAGCGAGGGTCTAGGAGGGTATACACCCAATAATCAGACGTGGTGAGAATGTGGGCGATGCGGCGGTCGTTTCTCAGGCACTGCAGCATGAAATCAACCATGTGCTGCAGACTCCCAACTGGCCAAAAAACGCTGTACCCTGCAAGAGGCGTCATCTCTGCCTGCTCTGCATCACCCCACCCTCGCTCTACATACTGACTAAAGCGTTGTGTACCTCCCTCTGGAGCGATGTCTTCCTCCTCCATTGACTCCTCCTCATCCTCCTCACAAAGTGAGCCCTGCCCAGCCCTTTGTGAGGAACCACGTTGCGCTGACTGTCCAGAAGGTGATGGAATTTGTGACTCCTCATCCTCCACCTCTTCCAAAACCTCATCCCTTAGTGCTTGCAGTGTTTTTGAAGCAGGCAGATAAGGGGGACAGTCAGGCTGACTAGTGCATCATCTGCACTCGCCATCCGCGTTGACTCATCAAACGCACGCAAAACGTGGCAGATGTCCTTCATAGAGTCCTTCGCCAGTCCTTACACTGGCTGCCCATTCATTATAGGATCCAATTCAAAGTACTGGTTCTCACCCACAAAGCTCTCCACAGTGCAGCACCCCCCTACATCTCCTCCCTCATTTCTATCTATCGGCCTAACCGACTGCTGCGCTCTGCAAACGACCTTCGACTAACCTCTGCACTAATCCGTACCTCCCACTCCCGACTCCAAGACTTCTCCCGCGCTGCGCCAATCCTCTGGAATGCTCTACCCCAAGAAATTAGGACTATCCGCAATTTGCATGGTTTCAGGCGCTCCCTCAAAACACATTTGTTCAGAGCGGCCTATCACATTCACTAATCAAAGTCATTCTATGTGTAAGTCTGTGTGTGTAGCCCATTCACTATCTCCATCCATCCCTCACTCCCTCAAAATGGCTGGACCATCATTGTAAATACACCATTGTATATAAACACCTGTACTTTGTATCTCCCCCACCTCATTGTAGATTGTAAGCTCTCACGAGCAGGGGCGGCTTATATTGCTTTAATTATTGTATTGTTAACGTTGTTACTTATGACTTGTGTTCTGAAACTGTTAAACTGTAAAGCGCTGCGGAATATGTTGGCGCTATATAAATAAAGCTTATTATTATTATTATAGAGGCCCACTCAGTAGTGGTGAAGTGTGAATGGCGCAAATTGCAAGTTGATTGCGCCTGATGCAGCTGATACTCCATTACTGCTGCCTGCTGCTCACACAACCGCTCCAACATATGTAAGGTGGAATTCCACCTGGTGGGTACGTCACATATGATGCGATGTTCAGGAAGGCGAAATCTGCGTTGCAGAGCTGCAATGCGCGATCTGGCCATGCTGGAACGTCGCAAGTGAGCGCACTATAGGCGGACCTTGTGCAGCAGTGCATCAAGATCCAGATAGTCCCTCCAAAAACTCCGCATGACCAAGTTGAGCACATGTGCCAGACATGGTATGTGAGTGAGGTTGCCAAGGCCCAGAGCTGCCACCAGATTTCGGCCATTGGCACACACTACCAAGCCAGGCTGGAGATTCGCTGGCAAAAACCACACGTCGCTCTCCTGCTTGATGGCATTCCAGAGCTCCTGCGCTGTGTGGCTTCGATTCCCCATGGAAATTAATTTCAGGACGGCCTGTTGACGTTTGGCCACGGCTGTGCTCATATCGGTCGCAACAGGTAAGCGTTCACGGGTCCATGTGGAGGTAGACCGTGACGGCTCCTGCAGCGATGATTCTGAGGAACTGGAGTAGGAGGAGGAGTCAATGTGTACAGACTTGATTCCTGCAATCCTTGGAGTTGGCAGAACACGTACAGCGCCACTTGCAAGATCAGTACCCGGCTCCACAACATTGACCCAATGGGCAGTGAGGGAAAGGTATCGTCCATGGCCATAGGTACTGGTCCACGCATCGGTGGTCAGGTGGACCTTGCTACTGACGGCGTTTAGTACCGCATGTTTAATTTTTCCCTCAACATGCTTTTGCAGACCAGGGACGGCTTGCCTGCTGAAATGAAATCGGCTTGGCACATTGTATTGTGGGACTGCCAATGATATTAAGTTACGGAAACTGTCAGTCTCCACCAGCCTGAATGACAGCATTTCAAGGGACAGGAGTTTTGCAATGCCAGCATTCAGAGCCTGTGCTCGTGGATGGTTTGCCGAGTATGGCCGTCTTTTATCCCATGCCTGTGCTACCGATGGCTGTTTTGTGGCCTGGGAGTGTGAGGATGACAGGGAACTTGCTGCTGTGAGTGGAATAACACTTTGTCTCTGGACAACAGTGACCGAGGTTCTTCCATGGCGATCCTGTGAGGAAGCCGAACCAGCTGTGTGTGAGCTGGAGGAAGAGGCTCCAACACGACCTGAAGATGTAGGTGCTGCTGTAGGTTGGCCTACATCTCCAGTGTGTCTTTGTAACTCAACTACGTGCTTTGTCCGCACATGTTTCCACTTATTAGTGGTATTGAGGTTACTGACACTTTTACCTCTTTTTACTTTTTGATTACACAGCTTGCATTTGACATAGCAAATATCATCTGCAAGTGTGTCAAAAAAGGACCACGCAGTGCAAGTCCTGGGAGCACCCGTTTTGACTTTTGGAAGAGAACTGCTCCGAACAGGTGCCAAACTGGAGGCTACAGGCAATCGAGTCTGCAGCCTAACTCTCCCTCCTGTTTGTACCGTTGAGGCAATCTCTTCCTCAGAGCTGCTCCCACCACCTTCCAGTTCCTCACGCCATGTTGGGTCTTGGACCTCATCATCTCCACTACCCTCTTCCAACACCTGCTGCTGTTGGGTGGTCTGGCCAGCACCATGCTCAACAGAAACTGGCACCTGAGTCTCATCATCATCAGATGCGTTCTGCGGTGTGCTGACCATCGGCACTGGCTCACCCGCCTCTTCAGATTCAGAGAGACACAGCTGTTGCGCATCACTGCATACTCCCTCTTCTTCACATTCCAGAATGCTGCTTGGCTGGGCCCCTGTTTGCAAGCCAACAGATTCTGAGTTCAGAAGCAGAGACTCAGCTGGCTCCTGCACAGAACTCTCTGACTGCCTGGGCAATTTGGCAGGCGGTGAAGAGACAGATGGTTGCTCAACAGTGCTGTGGTCCTGAGAGGAGGTGGAAGCAATTGAAGTCGATGCATTGGCTGCCATCCAACCAACAATGGCTTCAATTTGTTGTTCCCGCAGCAGGGGGGTACGCCGACCTCCTACAAAAGTGCGCATAAAGGAACGCTCACGGGGAAAACTGGTGGATGCTGTGTCACTGGGGGCGGCAGCAGCCACAGAATCCCCACGTCCTCTCCCTGCTGAAACTCCACGGCCACGACCACGTGCCTTACTCCCTGCCTTCTTCATCTTGGTAGATTGATAAAGAAAGTCAGAAAAGTTATAAGGCCTAAGTGTGGTTATTCTGCAGAGACTGCAGTGAACACTGCACACAACTGTTCACTAGGTGTGAAAGGCCCCTTTGTGTACTTCTATAGTGTTTGCAACCAATGTATTGGATACGGATGGAAGCGCGTCACACTAATAGATTTGAGTTATTTGAAATAGAATGGAGCAGCAACAATTAGAGAAAAATGTCAAGGATGAGGCAGTGACACACGCTCAGCAGACTACAACCAGCAGTGGTTGAAGAACTAACTGGAGCGTGATCTGCACTCCAAAAATGAAAACCTCAGACTACAGTGAACACTGCACACAACTGTTCACTACCCAACGCGTCACAGCAGGAAGGCAGTCTGTGCGTCCAAACAAAGGCGCAAGCATACATGCACGTACCCTGTTTATAAAGCTATATAAAAAAATTTATGTAGTAGTGACGCACACTTTATTGAGGTACAGTATTACATCGCCATTCACCATCTGTGGCTATGCAGTCTCATCTATATATACCTTATCTATCTGTTGTCATGCTTGCAAGTCGACAGTCAGGCATAAATAGCAATTTTCACTATGCACTATGCACTTTTTAAAGGTTATGTTTGTTAATAAAAATGATTATTGGCACATATTATGAGTATTACATGATGGAAATTGTATAATTTTTATAAACTGTTTAGTGACATTATTCAGCAAATGTAACATTTTATGAATGTCACAGATAACTTGTAATGCTGATGATGTTTTGAAGTCAGACATTCATTGTCTATACAATAAAAATGGTGTACATACTGTTACTTATCCATCATTAATGGATTCTGATATGTACTTGTATGCTTTTATTTTCAACCGTATAGCAGATTCCTTAACCAATTTATTTTGTGGTTTGCATTGCTGTTCAACATGTTAATGTATGCGTTTATGTTTGTCAATTCTTTATTTATCTAGATTTTTTTAAACTGAAATCATCATCTTATGGTAGTAAAGGTTATCTTTCTCTTGTTTGGAGTATAGACATTTTTAATTGACACGTAACAAGGAAAATACTTGATCTAGTAATTAAACATCCTCCTTGACCCTGGGCTCCAACACCGCCAGTTGTTGCCTGGAAGTGCTGTTAGCACAGTCAACACTTGCTCCTGTGTTACTGGGGTTCAGTAATGTCAGCTGTTCCCCTGCTGTGCGTACGGCAAACAGTCCTGCTGCCTCCACCCTGTTCTCTTCTCATCCCTGGGCTTCAACACCGCCAGTTGTTGCTCGGAAGTGCTGTTAGCACAGTCAACACTTGCTCCTGTGTTACTGGGGTTCAGTAATGTCAGCTGTTCCCCTGCTGTGTGGACGGCAAACAGTCATGCTGCCTCCACCCTGTTCTCTTCTCATCCCTGGGCTCCAACACCGCCAGTTGTTGCTCGGAAGTGCTTTTAGCACAGTCAACACTTGCTCCTGTGTTACTGGGGTTCAGTAATGTCAGCTGTTCCCCTGCTGTGTGTACGGCAAACAGTTCTGCTGCCTCCACCCTGTTCTCCTCTCATCCCTGGGCTCCAACACCGCCAGTTGTTGCTCGGAAGTGCTGTTAGCACAGTCAACACTTGCTCCTGTGTTACTGGGGTTCAGTAATGTCTGCTGTTCCCCTGCTGTGTGTACGGCAAACAGTCTGTTGTGAATGGGTTTGAGATGAGTTCTGAGCAGAGGCTCCCTCTGGTGGTTACAAGCGGTACTAGTGAAGATTGTGAGGACTGGGAATCAGGTGTTACTGACTGGTCTTATATAAGGGAGTCATTTTCCCATCAGGGTTGCCGGTGATCAATTGTTCTGGTCTGAATCCTTCATTCCAGTTTCCCTTGTAGCCTGCTGTGTCGTGTCTGCATCTCCTGCTTCCAGATAAGACTTTTTCTTCTTTTGTGTTTGTGCTATATTTTTGCATTTTGTCCTGCACTTCTTTGGGGGCCTTCTGGGTCCCCTCCGGGGGCTTCTGCCTTCTCAGTTTAGTTCAGCCACTGAGTTTTGTTCTTTTGCTTTTCCCAGTTTTTTCAGTGGCTGCTTTTTTGATTTTGTTACACCAGAGAGCTAATTTAGGTGGTAGAGGTCGTGTGATCTCAGGTGATTTTGAAATTAGTAGAGTTGGTGTTTTTCAGGGTTTTCTGGGATTGCAGTAAGTACCCTTCCTATCCTTTTCTATTTAGATAGTTTGGGCCCCAGCGTTTGCTCATACTATTTTCTTTCTGTGTCTGTATTTCCTCTTGTCTAACCGCCATTACATGTTTGGGGGCTTTCTATTATCTTTGGGGTTCTGCTCCGGGGCAGATAGCTTTCCTATTTCTATCTTTAGGTGTAGTTAGTTTCTCAGGCTGTGACGAGGCGTCTAGGACCAACGTAGGAACGCTCCACGGCTGCCTCTAGTTGTGGTGGTTAGTCAGGGTACTGCAATCCCATAGATTCCAACTGCTCTGGTGTATTGCCTTTTTTACCTGCACTCCTCAGCTACCGAAACATAACACAGTCCTGCTGTCTCCACCCTGTTCTCTTCTCATCCCTGGGCTCCAACACCGCCAGTTGTTGCTCGGAAGTGCTGTTAGCACAGTCAACACTTGCTCCTGTGTTACTGGGGTTCAGTAATGTCAGCTGTTCCCCTGCTGTGTGTACGGCAAAAAGTCCTGCTGCCTCCACCCTGTTCTCTTCTCATCCCTGGGCTCCAACAACGCCAGTTGTTGCTCGGAAGTACTTGGCACAGGTACTGACTCCTGCCCAGCCTGGTTACAGCACGACAGCTGTTTCCTGGCAGTGTCAACGTCAATTAGCCTCCAATAAGTTGTCCTGTCGTGTTGCAGTCGGGTTAGCCGACTCTATGGTGCCTGCAGTTTAGGTGATTCCTATGTGTGCTGTGGGATATGTAAATAAAGGCTGTTTCAGTTGTGACAATAGGACAAGCACCCACTGTAGGACTGTGTGATTCGCTAACTGCGGACGGCTTGCGGCCTGTCAACTTACATTTTCATGGGTGCCTTATGGTACCCGTCCGGGTTCCATTACCGTCAGCTGGTTCTCCGCAGTGCCTTTGGCCTAGGTGCCTCCATCTCGGTATCCGAGTTCCAGCAACGTCTGCTGGTCCTTGGTAGTGCTTTGGACCACAGGTACCTCCTGCTTAGTAACCGTGTCCCAGTAACGTCAGCTGGTCCTCGGTTGTGCCATTGACTCTTTTCCTTCTGCTGCCCCTCCGGGTTCCAGCACAGTCAGCTGGTCCTCGTTACTTGCATTGGCTCTTGTACCTTCTGCTACCCGTCCGGGTTCCAGTACCGTCAGCTGGTTCTCCGCAGTGCCTGTGGCCTAGGTGCCTCCATCTCGGTATCCGAGTTCCAGCAACGTCTTCTGGTCCTTGGTAGTGCTTTGGAGCACAGGTACCTCCTGCTTAGTAACCGTGTCCCAGTAATGTCAGCTGGTCCTCGGTTGTGCCATTGGCTCTTTTCCTTCTGCTGCCCCTCCGGGTTCCAGCACAGTCAGCTGGTCCTCGTTACTTGCATTGGCTCTTGTACCTTCTGCTACCCGTCCGGGTTCCAGTACCGTCAGCTGGTTCTTTGCAGTGCCTTTGGCCTAGGTGCCTCCATCTCGGTATCCGAGTTCCAGCAACGTCTGCTGGTCCTTGGTAGTGCTTTGGAGCACAGGTACCTCCTGCTTAGTAACCGTGTCCCAGTAACGTCAGCTGGTCCTCGGTTGTGCCATTGGCTCTTTTCCTTCTGCTGCCCCTCCGGGTTCCAGCACAGTCAGCTGGTCCTCGTTACTTCCATTGTCTCTTGTACCATCTGATACCCGCCCGGGTTCCAGTAACGTCAGCTGGTTCTCGGAAGTTAGTCAGCCTTCTTGTACCTTCAGCTACACTTACAAATTGAAGATTTTTTAAATGTTTTTTTGGGTAATCACTCTGGATCTCCAACAATGAAGACGACGACCCTGATGACCACCCCGAAGAAGATGACGACCACAAGGACGACGAGCATCAAGCCAACCAGCCTGAACACCATCACAAAGAAGAAATAAAAGATTACCCAGAAGAAGATCACCAACAGGACAAACAAAGTTAAGACAAACTACAAGATACAGAAAAAGAGACAGAAGAACAATAAGCAGAAGATCAAAAAGCAGAAGAACATGAAGTATAAGACCAAAATGAAGAGCAAAATATATGCTCTAAATTATAAGCAGAAGAAGACTAAGCAGTGTATGGGGGTGAGTCCGTTCCTCCTCGTGGTGCCCCTGGAAAATGCCTGCTGCAGGCTAAACTGAACACGGACAAATACTGTTGTAATTTAAATCTTTTGTGACAGCAAGAACGGAAGGATGAAAAATTCATACTTTTATAGATTACAAGTACAGGAATCTCTGTCACAAATAAGAATATGATGAAGAAGATGAAGAGGAAGAAGATGAAGAAGTAGAATATGAAGAAGAATAATAGTTTAATAAGAACAATATGAGTAATGTTAACAAAAAGATGAATAGCAAGAAGTTTAAGAAGAAGATAAAGAAGGTGAAGATGAAGAATAATTTGATGAAAAAAGATGATGCTGCTGAAGATTATGAAGGAGAAAGTGTGGCAAAAGTTAAAAAGGTGAAGAGCATGGAAGTTGTGAAACATACATATTTGCCAAAATATAAAAAAGGTTAACAACATTGTCAATTTCTTCGTCAATCCGAACATCTTTAAAAAATAAAATATTAATGCTATTCCATTTGATTGGGTTAAACATCTATGCCTTTAATGTCTCCTCAACCTCCCCCAATACATTCTACATTACTCTTTGTTGTTTTCCTTCATGTACAATTAACCAACAAGGCAAGAATGTGTTTTTTTTAATTCCGATATTTTGTTCCCATAGACTTACATTGGATTTCCGGTATCGGTATCGGGTATCGCCGATACTTTTTGATATCGGAAAGTATCGCTCAACTCTAGTTACAACGCATTGCAATGCTCAAGCATTGCAATGCATTGTACCTATAGTGAAAGCTGCTGTGACCATGATCACAGCAGCTTTCCGTAGCTAGATGACCCGGAGGTTGTCATGACAACCCCTGGGTCATCAAGGCAGAGCTCGGGCCCTGCAAATACATTGCAGGGCGCTGATCTGAGGCAGAGTGAGCTCCCGACCCTCTGCCTCTCCCCCTGAGCGCTGCGATCGCGCTCGATCGCAGCAGTCAGGGGGTTAACAGCCAGGGGCAGCGGGGGCGCTGCTCCCGGCTGTCAGTGCAGGAAGCTCGGCCACTGCAGCGCTGAGCTCCTGCACTGATCGGGCAGAAGAGGCTGAAATTTCAGCCTCTTCTGCCTGATCGCTGCTGGGTTTGGTCAGTCAGATTGACTGACCAATCACAGCGCTGTAGGTGCGGGGACCGATGGCAAAGGTCCCCGCACCACTTGCCGTGCCTGTGGCACTGAACTACCACTGCGTGTTTACATGCAGTGGTAGTTCAAAGGCATGACGTGCACAGTCCGTCAAGGTGCCAAAACTGACACCTTGCCATGACGAACTGTGCACGTCATTAGACATTAAGGGGGTTAATACAGGGTGGGCCATTTATATGGATACACATAAATAAAATGGGAATGGTTGGTGATATCAAATTCCTGTTTGTGCCACATTAGTATATAGAAGGGGAAAACTTTTCAAGATGGGTGGTGACCATGGCGGACATTTTGAAGGCGGCCATTTTGGAGCCAACTTTATTTTTTCCAATGGGAAGAGGGTCATGTGACATATCAAACTTATTGAGAATTTCACAAGAAAATGATGGTGTGCTTGGTTTTAACGTATCCTTATTCTTTCCTAAGTTATTTACAAGTTTATGACCACTTATAAAATGTGTTCAAAGTACTGACCATTGGGTTGGATTGTCAATGCAACCCTTTTCCCCCACTCTTCACACACTGATAGCAACACCGCAGAAGAAATGCTAGCACAGGCTTCCAGTATCCGTTGTTTCAGATGCTACACATCTCGCATCTTCACAGCATAGACAATTGCCTTCAGATGCGAGATGTGCAGCATCTGAAACAACGGCTACTGGAAGCCTGTGCTAGCATTTCTTCTGAGGTGTTGCTATCAGTGTGTAAAGAGTGGCCCTTGTGAGACCAAATGCTGGTGCGGTTGGCCCTGGGTTCCTCCTAATGCAGGACAATGCCAGATCTCATGTGGCTGGAGTGTGTAAGCAGTTCCTGCAAGATGAAGGCATTAAAGCTATGGACTGGCCCGCCCGTTCCCCAGACCTGAATCCAATTAAGCACATCTGGGACATCATGTCTCGCTCCATCCAATGTCACAATGCACCACAGACTGTCCAGGAGTTGGCGGATGCTTTAGTCCAGGTCTGGGAGGAGATCCCTCAGGAGACCATCCACCGCCTCATCAGGAGTATACCCAGGCGTTGTAGGGAGGTCATACAGGCACGTGGTATTCAATGAGAATATTTCATTCATTCAGATCTAGGATGTGTTATTTGAGTGTTCCCTTTATTTTTTTGAGCACTGTATATTTGTACCATGTTAGCCAGTAAATAGAAAAGTATTAAAATTTTAGAGTTCTCAATGGTTGATACCATTTAATGGCTAACTGAAAAATTGGTAATAAATTGGAAGCTTTCAAGACTACTCATGTCTCTCATGAGGCATTGAATAATACAAACTCTGAAGAGTCACAAATTTACACATAACAGGGCACAGGAATAATGCAATTATGCCACTTGTCTTATCTATTGCATTATTCCTGTGCCATGTTGTGTTTAAATATGTGACTCTCCAAATTTTGTGTTATTCTATGCCTGTTGAAGAAACTCGAGTAGTCTCTAAAGCTTGCCATTTGTTACCATTTCTTCAATTATCCATTGAAAGATATCAACTATCAACCACTGAGGACTCTTAAATTTTTATATTTTTGCAACAGTATTTGGTTTGATCAAACTTTGTGTTCATTATGGCATCAAATCTCCTAAGTACACTTGCACACAGTTTTTAAATAAATTGACAAGGGTTTTATTCAAAACACCTTGGAGAACTAACCACAGATCATCTATTAAAGTAGAAGAATGACTCCAAACATACAGTCATTGTTATTATGAACTATAACAACAGAGCTCTTATTTCAACATCATAGAGTTTGTCTGGGATTACGTGAAGAGACAAAAAGATATGCAAAAGCCTACAGCCACAGAAGTTCTGTGGTTAGTTCTCCAAGATGTTTGGAACATCTTTCCTGCTAAATTCTTTCAACAACTGTTTATAGGTGTACCTAGAAGAGTTAATGTTTTAATGTTATTTTGAAGTCAAAGGGTGGTCACACATAATTTGATTCGATTTAAACTTCTCTTTTGTTCATTCACTTTGTATTTTGTTAACTGAATTAAATTATTACCACTATTGTTTAAAGCATTCTTACTTTGTAGTATTTTTTCCACTCCTGCTGTCATGGGTTTACAGAGTGGAGCCAGAAACCACAACATCTGATTTCTCCTTCTCCTGCACTGTTCAGAAGCACTTCATCTTCATATTAAAGGGTGCAGGTTTATTTTAGCAGTGCAGGGGTTAATCTACTCAGTTGAAAGCACTTGAAAGCTTTCCTACATTAAAGCTCTCAGCTGTTCACTGTTGTCCACTCCCCTCTCCTATGTATTCTGGACCCTGGCTAGCACTCATTGCCAGAGCTAGCTTCATGCTGTATGGTTAGGAGATTTTGGTTTGTGGTTGTTTGAGAAGGCTTTTGGTGAATTTATCTAAGACTGTTGCTAGGTTTTGGTTGTAAGCTAATTACCTTCCTTCTACTACTTTGGTTTTACCCCATCCTCCACTCCCCCTTGTTTACCTCTGTTGTTTGTGTGAGTATATTTGTACTATTGGTATTTTCCTTTTTTCCTGTTTGTATTACTTTGCTAGTCTGTTACCTTGTTAGTCTGTTACTCCCCTCTCACTTGGGTGGGGGAAATGTACACTCTTAGTGGAGCCCAAGATCGCTTTGTCTGAAAGATTCTATGTGGGGCATGACAAGTTTGTTGTTTTCAGGGAGGCCTGGAAGCTATACTTCAGGTTACATCCATTTTCCTCAGTAACCAAGGAGCAACGGGTGGGGATAATAATCTCTCTCTTTCAGGGTGACCCCCAAGCATGGGCATTCTCTCTCCTGTTGGACCCCTAGTTGCTCCGGACAGTCAAGAAATTTCTTCTGATGCTGGGTCATATATACGACGATCCTGACCGCATCTCCCTAGCTACCTCAGCTTCAGTAGGGAGACCAGCCAGCGGAGGAGTATTGCTCCGAGGTTTGGAAGTGGTCCACTGACACTAAGTAGTATGACCCCACGCTCTGTAGCTAGTTCTGTCTTGGGCTATCGGTAAGGCTGAAGTATGCCTTAGCCTTGTATGAGACTCCAGTTTCCCTTAAGGGGGCCATGTCTCTGACTATCCGAGTAGATCGCCATCTTCGCCAAAGATATAAAGAGACATCCCAATGTGTGGGAGTTCTGGGGCCAAGGGAACCCTGGTCTGAGTCATCTGAGGAACCCATTCAGTTGGGTGGGGCGATTTGTTCTGTGAATCAAACTGTAGTCCAGTGTAAAGGGGGAGTGTGTTTTTACTTTAGGAAAAATGGCTTGTGCTTCCCTACATCACTGTAAACAGTCCCCAAAAACTAAAGAGCATGGGTTGCGGAGATGTTAGCAAACCAAGTGTACATATCTACTCCATGGATAGGACTCAATTTTTTCAACCTGCTGAAATCCATCTTAGAAAAAATAAGGTGGTTATTTTTACCTTTCTGGACAGTGGGGTGGGCTTTAATTTGATTGATGCTGGGTTCATCCAGGTTCAGGGCCTAAAACAACATACACTGTCCAGACTTATACCCGTAATAGCCATTGACTCTGTACCCTTGAGACAGGGATATTTTACTCAAGTCGTCCGTGGGTTACATCTACACATAGGGGCTATGCACTCAGAATGTATTGACTTTTATGTGCTAGAGGGTCTGCTTTCTCCTGTGGTTCTTGGACTACCTTGGCTCATGCTGCACATCCCTGTAGTAGACTGGCAGACTCAGGAGATGTGAAAGTGGAACAAGTATTGTCAAGGACACTATTTGGGTACCTTACTAGCAAGGGTGGATGTGTTTTCAGAGCACGGATGTCAAGAATGTCCTCCCATCATCCTTATGACTGCACAGTTAATTTTGTACTTGGGGCCAAGCTGCCAAAGAGCAGACTATATAATATCTCTGGTCCAGAGAGGCAAGCCATGAAGGACTATATCATGGAACGTTAGGCAAAGGGTCATATCAGACCATTTTCATTTCCCTTTGCTATGGTTTTTTTCTTTGAAAAGAAGAAAGATGGGGGTTATGCCTCTTCCTGGATTTTTAGCAAATTCAATCAGATCACGGTCCGGGATCTGTATCCACTCACTTTCATCCAGGGCTTCTTTAATCAGATCATGGAAGCAAAATGATTTTCTTAACTGGATTCTCAGGGGGCGTATAATCTCATTCGTATTAAGGAGGAGGATGAGTGGAAAAGAGCCTTCAATATGCCTGAGGGACACTATGAGAACCTTGTGATATCGTTTGGGTTGACTAATGCTGTCACTGTCTTTCAGCACTGTAAATTACATCTTTAGTCATCTGGTAGGTAGATTTGTTGTGATCTCTCTTGATGACATATTAATTTATTCACCTGACCTTGAGTCACATCAGGTACATGTTAGGCATGTCTTACAGATAGTAAGAGACAATAAATTATTTGTCAAACCAGAGAAATGTATGTCTTCAGTTGAGGAGATCCCTTTTATTGGCTATATTTTGTCATCCACCGGTTTTCACATGTATCCTGCGAAAGTATTGGACGTGCTGGATTGGGATCGTCCTGAGGATTTGAAGGCGTTACAAAGGCTTTTGGGTTTCGTCAATGTGGAAACACGGGGGTAAGTGGGTGCTCTCGTCTGCTGGCCTGGCTGTCTTTAGTAAGATTTCATAGACCAGGGCTCATACCCCTGAGCCCAGCTCTCTCTCCCCTTTGGCAGAACACTACTAAGACAACATAGGGTGAGGGTAAAACTTTGTGGCAATAATTTATTGAACCACCAACACACAATAGCATACAGAAGTAGTCCCCTAAGATGATATGTAAAGTCACATGAACCAGAAGAAAAAGTCTCTTTATATCGTTCACAACAGGCCTTTTAACCTGCATTCAGATGTCAGAAAGAGATGTGAATGAGGCCAACCTGCAATGTTTGATTATGTAGACTATTTGTGTAGTTTTTCCTCCTCTATTTGGGAATGCCAACAAATTGTCTAGCATAGACAATGTATGTAATCAACATATCAGCAAACATCATTGTTCAATAGCCCTGCATTAAGCCCCCGTCTCACATAGCGATATCGCTAGCGAGATCGCTGCTGAGTCACTAGTTTTGTGACGCAGCAGCGAGCTCACCAGCGATATCGCTGTGTGTGACATTCAGCGACGATCAGCCCCCCTGCCGGGTATCGCTGATCGTCGCTGAAATGTCTGGACATTTTTTTGATCGCTGGTCTCCCGCTGACAGGCACGCATCGCTGCGTGTGACAGGCGGGAGACCAACGATCCGCTGGTAACCAAGGTACACAGCGGGTTTCCAGGCGCGGGGCTGTGCCTAGAAACCCGCTCTGTACCTTGGATACCAGCGCCCTGATGCAGGGAGCTGGTAAACCAAGGTATACAGCGGGTTTCCAGGCACCGCGCAGCGCCTGGAAACCCGATGTGTACCTTGGTTACCAGGTCCCTGCATCAGGGCGCTGGTATTCAAGGTACACTGCGGGTAACTAGCGATGTTTACCCGCAGTGTCCTTGTGCTGATCGCTGCCTGAGCTGCCTGTTTGGCAGCTCAGCAGCGATAATATAGCGATACACCAGCGATCCTGATCGTTGTCGGGATCGCTGGTGTATCGCTATGTGAGACCCAGCCTTTACTGTTTTGCAAAGATAACAGAAAATAAGCTGTAGGAGATAATATTAAAGGTAAATATTCATCTTACAAGAAGAGTCAATACTTCAGACAACAGTTTATGAATCTGGGCCTACACAATTTAAGTCTGGCATAATTAAGAAGAAATATTGTGTCGCCACAGCCAGCTACTACCGTAAGTTCATCAAAATCTTTTGGGTAGTGGACAAACCTCTGACATATATGAGCAAGAAAGGGACAGACTTTTCCAAATGGTCTATTCTGGATAGGGAGGTATTCAATACCTTGAAGGAGTGTTTTGCATCTACCCTGATTCTCATGCTGAATGACATTCTATCTACTGGCTAACACGGTACTAAGATGTAAATCTTTAATGACATCAATCAGTCATTTATTTTAGAAGTTGACGAGTCTGAAGTGAGGGCTATATTGTTACAGAGTGCGTCTGATGGTAAATGGCATCCATGTGTCATCTGCAGAGAAAAATTATGACATTGGTAGCAGGGAACTCTTGGCAATCAAGTGGACCTTTGAAGATTGGTGTTATTTTCTGGACAGGGCAGCTCATTTGGTTCTATAATTCACAAATCATAAGAATCTTGTATATTTGGAGTCTGGGAAATGTCTTATGCCTGGACAGGATATGCAAGATGGGCATTGTTCTTCACCAGGTTTAACTTTTTTGTTACTTATAGGCTGTGGAACAAAAACATTAAGGCGGATACCTTATCTCGTTGTTTTCCTGGGGGAGGAGATAATTGTGAACCGGTTCCTATACTACAAAAAGGGGTGGTTATTGCACCTATATTCTCTGATCCTGAGAAAGAGGTTGTGATGCTAAGGGGGATGCCCCTGCTGCTTTCAGTTAGGTAAACTGTTTGTACCTGTGAATCTCTGTCTTAAGACTTTTTAGTTAACATCATCATTCGGTCTTCGCCTGACATCCCTCTAATAAATCCATCACAGATCTTCTTACTCAGCATTTTTGGTGGTCAAGGGTACATCAGGATGTTCTGAGCTGCCTGCAGTGTCCGTGCACATTCTAAAACCTCTCATACTCGTCCATCTGGATCTCTCCAAACTTTGGTGATTCCCAGTGGAATCCTTGTGGGCAGGTAATACTGACATTTTTGTAGTGGTGGACACAGTCAGTAAAATGTCACATTTCATTGCGCTTTACCAAACGGCAAAACCTTGGCACAAACTTTCATCAAAGAGATAGTAAAATTAAATGGGATCCCAACTGATATTGTTTCTGATTGGGGGGTGCAGCTAATCTTCAATCTTGGAGGGCATTTTGCACTCGTTTGAGGATCCATCTGTCATTCTTTTCAGTCTTTCCCCCACAGTGTAATGGGCAAACAGAATGGGTTAACCAGAATCTTGAGACTTAACTTAGATGTTTTGTGTCTGAGAATCAGTAGGATTGGGTTACATATTACCTCCAGCTGAATTTGCGGTAAATAATGGTTGTCATGAGACTACTGGTAAGTCCCAGTTTTTTGGGGCATACGGGTTTCATCCTCAGTTCAGCTCATTTAATAGGAATTGTTCTTACGGAATTCTTGAAGAAGAATAGTTTTCATCATCAATTACGTCTGTGTGGCAAGGGATTCTTGATAATTTGAGGAAGATGGGGTCCAAATATAAGAGTGTGCCTGATCGTAGACGTTTGGTGGGTCCAGACCTTTGTGTTGGTGACTTGGTGTGGTTGTCCTCAAGGAACATTAACCCTTTTCCGACATCAGGTGTAATAGTACGTCAATGACTTACTCTCTCCCTTTGATGTGGGTTCTGGCAGTGAGCCCACAGCTTTCCCCGCACATGTCAGCTGTTTTGAACAGCTGACATGTGCCCGGAACAGCTACGGGTGGAATCACGATCCACCCGCGGCTATTAACCCGTTAAATGCCGCTGTCAAACTCTGACAGTGGAATTTAACATGCGCTTCTGGAATTTGTGCTGGAAATCTGCCCCTTGGTGACCCCCGTCACTTGATGACGGGTCACCGACAGGTTGGCATGACAACAAGAGGTCTCCTGCAGACCTCTATGGTTGTCAATGTCGGATTGCTCTGAGCACCGCCCGGTGGCCCTGGGGTCTTCATCATCAGAAGAAATCCAAGGAACAGTGTAATCCAGGGCACTCCCTTAAAAAAGAGCAGGAGCCCTGGTCCTGTGAACCCGACAACAAATTAATGACACCTGCCTAAAACTTTTTCCCAGTATTGTTTGTTTTAAAAATTCATAACAATTGGTAGAACACATAAAGCTCCATATTCAATTATTATGTGAAATTATGATATTTTTGACTAATATATCACTGGGAAGTTGGCAGATCAGTGGTCAGTAATATTACCTTACTGCACTAGTGTCCTGAGTCACAATGGAACCATGACATTACATGGTATCTGTGTAAGGGGAAGCAATGGCTCCCCTGGAGAGTCCATGTGTGACATGACATTAGAAAGGAAAGACGGCCATCTGCTGACAGGACAAAATTAAGAGGAACCAATTATCAACAGAAGGATTGCCAGGGGGGCCAGTCTTGTGCGGGTCCTGGTCAAGTGTTTCAAATGAGAATGTTCTTGGGTATAAAAGCCCTGTGTGCAAACGGGCAGAGAATTTTGTGCCCATGAGAATAGCATGGTGGATGCAGACTATTGAAGACACTGAGGCCTGCGTGACAGGCCTTAGCGGGAAAAGCTCATCACCAAGTGCTGGTCATCGCCAAATGAGATCCAGACGATGCCCGGTGAGATACAGAGGCCCGACTAGGCCGGTGAAGACACAGAGTTCCGAACTACGCAGTCAAGACCCAGAAGATAGTTTCAGTACAGAAGTGTCCCACTCCTACCAACCTGAGGGAGCTGGGAGAGTTCCTGGGACTAGCTGGATTCTACCGCAGGTTCATAAAAGAGTTTAGGAGCGGTACTGGCCCAGATGCAAGAAGGAAGAGAAAGATTGATCACATAAGCCAGTTGGTCGCTGAGGGAAGCTGAAAAGAACCTGGACAACTATAAGCCATTTAAACTTTTAAACTTGAGTAGTTAACAGTGGTGTGGGCTATGACAGAAAAATTTGCATAATATTTGTCAAGGTCAGAAATATGCATTCGAACAGAAAACAATCTTCTGGCCCATTTGGTGAATGCAAAGCTGGGCAAACTGGAACAAAGGTGGGTCGCTAGAATGTCCAAATATCAGTGCAAAATATACCATTCTAAGTTACAGAATATGCATGCAGATGATCTATCTTGAGTCACCCAGACCGGGCTGAAGAGAGATGTGAAGAGGAGCTCGAAGGTGACGAGATTTCTGGCTTTAGGCACTTCGCCGCAGCTTTAATAACCACTCAGGAGACAAGAGAAGAGTCCAAGTTGACCCAGATTCTGGGTCGTTTGAGAGATGAGTGGATACAAATGCAGCAGTCCGATCCCGAGATGACGAAGCTGAAGAAATTGGTTGCTCTGGGACAAAGGCCCGACCAGGAAACTATGACTATTTTACTCGCAAGCACCCTGCAGATCTTGGGCCAGTGGCAAACTCTCTCAATAATTTGATGTCAATTGGCAAGTGGTGGCTCCAGAGGCATTGGTTGTACAGTTGGCTAAAGAAAATCACAAGAGAGGTGCCCACTTAGATGAAGAGAAGACCGTTTGGTGGTTGCAATGGCTGGAGTATTGGCCAACTGTGATAGGAGGTTGAAGGGGCTTCGGCGCCCCAGTGTCACCAGTGTGAGCTGAATAAACCCCGGAACAGAGGGCCCCTATTCAGGCTATCCAAACCTCTGCATTCTTGGAGATCTTGATGATAGACTAATTGATGATTGGAACATCTCACAATGGCTTTGAATATCCATGGAAGTGGCTGAAGTCCTACAAAGGGAAATTCTAGAAGATAAGGAATGATGGCTTATATCGTTGAGTTAAACAGAGTTGCCAATGCCACTCTCGAAAAGAACAGGGAACAAAATAGGAGATGACTTACAATCTCCACTGCCTGGGTTTCCAAGTATTCCAGATGCATCCCTCAAGCAAAGGCCCCACAGGACAGAACGTGCCAACACCGGTATTCCCCTCAAATGGTACCCACAAGATGAATTTGTCTGGACACAGATACAGCAGAAAACTTGAGCGTGCAGTCAACTGTTAGCTAAACTTGGGTTACCTATTGGGAAGCTTCAAACCTGCAAAGATTTCACTCACTAGGGGACTGGCAAGCTAAAAATTAAGCGGAATGTAAGGGGAAGCGATGGCACCCCTGAAGAGTCACTGTGTGATATGATATTAGAAAGGAAAGACTGCCAAGCGTAGCACCAGAAGGATTGAAAGGGGGACCAGTTCTTGTGCGGGACCTGGTCAGGGTAAAAAATCTCTGAAAGCCAAAAGGCCAGAGGATTTGGCGCCAAAGAGAAAAGCACAGCGGATGCAGATCAGGGATGACGTTGAAGCCAGCATGACAGGCCTCAGAGGGAGTAAGAGGTTAGCCTGCACATTGTGAAAAATACGAGGTGCTGGTGTATTACACCAGAGGTCCTATAACTAGGGAATCAAAATTCACCACACACTCTAGAGCAGAGGTCTCAAACACGTGGCCTGCGGTGCACCACATGTCTCACGCTAGAAGAGAGGAGGAGTGCCCCGGAGCTGAAAGATGATGTCATCCAGCCCCGGCCGGCAGCGCCGCTCAATGTGTGAGAGGAAGTGAGAGGAAGGAAGCTGCCGGCTCGAGGAGAGGTGAGTGTGGCCGCTGTGCCAGTGAAGCTGCTGTGGTGTGTGTGTGTGTGTGGTCAGTGTGTGTGTGTGGTGAGTGTGTGTGTCTGGTGTGTGTGTGTCTGTGTATGTGCTGAGTGTGGCCACTGTGGAGAGCTGATGGCGGTGATGGGGAGAGGGTCAGTGATGGGGAGAGGGCCAATGATCGGAGTGATGGGGAGAGGGCCCAGAATGAGAGTGATGGGGACAGGGCCAATGATGGGGAGAGGGTCAATGATGATAGTGATGGTGAGAGGGCCAATGAAGGGAGTGATGGGGAGGGCCAATGATGGTGGTGATGGGGAGAGGGTCAGTGATGGGGAGAGGGCCCATGATGGGAGTGATGAGGAGAGGGCCAGTGATGGGGACAGGGCCAATGATGGGGAGAGGGTCAATGATGAGAGTGATGGGGACAGGGCCAATGATGGGAGTGATGGGGAGAGGGCCAGTGATGGGAGAGGGCCAATGATGGTGGTGATGGGGAGAGGGCCAGTGATGGGGAGAGGGCCAATGATGGGAGTGATGGGGAGAAGGCCAGTGATGGGGACAGGGCCAATGATGGGGAGAGGGCCAATGATTGGAGTGATGGTGAGAGGGCCAATGAAGGGAGTGATGGGGAGGGGCATATTTCTACATGAATGGGATCATGATGGGGCATATTTTTACATGAATGGGATCATGATGGGGTATATTTCTGCATGAAGGGGATCATGATGGGGCATATTTCTGCATGAAGGGGATCATGATGGGGCATATTTCTACATGAATGGGATAATTTTGTACTGTATTAAGTTTGAAAGGAATGCGGCCCACCAGCTTAAATTTTTTTTGATGTGCGGCCCATTTACTCTGCCGAGTTTGAGACCCCTGCTCTAGAGGAATATCTTGCAGAAATCATAAGATTTTATTACAAAATACACAAAGGAGCGAAATATACTTAGAAAAAGCGACTACAGAGGATGCCATTTCGACCCCACCGGGGTCTTAATCATATGTCGTTGTAAAAGAAAATGTAGAACAGCGTGTAAAAATACAAAAAAATTGCAAAATGAATTAAATCATAGTAAAGCAAACAAAACAAAATTGCCCCAAAATCATAATATATAACTTCAAGTAAATAAAACAATGTGATATTGCAAAAAACATATATGAAAATATCAATGAAAGAATAAGGGATAAGAAAAGTATATAAAGGAGCAGGGTAATAGAGATTTACCTTAGTCCAGGTGTATATAGAGAGAATAAGGTACAGGGTTGAAAAAATTAGAAGCACTGAGAGATCTGCAGTAGCTGCAAGAAATTGTGGTACAGTTAGAAATTGAACTTAAATTTGTGAAAAGATAGTAAAAGAACCAGATACCTGGAGTGTCAGATTGCTAAGCCAGGGGAATTTACGAGCCAGTATGACTGTTAACCTATGAATTATTATAGGCAGTGTCAATAAATTAAAGTAGTATGGCATATGATGTGGCACACAGATATATGGTCCCCAATTACCTTATGATGTAGCGTGACCAACCGGCGCTCCCGCACCTTGCTGTTGCGGCATGCTGCTAGGTTATATCCCGTACTATTTAAATGTATTGCGCGCCGCCGGACTGGAAGTGTCATGTCCGGCCCGGAAGTGACATATCGCACTCGGCAAGCATGACCGCGCATGCGCGCCGGTCATCATGGAAGCTCACTGTTAAACAAAAGAACGTCGGCTGTGCGAGGCAGCTGTACGTGCATATGGCTGCTGGGGAAAGATAGCTATCTGCTTAATAATGAGAGACAATGCCTGGTAATAAGATCATAAAACTGAATGAATGGAAAATTATTAAATAAGCTAATTTTAATGAGTGACTTGGGTATAGAAAAAATTGCGGTGGGAATACAAACTAGTTATAGGGAAAGGTTTAGAATGAACAAAAAAGGGGGGGTACCAATTAGGCCTAATATGAGACTACAATGGGATATATAGATTATATATGAGTTATATATGGGTCACGCAGGTACAATAGACCCCCAGGGGGTCAAATATTGAATTATGGAGTTTTTAATTATATGCACTCAGAAAAATTAATGGAAATTGTGAACTGCAAATGCAATAAAAGTTACGCTGGTACAATGGACCTTAGGGGGTCAAATATGGGATTAAGAAGTTTTTAATTATATGCACTCATAGGGATTAATGGAAGTTGTGGACTATATAAGTAATAAAGGGCCCAGTTAAAGTCCGGCTATAAACTCACCTAGAAAGTAGTGAGATCATTGTGTCTGTAAAATAAGGGAAAGACATGGTTAGTAGATGAACAAGCCTATAATATGAGCCAATCTATTTCCCTATTGAAGCCCCTGGGTTCTAAAGTATCAAGTGTATAGATCCAATATGATTCTCTTTGTTTAAGGAGTTTGGCATGATCACCACCCCTTCTGGGACGGTTGACCTGTTCTATTATCTGAAATTTCAGTTGTGCAACAGAATGTCTTAATTTAGAGAAATGATCAGGAAGCGGAAGCCAGGTTTTGCCACATCTTAAAGTGGACTTGTGACTTGCTATTCGGTCTCTGACATGTTGTGTGGTCTCACCCACAAACAGGAGATCACACTGACATTTGACTACATAGATCACATAGTTCGAGTCACAAGTATAGTAGCTACGGAAAGGATAACTCTTACCAGTCCTAGGATGGGTAATACTTTCTGACCTAATGACATTGGAACACGCAGCACAATTACCAGGCTAGTTACACGCTACCAGGCATTGTCTCTCATTATTAAGCAGATAGCGCTCTTTCCCCAGCAGCCATATGCACACACAGCTACCTGGCACTGCTGCCATTCTGTTGTTTAGTAGTTAGCTTCCATGATGACCGGCGCGCATGCGCGGTCATGCTTGCCGAGTGCAATACGTCACTTACGGTCGGACGGCGCGCAATCATGGATTTGTATTTAATATTTTGTTGGACACTATTATGTATTTATTATATTTGATATATATATTTTTGTATTAATATTTGCATATGCATTTATCTTGTCTCACATTAATTTATTATGATATTCTAATTTGCTATATGTACTTATATATATGATTCATTATTATATTTATTATTTATTTTATTTTCTTTCAATTCATTATTTTTATTATTTATTTTTTTATTATTTTTTATTAATTTTAATTTCATATAACTTTCATTTAATTTTACTACTTTTCAGATATACAGTACAGACCAAAAGTATGGACACATCTTCTCACTCAAAGACTATGAACATTGTACATTCACACTGAAGGCATCAAAACTATGAATTAACACATGTTGAATTATATACTTAACAAAAAAGTGTGAAACAACTGAAAATATGTCTTATATTCTAGGTTCTTCAAAGTAGCCACCTTTTGCTTTGATTACTGCTTTGCACACTCTTGGCATTCTCTTGATGAGCTTCAAGAGGTAGTCACCGGAAATGGTTTCCACTTCACAGGTGTGCCCTGTCAGGTTTAATAAGTGTGATTTCTTGCTTTATAAATGGGGTTGGGACCATCAGTTGTGTTGTACAGAAGTCTGGTGGATACACAGCTGATAGTCCTACTTAATAGACTGTTAGAATGTGTATTATGGCAAGAAAAAAGCAGCTAAGTAAAGAAAAACGAGTGGCCATCATTACTTTAAGAAATGAAGATCAGTCAGTCCGAAAAATTGGGAAAACTTTGAAAGTGTCCCCAAGTGCAGTTGCAAAAACCATAAAGCTCATTCAAAGAAACTGGCTCACATGAGGACCACCCCAGGAAAGGAAGACCAAGAGTCACCTCTGCTTCTGAGGATAAGTTTATCCGATTCACCAGCCTCAGAAATCGCAGGTTAACAGCAGCTCAGATTAGAGACCAGGTCAATGCCACACAGAGTTCTAGCAGCAGACACATCTCTACAACAACTGTTAAGAGGAGACTTTGTGCAGCAGGCCTTCATGGTAAAATAGCTGCTGGGAAACCACTGCTAAAGACAGGCAACAAGCAGAAGAGACTTGTTTGAGTTAAAGAACACAAGGAATGGACATTAGACCAGTGGAAATCTGTGCTTTGGTCTGATGAGTCCAAATTTGAGATCTTTGGTTCCAACCACCATGTCTTCGTGCGACGCAGAAAAGGTGAACGGATGGACTCCACATGCCTGGTTCCCACTGTGAAGCATGGAGGAGGAGGTGTGATGGTGTGGGGGTGCTTTGCTTGTGACACTGTTGGGGATTTATTCAAAATTGAAGGCATACTGAAACAGCATGGCTACCATAGCATCTTGCAGCGGCATGCTATTCCATTCGGTTTGTGTTTAGTTGGACCATTATTTATTTTTCAACAGGACAATGACCCCAAGCGCACCTCCAGGCTGTGTAAGGGCTATTTGAGTAGAAATAAAAGGGTGCTGCGTCACCTGAAACACGTTGATAACGCATTCATCTGCTGCTATCTATGCTGATACTCCTCTGTATTTGGAATGACAAGTGAATAAAGATTTTTTTATCTTCACTTCATCGTTGAGCTGGATTTTCTCCTTTTGCAAGGGCTATTTGACCAAGAAAGAGAGTGATGGGGTGCTACGCCAGATGACCTGGCCTCCACAGTCACCAGACCTGAACCCATTCGACATGGTTTGGGGTGAGCAGGACCACAGAGTGAAGGCAAAAGAGCCAACAAGTGCTAAGCATCTCTGGGAACTCCTCCAAGACTGTTGGAAGACCATTTCCGGTGACTACCTCTTGAAGCTCATCAAGAGAATGCCAAGAGTGTGCAAAGCAGTAATCAAAGCAAAAGGTGGCTACTTTGAAGAACCTAGAATATAAGACATATTTTCAGTTGTTTCACACTTTTTGTTAAGTATATAATTCCACATGTGTTAATTCATAGTTTTGATGCCTTCAGTGTGAATGTACAATTTTCATAGTCATGAAAATACAGAAAAATCTTTGAATGAGAAGGTGTGTACAAACTTTTCATCTGTGCTGTATTTTCTTCATTTTTTTCATATATTCTCATTTTATTATTTGTATATTTATTATTTATTATAATATTTATTTTTTTATATTTTTTTATTTTTATACGTATATATACATATCTTTATTAATAACTATTCTCATTACCACTTTTGTTTATTTTCACCATTTTCTTATTATTTATCTTATATCACAATCTCTTTAGTTCTATATACACATATAATTTATATTTATCCATGGAATCAATGTGATTATTCACTTGGTTTTAAGTCCTTTCATTTCTGAGTCCGATGTGGGTGGCCTTTTTGACTGTTGCTTGTATTCACCGCAGCCTCTCCTTCCCCTATGACACGCGCCAAGCCGTCCTTAATTTACGAAAGTTCTGTGAGTGTAGTGCAGGCTTGGTAAGCATTGCCGGGGTGATGCTGGAGTGCATGTGATTATCGGCGCGAGCGACTGCGCATGCGCCGCTTTATACCATCACACATGGGACTTTTACCTGATTGGTCCAGCATCATATAAATATGCATGCTTCCCTGCTACATTGTACGGAAGATGGCTGAGAGCCGCAACGTACGTAGAGATCAGGGCACGCTTCATTGGTATGAGGAGCTTTTGTTTTTGATATTATTATTAGATAGCTGAACAGCCCGGCGTTGCCCGGGCATAGCAACTAACTGTGGTTAGTTGTGAGCCCCCGCCACCTTGCAGTGTAAAACTCCCTGTGTATTGTGAGCCCTCCCTGTGCAGCTTGAGCCCAGCTTGAGCACTAGCCTTGACAGGGCTGTGACAGGCTGAGGGCAGCGGAGTCATATAGGGACACGGGGGAGTGTGGTGGGTGAGAGGGGGAGGACACGTTGTGAGACCTCCCTGTGTATTGTGAAATACTGACCAAATGCTGAACGTGTGAATGTGGCCTTATACACAGCGTCCACCTGCATCGCCTCACTCTTCTATATACATAGCCTGATACTGAAGCAGCACCTCACTTCTTTCATTTTCCCCTTTACATCTCTCATTGTCCCAGTCGCCTTATACACAGCCTCCATTTGCAGCGCCTTACTCTTCTATATACAAAGCCTCATACTGCAGCAGCACCTCACTTCTCTCAGTTCCCCTCTCACATCTCTCATTGTCCCAGTCGCCTTATACACTGCCTCCACCTGCAGCGCCTCACTCTTCTCTATACACAGCCTCATACTGAAGCAGCACCTCACTTCTCATTTTCCCATCACGCCTCTAGGTGAAGAGTGAACTGTGTTGTCACAGTTTGTGAACCTCTAATCAGTTATTTTGGAAATAAAGATGTTGTTACACAAATAGTCCACTTAATGTCAGCAGAGAGCTAGAGATGGCTTGAAACATACAGCTCTGGTTAAATGTAAGATACTCCGTGATTGGTTGGTGGCTCTGGTTAAATGTAAGATACTCCGTGATTGGTTGGTGATACACACATACACACATTCAACTTTATATATATAGATTGCCAGTTTTCCATTGTGTTTGTTTATGCACTGCAGCGTTTTGGATCGCTAGACCATAGCATCTGTTCACTGTGTTCATTGTGGTCATCTTTATATATACCTATAAGTAGTGTTGAGAGATACGATACGGCAAGTATCGGGTATCGGCCGATATTAGCTCTATCGGACTTTCGATACTTAGTTCCAATATTTTCGTCTTATCGGATACCGGAATCGGATTTGTCACTGTCACTGTCAGTGTCCGTCGGTCGGGTCTGTCAGGAGTCAGCGGCACTTACCTGGCAGAAGATCTCCGGCGGTCACGGGCTGGACTGCTTGATGGCCGCCATCATCTTTCCCCGGCGGTCACATGCAGTTTCTCGCGATAACTGCAGTGACTGCTGGGTAATCCCGGCCGTAAAGCAGTCAGTCCGATGACGTCACCGCGGGGAAGCAGGTAATCAGCTGTGCTGCGTCGAGATGACAGGCTCTGCCTGTCATTGCGATGTAGCAGAGCTGGATCGTCGTGGGACCCTCGTTACTATGGACTGCGTCGGACAGGTGGTATACTGTTGGTTTGTTTTTTTTCTTTTTTTACAGGAGATCGATGGCGTCGCAGGAATGAGAGTATAATAAAAGAAATGAAAACTGTGTTGTCTCTTTTATTTCATTAAAATACTTTTTTCTTGCTGTGTCTTTTTTTTTATACATTTAAAAACTTTGGGATTAATAATGGATCGGTGTCTTATTGACACCTCTCCATTATTAACCGGGCTTATTCTCACCGTGCAATCAACGGTGACATTAACCCCTTATTACCCCACTTGCCACCGCTACAGGGCACTGGGAAGAGCCGGGTAAAGTGCCACAATTGGCACATCTTTTGATGCGCCAAATGTGGGGCTGCTGTAGCCTGGTATTATCAGGCTGTTGAGGGCCAAAATCCATGGGCCTTGACAGTCTTTTAATACCAGGCTGCAGAAGTCTGCATTTTACTTGGCTGGTTAACAAAAATAGGGGGACCCCTACGCCGTTTTTTTTTCGAGGGGATCCCCTATTTTTGTTAACCAGCCAAGCTAAGCAGACTGCTGTGGCCTGGTATTATCAGGCTGGCAAGCAGGGTCGGACTGAGGCACCGGGACACCGGAGAAACCTACGGTGGGCCCCAGCTCCTGCGTGGTGGGCCCTGATTTGAAAGGATAGGTCGCGGGGCAGAGGGGGCGGTGGCCCCGGGGCCCGCGCTCTGAGGGGGCCCACCCGGAGCTACGATACAGTTACATTCTGCGGCAGAGCAGGGAGAATCGCTCTCCCTGCTCTGCCGCCCAGAAGCTATGGGGCCTGAACAGGCGTTGGGGGGGCCCGGTGCCAGCAGTGGGCCCCCCACCCGTCATCGGAGGGTCAGCTGTATCGGCATCCAGCCGATAAAGCTGAACGCATGGAGAGAGAAGGAGCGAGCGCTCCTTCTCTCCCATAATCCCCCTCTCAGCGTATTACAGCGGGCGCAATAACATCACCTGCCGGCGCCCGCTGTCAGACGCTGAGAGGGAGAACAGTGAGCAGCACAGGAGCCGGGAGGTGAGTTTTTTTTTTTTTTTTTTTTAATGGGGGTGCAGTCGAGTCCTGGCTGGAGAAGTCGTCATGTCGGTGTGGGCCAGATGGAAAAGACATGAAAAGTGAACAATTCCATTAGAAAGAACATCAGCGGTAAGTCATTATCTGTACCTGTGCTGTAATCTATATGTTCTGTAGGACTGGTATTATTTAACACAGACCATATGGCGGTAATATCAATATTGGTCTTTTTATATATAGATTATTTTGGCCAACAGCGCGGTCATTTGCTGAGGTTCTCTGATGATGGGCCCACTCAGAAGTTTTGCCCCCACTAAACCAAAACCCTAGCTACGCCTATGGCTCTCTCTCTAGTCTTTCTTTCTCGCTCTCTGTTCTTTCCTTCTCGCTCTCTGTTCTTTTTTCTCTCTGTTCTTTCTTTCTCTCTTTTCTTTCTTTCCTCTCTTTCTTTCTGTTTGTTCTTTCTCTCTCGCTGCTCTTTCTTTCTTTTCCTCAGTACCAGCCACTGTGCCCTCATTACCAGTCAGTGTGATCAGCAGTGCTAAATGGTTACGCTTGGGGCGAGGATATGGGTGTGATTAGCTGTGAAATGGGTGTTGTCGGGGCGTGGCCTAAAATTTTCAGCGGCGCGCAACACGCGCCGCAGCCTTTAATCCTCTTTCCTGTCTTCCAAATTTGGGAGGTATGCTGTATGACCTCCCTACAACTTCTGGCCATGCTCCTGATGAGCGCGACGGATGGTCTCGTGAGGGATCTCCTCCCACACCTGGACTAAAGCATCCACCAACTCCTGGACAGTCTGTGGTGCAACGTGGCATGGCCTAAAATTTTCTGCAGCATGCACAGCGTGCCACAGCCTTTGTCCCTCTTTCCCTTATTCAAAGGGTGGGAAGTATGATGTTGGGCCGCAAGAATATATTTTCTCTGGTGGGCCCAAGGTACTCCAGTCCGACGCTGCTGGCAAGGTCCATGTATGTTGGCTCCTTAACATACCATGCCTCAGCAGCAGGGGCGTACATATAAATCATGGGGCCCCATAGCAAAAGTCTGAATGTTCCCCACACCCCCCAAAAAAAAAACCCAGAGGCATTTGTAAATGTAAAGTGCCAGCACAGTGAGGGAAGTTGAGTCGCACAGAGACAGGGGTTTTGGGGGTACTCGGCACCGATCACGTTGACTTCTATGGGGGATGTCACGAGTAGCACAGCTCGGTCCGTGACCTGGGCGATCACTGGAATGTGGGATATTTCCAGGGGATGATAGAATGTTCGTGTAGTTTGTCGTGACGCCACCTGTAGTACCTGGTCAGGGTGTCCAGCGCTGCTGTGCAGGTCCTCTGGAAGGGATGGTGTAGTGCAGGTAGGTGAAAAGTCTTCTACAGGTAACACGCTATCCTTCCAGGGCAGATAGATGTGAGATAGAGCAATGGTGCAAAGTGATGTAGCAGAGTGGACTATGCGACGTAGTAAGAAAGCAGGAAACACTTCAAGTTAAACGTTGCATAATAAAATTTTTAATAATAACATTACAAAAGTGCAAATGGCTTATATTATGTGACATGTTTTGTTACTGTTCATACCCTTGATATGTGTTATACATGTGTGTTAATAAATACATATTCAACAAAAGTGCAAATAGCATTAGTGCCGAAGTTCGTGGAGACTTCTTAGGACTACCCCCACCGGGGTAACTTCACAGTGTCCTTTACTTGTGCTTGTGGAGGACCCGCTCCAAACCTCCAACTGTGGTCTTGGGTGGGCTGTAAGACTTTCCTTGAGCAGACCTCACTTTCGGCCACACCAAACGGGTTTTTAGTTTCTGAGGTAGTTGAAAATAGTGCACAGTAAAGTTTTTTGTAAAACCAAGATGGAGCACCGAAGTGCCAACTATTTACAGAAAAGTTTGTGAGCCAGTACAGTTCATGGCTTCAAAGTTCAACATTTTCATTACAGTGAAACACCATTACCCAACCTGGGTATATTAAGGCAACAATAAACTTGTTCTTCTGAACATTCACCCGTCCGGGTACATCAAACCATTACCCAACCTGGGTAAATTAAGGCAACAATAAACTTCTTTTTATGAACATTCACCCGTCCGGGTACATCAATAATTTAACTATTTACATACAGAGACCCTGTCCGAGTTATTTAGACTTCTTTGGCTGGCCTCTTCCAGGTACCACCTGGTACTCTTCTGGAGCTTGCAAAACATCCGTGACAGGAGGGTCCACCCAGACCTGATGACGTCGTGTGGCCTGTACAGTGACGTTGTGACCCACTATCTGGGTCTGTGTGGCCACCTCTTTCATCTCCCTCCGGGTCTGGACCCCTATGTCCCGGACTGAACGAACCCCAGGGGGCCTAACAGGCGCCGGGTAAGGGCCAGCTATCATTATCATGTCCATAGCTGGGGCTGCTGAGGAGACCACTGAGGGAGGCTGGGGAGATTTACGGCGTGGGGTGGGCACTTGTGCAGAGGCCTGGATGTGGGAGGCTGAAGGCTCGTAGGGTCTGTCAGTTTCCTGACACTCTGGGGAGTAGGGGTCGCACCTGGTAACATTTAGGGCGTACCATCCATTGTAACCCCAGTGTCGGGTGTAAGTCACCAAGTCTCCTGGCAACAGGTCCCTCCCCGGGTGTCCTTCTGGGAGGTGAGCCTCCACGTCCCGCCGGGTTACAAAAACTTCTAAATAAAGTCCAGGCTCCTGGATGAAGCCCCAACCACCTTTTAACTTAAAGTTCCGTACTGCACCCTTACGCCGCGGCTCCCTCAGCGTACTTTTATCCTTTCTCATACGTGCCTTCTCTGCCAGGTCCTTTTCCAGGTGACGTTGCCGAAGCTTTTGGGATTCTCGCTGCTCCCTTTGTCGCTCTGCTTCCCGCTCCCGACGTCTCCACTCTTCCTCCTGACGCCGGTTGTAATTCTCCTCCACCAGCATCTCCATGTCTCCACCATCAAACGCCAGCTTACGATGTCCGGTTTGCGGCAGCTCTCCTGGCGCCCACCAGTCCTGGCGGCGCTCACCTGTGGCGGAAGCAGCCGGCTCTGGAACAGATGACGGTCGGGGCTCCGGTACAGGCAGGTAGAGCTCTGGTGCCTGCACGGCCTCCTCCATGAGGACGGGTGTCGCTTCTTCTGCCTCAGCGACGGGGACAGACAGCGGGATCTGGGGTGCTGGTGCGGCGTTTTCTGCAGGAACGGGTGCCTCCACTGTGATACTGGCAACCGGTTCAGATTGCAAGGGCTGGGATGCCCGCACGGCCTCCTGTACTGGAACGGGTGCCTCCACTGAGATACTGGCAACCGGTTCAGATTGCAAGGGCTGGGATGCCCGCACGGCCTCCTGTACTGGAACGGGTGCCTCCACTGAGATACTGGCAACCGGTTCAGATTGCAAGGACTGGGATGCCCGCACGGCCTCCTGTACTGGAACGGGTGCCTCCACTGAGATACTGGCAACCGGTTCAGATTGCAAGGGCTGGGATGCTCGCACAGCCTCCTCTACTGGAACGGGTGCCTCACCTTCCGGTACAGACACTTCAGGGGGTAAGAGGGATTGGCGCCGCTCCAATTGTAGTTTTAGGGCCCGCCAGCTCGCTTCCATCCTGGCGACCTCCTCCCGGTGCCGGGCCAGGTCTCTCAGGGTATCCTCCGCTTCTTCCAGCATAGGAGGGTTTCCAGGCCGGGTGCCAAACGGTGGCTCCGTGGCGATCGGGTCGCTTCCGTGGGGGGAGAGCTCTGACTCCTCCATCCCTTCCCACTTCTGCTCACGTCCATTCGCCATCTCAGCAAAGTCACATGTGTCATTAACATCAGGAGAGGCGACATCTTTTGTAGGGAGGCGGGACCTTCGCGTTCGTTTACGCCCACTGAGGAGGATGAGGAGGCGGAACTCCAGAGCTGTGGGGCACGATCTTACATTGCAGTAACATTTAGAGTGTGCGGACATCGTTTTCGCGCCACGGAGTGAGTGTACGCCCACGAGAGCACGCCCTTATTCTTCACCTGTGCCTCGTGGCGCAGATATGACGGAAAAATGGCAAATACAGTCTATGATGATTTTTGCAATTCTCAAGCAAAAAAACAGTTCAATTAAGGCACACAGGACTCGCTTATAGCGAGCTTCTGAATCCTGTTCGCTGGGTGCGATGCAACATCTCTGTGGCGACTGGACCCTCGGGTGCTTCTGTCTTTTCACAAATGCCGGCTTTACCCGGCAATTGAATCAGAGGCTATTTTACTATGTAGAAGTGAATAAACTATAAATATATGTATATATATATATATATGTCACAATGACATGTATATATATATATATATAATATATATATATATATATGTATTCTAAGTGTGTATATTTTGTGTTTACAAGGAAAGAAAGTGTTTTTTTAGTTGCGATATTTTGTTCCCATAGACTTACATGGGACTTCCGGTATCGGAATCGGATATCGCCGATATTTAGTGATATCGGCGATACCATTCCGATCCGATATTTTTAGATATCGAGCAGTATCGCTCAACACTACCTATAAGCAATCAGTTGTTTCTGCACTGAATATTTCTCTGCATGTTAGCACTTTTTCTAGCACAGCACTTTTTATTGTTATGTGATTAAGTTGCTTTACACTGCAGCACTTTAATGGTTTTTACTATTTTATCCTAGATACCGTTGTATATTTTCAGTGCCCTTTTTCTTGGTAAAAAAATACACTTTCTTTAGCGCAGTGTTCTGCCAAGTTGCACTATGGCATTTTTTTGAGCACCATTTTTTAATAAAGTATTAATTATTATTTTTATTTATTTTATATATGGTTGCTATGTATTTGTTCAGCACTTATGCACTTTATTGCAGTTGCAATTTCTTGGCACTGTTTTATTATATAACTTTATATAGATATATTTAACATTGTATTTTATTCATTTTTCTGGCACATTGGTATCCGGCATATTGTTATTTATTTATTTTTATTATATATACATTATTTCCCATACCAAATTTGTATTATCGTGCTCCATTTATCAGCTGTTTTTAACTTTTATTTCAAACGTATATACTGTATATTCAATAAATTATTATTAAGTACATTGGAATATCAATTTTGTCTTTTCTTGCACAATTTTTCTTTGGATGATTTTGGCGTCTTTGTGTGCATGACAATTTTATTGTATATACAATTGGTTTAGTTTCTGATTAATACATTTAAATAGTATGGGATATACCCTAGCAGCACGCCGCAACAGCAAGGCGCGGGAGTGCCGCTCCGTCACGCTACATCATAAGGTAATTGGGGACCATATATCTATGTGCCACATCTTATGCCATACTATTTGAATTTATTGACACTGCCTATAATAATTCATAGGTTAACAGCCATACTGGCTCGTACATTCCCCTGGCTTAGCAACCTGACACTCCAGTTATCTGGTTCTTTTACTACCTTTTTACTAATTTAAATTTAATTTCTAACTGTATAACAATTCCTTGCAGCTACTGTGGATCTCTCAGTGCTTCTAATTTTTTCAACCTTGTGCCTTATTCTCTATATATACACCTGGACTTAGGTAAATCTCTATTACCCTGCTCCTATAAATACTTTTGTTATCCTTTATTTTTTTGCATAGATGTTTTCATATATGTTTTATGTGATATCACATTGTTTTATTTACTTGAAGTTATATATTATGATTTTGGGGCAATTTTGCTTTGTTTTGCTTTACTATGATGTAATTGATTTTGCGATTTTTTTGTATTTTTACCCTTTGTACTATATTTTCTTTTACAGTGACATATGATTAAGACCCCGGAGGGGTCGAAACGTCATCCTCTGTAGTCGCTTTTTCTAAGTACATTTCGCTCCTTTGTGTATTTTCTAATAAAATCTTATGATTACTGCAAGATATTCCACTAGAGTGTGCGGTGATTTTTGATTCCCAGGCTTCAGTGGGAAGCAGACACCACCAAGATGCTAGTCATGACCATCCGAGGTCCAGACGATGCCCAGCGAGATACAGAGGTCGACTACGCAGGTTAAGACCCAGAGTTCCGAACTATGCTGGTCAAGCCCCAGAGGCCAGATGACACTCTTCGAGAGTTGGAATCCAGTCATTTCTGCCCCAGGCAGAGAAATCCACGGATGTTTAAGCTCTGAAGATTCACAAGGAGATGACAACCAGAGGAGCACGCCTGTGGTTGCTGAGAGACAGCACAAGTGAGCAAAGCTGTTACGTACAGCTGTGACAAACAGTATCGTGTTTGTTCTGGGTTAGGACAGCAGATGGGGAGGGGGCAGTTGGTGTGCAGGAGGCTCAATGTGCCTTGGTAAACTTTGTCAAAAGGACTTGCTTCCTAGGGTGAAAACCCGGTGAACTCCACTAGGGCCAATATTTCAGGAAGAAGCAATGTGGTAGCTCCTATGAACAGGCGTACCACCATTGTGAACATTAACATAATATTTTGTGAAACTTTCCTTTATTATAATTGTATTGTTGTACGGTGCACTGCTGATTTGCATTTTTTTATACTACAAATAATTCTTTATCACTTTTAAATTCTCTCTGCTTCTGAAAATATTAAACTGCTCATTGACTTTTCCTGCTGTTAGAACCCTCTTGTTAGATTTTGTTTCAGTTTGCTGGTCACATGACCTTTTTTCCCTATTTAGTCTGGCTCCGCCCTTCTGGCTTTGCTGGACTTTATTGTATTATCTACTCTTAAGCTAGTCGGGTGCTTAGGTGCCTTACTCTGTCAGTTTTGCTTGATCTTAGGATCTCTTAGTATTTGTTTTCTGTTTTATATTCCCTGCTACACTTTCTGTTAGGAGGTGTCCACCTTTTCACCCAGTCCCTAGATCTTGTAGGGATTCCTCCCTCGTAACTATAGGTCTTTGTTCAGACTAGCTGAGGACTTTAGCGGGTCTGGTCGCAGGATCAGGTCCCCCGTTACATCGTAGGGATCCAGCTCAGTCCTATTGTAGGGACAGAATTCCCACCTTTCCTTAGTGCTTGTAGCAGATCATAACAGTAAGTCCAGCCCAAAGAAAAAAAAAAAAAATCTCTAAGGAAAGATTTTCAGTTTCTATTATGGTTTCGGTTCAGGATTTGGCTCAACGCCTGCAGCGACTCTCTCTGGAGGTGGCTGAAATCCAGCAACACATGAGTAGTTGTTCTGGAGCTGATTTAGTGGAGCCAAAGGTACGTTTGCCTGATTTATTTTTTGGTGAACAACAAGATTTTTTTTCTTTTAAAAATGCTTGCTTGTTGTATTTCCGTTTGAGACCCAGATCCTCTGGTGATGAATCACAGTGCATAGGGTTCATAATGTCACTTTTGCGCAAAGAACCTCAGGACTGGGCCTTTTCTCTGCAGCCTAGTGATCCATGCTTTAGATCAGTGGATAGTTTTTTTTCTGTTTTGGGGTTATTGTATGACGTTCCGGATCGTGTTTCATCAGCTGAGACAGAATTGAGACGTTTGAGACAGGGATCAGGTAATGTGGAAAAATATTGTACTCACTTCCGAAGGTGGTCCGCTCAGGTGGGCTGGAACGATTCAGCTTTGAAAAGTTTATTTCTTGCAGGGTTAAGTGAAAGGGTTAAAGATTTGCTGATTGCTTATCCCATACCTGGTAACTTGCAAGAGGCTATGCAATTAGCCATACGGGTGGATAGGAGACTGCGTGCAAGGGTTAATGAGAGTAAATCTGCCTTGTCAGCTCCAAGTTTGGAGAAGGAATGTACTGACATTGCAGAGCCGATGGAAATTGGAGCAATGACACCTCACTCTCGAGAAAAAGAACGCAGATTTGCTCAAGGTTTGTGTTTCTACTGTGGTAAATCTGACCATTTCATTAAGAACTGTGGGCTTCGAATGAATAAAGAGAGAAAAAAAAATGAGGTCAGTTTTGCTCGCATAGCTTGTTTAAACAATAAAGGTGTCTTTCTTTCTGCTACCACTGCTGTTGAGGAGGAATTAATGGAGTTTCGGGTATTTGTGGATTGTGGTTCAACTCTCAATGTGATTGATGGGAAATTTTTGGAAAAACTAAAATTAAAACCCAAACTTCTATCTTCTCCTATTAATGTGGTGTCTGTGGATGGTTCTCACTTGAAAAATGTTACTCACCATATCTGTGAATTTCCTCTTACTATTAATGGTGTTCATCAAGAGAATTTGGATTTGGTAGTTTTGAATAATTTACCTTCCCCGGTGATTTTGGGGTTACCCTGGTTAAAATTGCACAATACGGTACTGGATTGGTCTACCAATGAAATTAAGTCCTGGAGTCCTAAGTGTTATGACAAGTGTTGTAACGGGCGTATTGCTGCTGTAGTTAAGGGGGAGTTACCTGTACCTATTCAGGATTTTTGGAAAGTTTTTTCTGATAAGGAATCGCAGGTATTGCCTCCTCATAGAGATTATGATTGTGCAATTGAATTTGTCCCTGGAGCGACTCTTCCTAAAAGTCGTTTATTTAATTTGACTATTCCTGAGAGAAAGGCTTTGGAGGAATACATACAGACAAGCTTGGCCGCCGGTCACATTAGGCCTTCCAAATCTCCTGTGGCGGTTGGATTTTTTTTTGTTAAAAAAAAGGACGGCGGTTTACGGCCTTGTCTAGACTTTCGTGAAATTAATAAGATTACTGTACGCAATCCTTACTCACTGCCATTGATTCCTGATTTGTTTAATCAGTTAGTGGGGGCCAAGTGGTTCTCGAAAATTGATCTTCGAGGGGCATACAATTTGTTGCGCATGAAGGAGGGGGATGAATGGAAGACTGCGTTTAACACTCCACTGGGTCATTTTGAGAATCTGGTCATGCCCTTTGGACTTTCCAGTGATCCGGCATTTTTTCAGAATCTTATTAATGACATCCTTAGACCTTTGATCGGCAGAAGTGTGGTTGTGTATTTGGATGACATTTTGATTTATTCACCGGATTTGGAGTCTCATTGGAGGAGTGTGCGTGAAGTATTACAGTTACTGAGTGATAATTCACTTTTTGCCAAACTAGAAAAATGTGAGTTCGCTGTACAGAGACTTAGTTTTTTGGGCTACATTGTCTCCAGTGAAGGTTTTGAGATGGACCCGGTGAAAGTGCAAGCTGTGCAGGATTGGCCTAGACCTATTGGTGTGAAATCAATACAGAGGTTTTTGGGGTTCGCCAATTATTATAGAAAATTCATAAAAAAAATTTCTGTGATTGCCAAACCTCTGACCCATCTCACCAGGAAATGTGCTGATGCGGTTCAGTGGACTACTGAGGCCATTGAGGCTTTTGTGTTGCTAAAGGAGAGGTTCAGCTCTGCTCCCATCCTTACGCAGCCTGATGTGACTAAACCATTTTTGGTTGAGGTTGTTGCTTCTTCTGTGGGGGTCGGCGCGGTGTTGTCTCAGGCAAAGACGGATGGAGTACATCCCTGTGCTTTTTTTTCAAAGAAATTTTCTGAGTCTGAACTAAATTATGATATCGGTAATCAGGAATTGTTGGCAATTAAACTCGCATTTGAACACTGGCGTCATTTTTTGGAGGGAGCGGAATTTCCCGTTCAAGTCTTCACCGATCATAAAAATCTGATCTACCTTGATGCTGCCAAACGCTTGAATGCCCATCAGGCTAGGTGGGCACTGTTTTTCTCACGGTTTAATTTTACCGTTACTTACATCCCAGGTACTAAAAATGTTAAAGCTGATGCTGTGTCTCACAGCTTTTCTCCTATGGTGGGTACTGAGGAGGAGGAGGAAAACATCTTGCAAGAGGGGGTTGTTATTGCTGTTTTGGACTCCGTGTTGGAAGATGAGATTCTTAAAGCACAGGAGAATGCCCCATCTAACACGCCGCATGGGAGGTTGTTTGTGCCTGGTACCCTGAGGAGAGATTTGTTTGTTGAATGTCATGACTCTCGGTTGGCAGGTCATCCTGGAATCTCTGAGACCAAGAGACTTGTGGGTCGCGGTTTTTGGTGGCCAGGATGGCAGAAGGAAGTCATTAAGTGGGTGCGTCAATGCACGGTGTGTGCTAGATCTAAGTCTTCTCATACTCCTGCTGCGGGGTTGCTTTGCCCTCTGGAGGTCCCTAGTGCACCTTGGACACATTTGGCTATGGACTTTATTACTGACCTTCCTCCCTCTGAGGGTTTCACTGTCATCTGGGTGGTCGTGGACCGTTTTAGCAAGATGTGTCACTTGGTTCCTTTCATCAAATTGCCCTGCGCTAAGACTCTCGCTAAGGCCTTTGTCAAGGAAATAGTCAGACTACATGGTGTTCCTACTGACATTGTTTCTGATAGGGGACCTCAGTTTGTGGCTCGTTTTTGGCGTGCTTTTTGTGACAGGTTGGGAGTTCATTTGTCGTTTTCATCCGGATATCATCCTGAGTCTAATGGCCAGACAGAAAGGAAAAACCAGGATGTTGAGCAGTTCTTGCGTTGTTTTGTGACTGATAATCAAGAGGGGTGGTCTGAGTTTCTGCCACTTGCTGAGTTTGCTCTTAACAATCATACATCCGCTTCTGCTGGTTGTTCGCCTTTTTTTTGTTGTACTGGGAGACATCCGTCTTTTGGGTCATTTTCCAAGTTGGGATCGGCTGTACCTGAAGAGGAGAATTTTTCTGGTGTTTTGGAGAGAGTTTGGACTGATGTACGTGGTAATCTTCAGGAGGCTAACAAAAGATCCAAAGTGTATTTTGATAGAAAACGACAAGAGGTTTTGTTTGCTATTGGTGACATGGTTTGGTTGTCCTCTAAGAATCTGCGCTTGAGGATTCCGTCTAAGACATTGGGTCCCAAGTTTGTAGGGCCCTTTAAGGTGCTTCAGGTTATTAACCAATCTGCTGTTAAGTTGGAGCTTCCTACCTCCTGGAAGATTAATCCGGTGTTTCATGTTTCTCTCTTGAAAAAAGCTGAGGTCTCAGATGGAGACGTCTCGGCCACTGTTCCCCTGGTGGTGGAGGACGGGCAATATGAGATTTCCCGCATCCTAAATTCTAGACGGTATAGAGGGAGTTTGCAGTACCTCGTCGCTTGGAAGGGTTACGGACCCGAGGATAACTCATGGGTGAGGGCGGATGATGTTTCTGCGTCTAGACTTGTCAGAGCGTTTCACAAGAGGTTTCCGGATAAGCCTAAGTCCTAGGGGATCCGGAGGATCCTCTTAGAAGGGAGGGTACTGTTAGAACCCTCTTGCTAGATTTTGTTTCAGTTTGCTGGTCACATGACCTTTTTTCCCTATTTAGTCTGGCTCCGCCCTTCTGGCTTTGCTGGACTTCATTGTATTATCTACTCTTAAGCTAGCCGGGTGCTTAGGTGCCTTACTCTGTCAGTTTTGCTTGATCTTAGGATCTCTTAGTATTTGTTTCCTGTTTTATATTCCCTGCTACACTTTCTGTTAGGAGGTGTCCACCTTTTCACCCAGTCCCTAGATCTTGTAGGGATTCCTCCCTCGTAACTATAGGTCTTCGTTCAGACTAGCTGAGGACTTTAGCGGGTCTGGTCGCAGGATCAGGTCTCCCGTTACATCGTAGGGATCCAGCTCAGTCCTATTGTAGGGACAGAATTCCCACCTTTCCTTAGTGCTTGTAGCAGATCATAACACCTGCCTCATGTGTTCTGTGAGTTGCATCAGATTACCTACATTACATCTGCGTGGCATTTGTATGTTTTTTAATTGTTAGTTTGGACTCCCTTGGGTACTCTTGTTTCCTCAGGGCTCATTCAGATATTTGCGCAAATTGGTCAAATATCGAACCACAATGCAATGACTGGCTGCAGTTCTGCCAATGTGAGTATGACAGCCTCATAAAATTACATGAAGCTGTCACGCTCAGGTCGGAAGAGCCTCTGCAAACCTGTGCTTCAGTGGTCCATGCTCAGACCGATTGCCTAGATAGCTGAATGAGCCCTCAGAATTTTGGTGCAGTTTGCAGTAGATACGGACATATTTTTCATAACACAGTAGCGGATCAATATATACATAGGCAGTATAATATAATATGAAACTTTGTAAAGTCTTTATTGTTGCATTACTGGTACATGGGCCCCCAAGTTCAGTAAGATGTCATATGGCTAAAGCGACAAACTGAACACAGTGTAATTGTCTATATTTTGGTTTCTAACCTCTAAGAATGAATACAGACTGCATTCACAAAGAAAAGCAAAACTTGAATGCAATGTTTTAAACAGAGCAGAAAGAAATGCCAGCTGGTGCCTCAGTATGCACAGATTGCAATGAACAATTTCCCAGAACCAAGGAAAACATCCTCAACCTGTGCTATGAAAATTGACTTTTCTAAGCCAGCAATGAAAGGCCGTGATCTTGTGCCAGTAGATAAATGCCCAGCCGTATAATAAAGACATTAGGCAGACATAATGCTTCATTTAAGAATATAAGAAGACAGAAAGAAAATTCAGAAAGAAATATACTAATTTAAGAAACACAATGAAGAGACATAAATAACCCATTAAGCACGGCTTCGCACAAAGCAGTTTCAGAAAAAAGGAGTTTCCTGTGGCATGTTTATTTCTGTTTTTTCATTCTTCTGCCAGATTAAAGTTTATAATGCAAATTAAATGTACTGCATGTAATAAATTTTTCTTTCTGGCATTTTGGAGGTGTATTTTATTTTTTGTCAGCAAAGATTTTTTTTTTCAAAATACAGCATGACCATGGGTGTGGTTTTTATTTCTGTTTTTTTTTTTACAGTTGGTTTCTGTATTGCACTAGAATTAAAAAAAATGTATGTTACAAATGTATGTGAAGAGCATAAACAGGTTATCCTTCACTCACAACACACGGACTGCAGATGCATGCTTTTCAGCTTTGCCTGTTTCATTCGATTGACTTTTTGAGTTATCTGATAGACAGCTCATTTTATTAGTTGCAAAATGTGCATAATATATATTATTTATGCTATGTTATCTACATAATGAGGTTTCTTTACTGGAAGCTCAATACTGCGTCTGATTGTAAACACTAGAGACTAGGTACCAGAAAGATCTAGGTAGGGAGCCTGCCATGGAGGATGATGGTGTGCGTTGTTCTATGCAGCCTGAAAGCTGGTTAGGATTGAGTGCATCATCGCCTGGGAGAAGGGAGCTCTGAAAGGGGAATCTGAAAAAAGTGTCAATATCTCTGAAATCGTTGCATCGATATGCAGAGTTACATAGGTTGAAAAACGACGTACAGGTCCTTCTCAAAAAATTAGCATATAGTGCTAAATTTCATTATTTTCCATAATGTAATGATTAAAACTAAACTTTCATATATTTTAGATTCATTACACACCAACTGAAATTTTTCAGGTCTTTTATTGTTTTAATGCTGATGATTTTGGCATACAGCTCATGAAAACCCAAAAATCCTGTCTCAAAAAATTAGCATATCAAGAAAAGGTTCTCTAAACGAGCTATTACCCTAATCTTCTGAATCAACTAATTAACTCTAAACACATGCAAAAGATTCCTGAGGCTTTTAAAAACTCCCTGCCTGGTTCATTACTCAAAACTGCCATCATGGGTAAGACTGCCGACCTGACTGATGTCCAGAAGGCCATCATTGACACCCTCAAGCAAGAGGGTAAGACCCAGAAAGAAATTTCTGAACAATTAGGCTGTTCCCAGAGTGCTGTATCAAGGCACCTCAATGGGAAGTCTGTTGGAAGGAAACAATGTGGCAGAAAATGCTGTACAACGAGAAGAGGTGACCGGACCCTGAGGAAGATTGTGGAGAAGGACCGATTCCAGACCTTTGGGGGACCTGCGGAAGCAGTGGACTGAGTCTGGAGTAGAAACATCCAGAGCCACCGTGCACAGGCGTGTGCAGGAAATGGGCTACAGGTGCTGCATTCCCCAGGTAAAGCCACTTTTGAACCAGAAACAGAGAAGCAGCACTGGGCTACAGAGAAGCAGCACTGGACTGTTGCTAAGTGGTCCCAAGTACTTTTTTCTGATGAAAGCAAATTTTGCATGTCATTCGGAAATCAAGGTGCCAGAGTCTGGAGGAAGACTGGGGAGAAGGAAATGCCAAAATGCCTGAAGTCCAGTGTCAAGTACCAACAGTCAGTGATGGTGTGGGGTGCCATGTCAGCTGCTGGTGTTGGTCAACTGTGTTTCATCAAGGGCAGGGTTAATGCAGCTAGCTATCAGGAGATTTTGGAGCACTTCATGCTTCCATCGGCTGAAATGCTTTATGGAGATGAAGATTTAATTTTTCAGCACGACCTGTGCCAAAACCACTGGTAAATGGTTTACTGACCATGGTATTACTGTGCTCAATTGGCCTGCCAACTCTCCTGACCTGAACCCCATAGAGAATCTGTGGGATATTGTGAAGAGAAAGTTGAGAGACGCAAGACCCAACACTCTGGATGAGCTTAAGGCCGCTATCGAAGCATCCTGGGCCTCCATAACACTTCAGCAGTGCCACAGGCTGATTGCCTCCATGCCACGCCGCATTGAAGCAGTCATTTCTGCAAAAGGATTCCCGACCAAGTATTGAGTGCATAACTGAACATTATTATTTGATGGTTTTTTTTTTATTTTGTTTTAAACACTTTTATTTTATTGGACGGATGAAATATGCTAATTTTTTGAGACAGGATTTTTGGGTTTTCATGAGCTGTATGCCAAAATCATCAGTATTAAAACAATAAAAGACCTGAAAAATTTCAGTTGGTGTGTAATGAATCTAAAATATATGAAAGTTTAATTTTAATCATTACATTATGGAAAATAATGAAATTTAGCACTTTATGCTAATTTTTTGAGAAGGACCTGTAGTTCCATCAAATACAACCTTTCTCCACCAATTATATATAGTAAAAAAACAAAAAAAATTACTCAAAGGAGCAGCGGGAATAACATAAAAGCAGAAACTGTCCATTTTTAACATGGTCCTGTTTAATTATACAGCATTAACCTTCTGTACTAGAACCGCCCGAACACTACCGGAAAAAGTCGAAGACTGCCGAGTGCAGTGAATACTAACGGCAGGTAATGAGTAGCCCGGGAAGAAGATGCGGCCGGGAGACAGCGGGACTGGAGGATGCATCGCTTGACAGGAGGATGCGTCGATGGACAGGTAAGTATATTTCTTATGGCACATACGTGTAAAGTTCAAGTTCGGGGTTCGGATGCAAGTTCACGTCATCTCTGACCCCGAACTCGAACTTTACAAAAATACTCAGGTGAACCCGCTGATCATGAACATCGGGGGGTTCGCCCATCACTATTCACCAGGACACAAAGTACAGAAGACCGACTGTAGCGGTGTTGATAACAGAAGAAGCCAGGGGCTGGTGAGTTTGATACTAGGGTCAAGGAACTTTGATTAGTGAAACAACTCAAGCAGTGAAATTTAATAAAACACTGGAGTGGTGATTTGGATGGATGAAAAATAGTTATTGTTAAAAAAGGGCATTTTGGAATGGCTGTGAGACCACCACACCACTTGGTACAACTTGTGCAACATGCCTCTTCTTTTATTGCACTGTTATGTGATTTCACATGTTTTATGCCTAAACATTATTTGTCTCTATCATACTGTCATCCAACTAGAGGGACAGGGCGTATAATTATAAGATAAAAAAGGAAGACACAATGGTAAGCAGGGGCCAGTTACAGATTTTGTCTCGCTATACCACTCTTGAGGGAGTTATCAAAGTAAAATATTTTTTAATAACTGGGATTTGCTTTTAAATTATTCTCTGTAAGTCTATGAATGCATTAAAAAATTCTTCACTTAAAATTTATATGTCAGATAATCATAGTCGCCTATAATTTAGAGAAAGACTTGTGATATCTTCTGTGCTACCAGTGACTTATTCCATAAACATCACAGAAAGCTGCCATGTCCAACAGTAAAATAGAATAGTATGGTACATTATTATAGAAATATGTCAGAAGATCCCTTCTAACTGTGATGACTCACACGTATGGGAATAATAAGAGAAGTGTCATCTTGAGCACATGTTGATATGACTGCGTACCCAAGATCTTTCACATTTCTGAAAGAAAATGCAATGAACCTACAGACAACTATACACAACATGATTTCATGTTTGAGATAATATTTTGATAGAGTGCACAAGACTTAGACATTATGTCAGACAACTGAAAGGTCTTAGTACCAATCTGTCAAAATATTGATTTTCAGATTGGCAGCTACTATCTCAGCAACATATAAAAGTCTTTGCAACTATAAATCTAAAATTGAAATGACAATTTGCAATTTCAATTATTAATGAACATTCATTAATTTTCTTTTCCAATTATAATGCATTGAATTAATACAGCCTACACATCTATGGAGAGAACTACACCACAGAAGTATTTAAATGATAAATGAATATTTTACACTTTATTCATTCTAAGCTTAATAATATATATGTGATATATCGTGTGGGGAACAATACCCTAAAGAGTTCTACAGTCTAAGAATATTCATCCAGAATATTAAATAATCTTATTGAAAAACACTTCACCAAAAGCAGTATAATAGCCCGTTCAACACACAGGTATTAAAATTAACTAATGCCAATAGTAGAAATTCCAGGGTAATAGCACAATTACTGTACACAGAAATATATCACAAATATGCTCAAATATTGTGTATAATTGCTACATATACAAAATGTATTGACAGATTGCTATTTACTAAATAAATATATACATAAGTAAATAAGAAATGTACTGAATGATTCCATGTTAAATATGATAAAAGTAGCAGCAATATTAATAATTACACCTCACAACATGAATGTAATAATTTTGTAACAATTTTCAAATGTACAGTATCAGGAAATTAATGGTGTTTTAAAAAATGATGGCAATTATCATTAAAGAAGCACTTCCATCAAAGTTTCAATCCTCTTAATAGATTGCCATAATATTTTATAGCATCGAGTTGCTCATTTTGCCCTCCTATCCAGTTAATTCTTCTGTTTTCCATTAGGCCTATGCCATCACATGATTAAAAACTGAGTAGCTGAATCCTTCTAAGCTCTATTCAGAAATAGGAGGTCAGTTTTCTCTGTATGAGTCATCTGCTCATCTTTATTAATAATCCATGGTGAAGAAACATTGCATGTGCCTAGGTGGAATACAACAATTTATTTTGCACTAGATGTGGAGTGCGGCAGATATCTTTACATGGACTTTGGTTCTCCTCTTTAGCTGGACATCACAATGCTTTGCACCATAACATTGTATTGCTAAAGAAAAGTACTGTTGTCTTTTGAAAAAAAGTTAAAGAATCAGATACTATCAGTTAATGTTTGTAATAATAATATTTTTCGGTAACCATTGTGGCTATGGCTCTCTTCAACACACTCCACAGGTTTTTAATTGGGTCCAAACCTGGAGACCTAATTGAAGACTGTTCCATTTGAAGCTCCTCATTTTAAAAAAGTTCAAATACTATATTTTGTATCTCCTTTTGCCGACAAAAGGTCTTTGTCATCATGTAAAATCACAACATGAGACCAAACTGTGCTATTATGGAATTGAGTCCTTTGCAGAATGAAACAAAAATTTTCAAAGGGAGTTTTCAAGCAGCAGATAAAGTAAAATGCATCAATTCATAATGTGGGTTGTCCAGGATTTCTGTACTAAAAATCTGCATGAAGATACAATGCAAAATGTTTAATTTATAAAATATCACATGTAATGATGGGCAAACCCGTGGATGTTTGGGTCCGGCGGCTTCTGTCAAACATCTAAAAAATTTTGATTTATGTAAAAGAAGGATACCCGAACCTGAACCCAAACCCCTTCAGAAGAATAGGGGGCCCGAACATCTGTTGTTTGCCACTCTGTCATCTGCGTGACAGCGCGGCAAACATGGGTTCTGATCGGGGGTAAGACCATTACCACCGGTCAGAGAGCTGCGGTTCCCACACTGTCACATGACAGTGTTAGAGAGCAGCTTTGACCGATGGTCTCATCAGCGTACGCCTGCTGTTGCTGATAGCAGTGAGAGCAGGTGCTGCTGATGGAAGTATTTATCAGTCGGTGCCTGTGCTACAAATAATTTTTTTAAATAAATAACATGGGGTCTCTTTTATTTTTGATAACCAGTGCAGGCAAAACCAACAGCTGTGGGTTAAAAACTCTCAGCTATAACCTTTATCATGGCTGGTTATCAAAAGTAGAGGTGTCCCACACTTTTTTAATAAATTAAATAAATAATTTTAAAAAATGGTATGGGGTCCCCTTGATTTTTGACAACCAGAAAAGTTAAAGGAGACAGCTGGGGGCTGGTATTCTCAGACTGGTAAGGACTCATGGATATTGCCCCCCACCTAAAAATAACAGCCCGCAGCTTCATTATATAGATGCTTTTCCATTACTAACTCCTGGGCTTGATATCAGCAGCCATAACACAGATGAGATCAGCCCCACAAATATTATCCCACTTGCCACCACACCAGGGCACATGGGAAGAGTTGGGCAAAGCGCCAGGATTGGTGCATCTAATAGATGCGCCTATTATGGGGCAGCTTCTGGCTGATATTTTTAGGCTGGGAGGGTCAAAATCCATGGCCCTTAACCAGTCTGAGAATACCAGCCCCCAACTGTCTGCTTTCGATTAGCTGGTTGTCCAAATGGTGGGTACCTCACATGTTTTTTTAAGTTATTTATTTTAAATATTTAAAAAAAAAACAGTGTGGGACACATTAATTCTTGATAATCAGCCATGATAAAAGCTGGGGTTGCAGCCCACAGGTGTCAGTTTTACTTGAGCTGGTTATATAAAAAAAAAAGTGACACCCTGTAATTTATTTATAGCACAGGCAGCAATTGCTCTTGTTGTTATCAGAGACTGCAAGCGTGAACTGATGAGAGTAATACTCTCTAAAAATCTGACGCCTGTGACTGGCAGTAGCTGTTTTACCGCCAGTCAAAACTGGTGGCTCACGCTGTCATCTAACTAATTAACTTACAGCCGATCAGAGCCGCTGGTGTTTCTCACGTTATTACACAGACAACAGCCAATGGTCATGGTGCTGAACCCTATCAGTAATATGGACTTCCTGGAGAAGTTCGTGTTTGGGGTTTGTGCATGGACACTTGGTGTTCGGTATGGAACCCGAACTTTGCTGTTCGGGTTCACCTATGTCTAATCACACGCTGTAAAAAAATTTATATAGATTTTTATTGATTATTGGAACATTTTATATTTGGCAAAAAGATTCTCCAAAACATCGTATCACAGTTTTATGATGCCTAAACTTTGCATCTATATGCCTTGTGGTGTAGTGATCCATGCTGCAGCTCTGGGGTGCTGTATATGCGCCTCAAGATATGCATGGAGGCGGGATTTGGATGGAAAGACAGTCCCCGGCATGGTTGTAATGGCAGGTATGTGTCGCACAGCTCCCCTGCGCTGTAAGCCAGGAATGTTGTTCTGGGACTGATAGTCCTACAAGAGTTCTGTTTATTTTCTAGGGAGGCTTACAGGGTTAGCTGGAGAGCTGGGTGGGACTGGATAACCACACATACACCACCCTCTGGTGGTTATGAGTTTGTTGAGGACCTGTGATGAGGTGATGAACATGGGACCAGACCATGTGTTCCATACCTCACCTGTGGGAGTGGCTACGGGCATGTAAGGAAGTGTTTGGCACATGGTGGGGGAGGAGTCTTTGAGAGGGTGTTGAGACTGAGTCTGTGTGGAGTGTTGGGAGTCTGTCAGGCTGGACAGAGCTCCCATATTTTCCAGGCTGGATGTTGTACAGACTGGGGAAGCAGTCCTGGCGAATCTGAGCCTGAGAGGAAAAGACGGTCTTGAAAACCGTGAGAGATACGGATCAAGGTCCGTGAGAGATGTGTATTGGACGACTCTGAGGTGAAGAGGTGTCCGAGAACCTGCGACACCAACAGGTAACGGACAGGGGTCCGTATGGTACTGACCGGGGTCAGGAAGACTGTATTTTGTGTAATGACTGCTGCATTCTGGTGAAGAATAAACCAAATGGACTGTTGTTTTAACCCTGAGCTTGCCAGTGTTTGCCTCTAAGACCAGCAAAGCGAGTGATCCCCCTCCACACATAGTGTGGATCATCACAATTGTTGTCAGAATGCTGGCAGCGTCCCAGGGAGCACGTGTGCAGGTTTTTTATTTCTGTGGATCGGCAAGTCCATGAATTTTTTTTTTCTTTTTTCAACTTGCTGTGGCTTGGCAGGGCTACAAAGATGTCTGGCTGTAACTCGGCAGGGTTGCGAAGATTTTGCTGTGGATCGACGGGTCCATGAAGTTGGCGGTGTGGAGCCGTGCAGAGACCTGTGATAGCAGGAGCTACAGTTTCAGTTGCAGCAAGAGGTTCTGCAGCAGCAAGAGCTGCAGTGACAGCTGCAGCGGCTTGTGAGCGGCATCTGGAGGTGCCGGCGAGTTGTGGCTGCAGCAGGAGCTGTGGCGGTGCCAGCAGGAGCTGGTGTGGTGTCATAGGAGGACAGTGTGAACCAGGTCACTCAAACTCTTAAAGGGCCAGTACAAGCTCGAAAGACATAAAACTACTGTGGACTGGGGAGTCGAGAGGTACCTGAGGATGATCGGGCAGAGCTTCGAGAGAGGTTGAAGGGGTCAGATATGGAAGTCGCCAACTCCGTGCAATTGGAGCGGGTGCGCATCCTGGAGTACTAGTTTACTGCAGTCATGGCTCAGTTTGGAGAGAAAGCCAAGTAGTGCCAGGACCTTGCTAAAACGTTGTCTCAAGCGAAGCACAAGGTGGCAGATTTACAGGCCGTATTAAAGATAAGGAAAGAGCATATGGAACAAGAAAAGGCCTTGAGACAAACTGCTGAGCAAAGAGTGGATGAGCTGGAGAAGGAAGTCTCTGAGCTCAGACATCACCTGTCAAAGTGTGAATAAGGCCTTAAGAGAAGATGTAGAAGTGCTAAGAGAAGCAGTAAGAGGTCTTCTGCAGGAGGAGAAGTTGGTGGTTGAAGACTTACAGTGACCGTGCCCGAGTGATAACATGGCGGAGCTGCCAGGGCCCATCTTGGCAAGGGGTTTGAAGAATGTAAATCTCAGGAAGAGAATGAGGCTTCGCTCTTTAAGTGCGTGATGGAGGTACCCGAAGACATGCGAGAAGCCTGTGCCAGCAAGGGTGTGCATGAGGCATTTAAAAAGGCAGCAAAAGCCTATAGTGTGAACTGGGCACCAGAGACAAATCAGTTGGTGATACTGGCGGATAGGGAAGTCACAGAGAAGTGGATGGCTGTCCTGAAGGATATGCATCTTCAATGTCTCAGCACGAAACAGATGATCTTGTTGGGTAATATGAAAGCCGCTCGACGCCTGGAGCTGGCGAAGGAAGCTCAAAGTCAGCTGGGCTTTGTAAGAAGACATAATTCCGGTACCCAGAAATCTGGTGGGGAAAGTCGTTGGAAGACTTGGAAAGGTGATGCAGGAACTAGTGAATCGTTACATGTGGTGAGAGTGAGGATTCCAGCTGATGGCGAGATCAAGGTGGCTGGTGAAGAAGAGATGGTTCCATTCGTCATCGTGGGCTCAGTGGAGAGCCTTAAGAACATCCGAATTCTCCTGGAATATCGAGTGACATAACTACGAGAAGTAGAGCAGCTGATCTGGGAGAGAAAGCAGATTAAGGTATATCTACAGGAGTTGGAACGAAAAGGGCGACTGCTTCCAGCCCGAGATATGGAGAGACGAGAGGCTTCTCTGGGGACTGTCAGTAGGCAATCTGAAACAATGAGGGTTAGAAGAAATGACACCTCTGTTAGCTCAGGGCTGAGTGACCTAAGTGGGAGACCCTGTAGTGGACGAAAGGACAGAGAGTCAGACTTAGATCAACCAGTAGGCTCGACTGGATGATGGACTCATGACCGCAACAACCATAGGAGGCGGCCATGGAAAGAAAGGTCGTGTGAAGGGGCACACGTGAAAAGTGGGATGATTACAAAGGGTCTGGTGACACAAACAAGGCCGACATACTGACCGCTGGGGGCGGGGAAGGCCTAACAAAGAGGTGATGGTGAATGATGCCCAAAATTGACTTAGACGGTCGCCTCGACTTGTAGGGCAAGGTGACGTGGGTGCCCTGTCTCGAGGCCCTCGGTTTGGAATAAGTGTTCAACCCCACATGTTTGAACAGAGGGGGGGAGGTATGTGGTGTAGTGACCCATGCTGCAGCTAGGGGGCGCTGTATATGCGCCTCAAGATATGCATGGAGGCGGGATTTGGATGAAAAAACAGTCCCCGGCATGGTTGTAAATGGCAGGTATGTGTCGCAGAGCTCCCCTGCGCTGTAAGCCAGGAATGTTGTTCTGAGACTGGTAGTCCTACAAGAGTTCTGTTTATTTTCTAGGGAGGCTTACAGGGTTAGCTGGAGAGCTGGGTGGGACTGGCTAACCACACATACACCGCCCTCTGGAGGTTATGAGTTTGTTGAGGACCTGTGAAGAGGTGATGAACATGGGACCAGACCATGTGCTCCATATCTCACCTGTGGGAGTGGCTACAGGTATGTAAGGAAGTGTTTGGCACATGGTGGGGGAGGAGTCTCTGAGAGGGTGTTGAGACTGAGTCTTTGTGGAGGATTGGGAGTCTGTCAGGCTGGACAGAGCTCCCATATTTTCCAGGCTGGATGTTGTACAGACTGGGGAAGCAGTCCTGGCGAATCTGAGCCTGAGAGGAAAAGACGGGCCTGAAAACTCATGAGACATACGAATCGGGGTCCGTGAGAGATGTGTATTGGATGACTCTGAGGTGAAGAGGTGTCCGAGAATCTGCGTCACCAACAGGTAACGGACAGGAGTCCGTGTGGTACTGACCGAAGTCAGGAAGACTGCATTTTGTTTAATGACTGCTGTATTCTGGTGAAGAATGAACCAAATGGACTGTTGTTTTAACCCTGAGCGTGCCAGTGTTTGCCTCTAAGACCAGCAAAGCGAGTGATCCCCGTCCACCCACAGTGTGGATCATCACAGCCTCCTGCATATTCAACATAGCGACACATTACAGTATATCATACAAAAGAAAACCGAGTCAATGCTATAAGTAGAAAAGATTATAAACTTTATTTAATATACATAATAATTATCACACATGAATAAAAGCACAATCATAGAGCAGACTAATAGTAAGGTTAGAAAATGACCATAGTGGTTTAGTGATGACAAACCCAAATGAAATCAATGGGTGTCAAAACCACACAGTAATGAAACACAATCGGTAACATAATACAAAATATTATTAATATGCCGCACAGAATCACTATCCAACATAGTCAGTCACCCATTAAATTATAGGAAACTATCCAGAAAGAGTGAGACACACAGTGGAGGTAATAAACTACTTCCTATCAAGTTATAACAAATAAGTATCCACATGGGGCCAAGCCCTCCATCATATACTATAATTGTCTATCACCAGTCCCACTAATTCTAATGCCTTTGATGGTTCAATTAGTGATTCAGAGAGGGCAACATGTAGAGATGGTAGTAAAAAGTGATAAGTAATAAATACCCGTCATTGTGAGCCGTGTGCGTCCGACACCTAAGTCCCCGACCTACGTTTTGGTGTGTATTTCCTTCTTCCCCCTGAATGTGTGTGGGCGGAAAATGTGTGTGGGTGGAGAATGCTGGCGGGGGTCTGTGGGGCTGTGTGGGGCTTTGCCGGACTCGGGCTCTGCTGGCTGTGTGGGCATTGTCCGATGGGACTACTTGTCTCATCCGGCTATGCCTGCTGCAGTGAAAGCATTAGCGGATGATAGGAAAGTAGTATTCCCATCATCCGGCTAATGTGGTGAATGTAAAAAAAAAAGACATACAGAACATACAGTACACATAACATACAACACATAACAGAGTACATACTCACCGCACACACCTAATTCCCTGAAGTCCTCATCTTCCCCGCAGAGTCCAGCACAGGCCCGGCAAAGCCCACAGAGCCTGGCAGAGCCCGAGCCAGCAGAGCCCGGCACAGGCCCCACACACACACACACAGCCTCACAGACCCCCACACACATTCTCCGCACACATAGTCAGCCAATGCCACAACAAAGAAGGCGGCGGCTTTACTGTGATTGGCTAACACATGACAGGCGGGAAATCCGAATATTGCGAGGCGAGTAGTTAAATTTACTCCTAGGATTCGAGTACTGCATTACTCGCTGAGTACCGAATTCTAACGAGCATACTCACTCATCCCTAACTGAAACGATACAGTCAACTTACAAACTTAACTCAAGGCTTTCTGGATGCCATAGAATAATGCTTCATTCTGTGTACATGTCCAGTGTTACTTTTATAGATATCCACTGTGATTTTAAATACTGCACTTTTTGGCTATCACAAAGCAATTCATATTTAGTCGCTTCTGTTGATAGATAAATCATATTTTATCTTAGGTGACAGTCCCTCTCTTTGTCTGGTATAGGCTTGCTGTGTCATGGCCACTGGTTTGCACTACTCAACTACCTCTGGACTGCCCATGGACGATGCATGTCCGGGTGGTTCTCGTTCTCTGCAGTGACATTGTAAACATTCAAAATGTTCTCTGCAATGTTGTTCTAAAATGCTGAGCCCAGGAGGGGGCCACTCCCACACCCACTAAGAGGAAAAAATAGGCCCTGCACACCTTTAGGGTATGTGGATCCACAGCGGATTTGGCCCTGCGGATCCGCAGCAGAACTGCAAGTGATGTACAGTAACATTATATTATATGGAAATAAAAAAACGCAGTGCACATGCTGCGGATTTTTCCACGCGGATTTGCTGCGGATTTAAAACTGCTGCATGTCACTTCTTTTGTGCAGTTCCGGAGCGTTTTGAGACCTGCTCCATTATTGGAATCCGCAGGTCTCAAAACGCTGGGGAAATCCACACAAGAAAATCCGCAGCAAATCCGCACTAAATCCGCAGGTAAAACGCAGGTCATTTTACCTGCGGATTTAGCAAAATCTGCCGGAACATTCTACAGCAGAATCCGCAACGTATGCACATACCCTTAGTATTAAATTAATGTACAAGTCAACAAATATTCTATGTTGCCAATATACAAACCTTCATACATCAAGAATACATGAACTCCAATATTGCTGTAAAAGTTAAAATCGGTATATTACGTTAGCATTTTTTGCACATTAATTTAATACTATGGGTGTGCGAGCCCTATTTTTTGTAGTATACATTAGGGGGTGTGAATGAATTATCATATTAGATGTGTGGAGGATCCAGCCTCCCCTTCTTACAAATACCTGAAGGGGCTTGTTATTGAGGTTTAATTCCACCAGGAAAAACATTATCATCTCCATAAACATGTTTCATTTGCCATCATTGTGCACAATAATACCAACCTTAGAGAAAGATTAATATACTGTAGAAGATGTTTGTTTGCTCCACACTATCTTCCATCAAGAAGCAATGGCAAAGTGTTTCATTGTTTATTATATATCCTATCGATAGATCATGCGCTTCATTGACAGTGCCATATATGTAAGTGAAGAGGGTTAAGATTAGCAGAGGAGTTTGGAGGAGTTCCTTGCAGCTTTTGTACAGTAGTTCTAAAATAACATTAAATACATGCATTTGCAAAACATAAACTGTAAACCGTTAGTGTCTCTTATTTTTCAGCAATTCTTACATCATGGCAAGAGGGTTTTGAGGAACTATTTCAGGAAATGCTTTTACCGTATATAGATTTATTGAAAATGCACAGTTTTCATATGGCAAATTGTTGACATAAATGCATTTCAGCTACTCAGTCTTGTGAAGAATTTAGAAAACTGCACAAATAATATAGATGTACAGGAAAACAGCCAGGTTAAGCATTATAGAGTACGCACAGTGGAGTTCCATTCTTCGTCATGATAAATGATTTCACGCTTTTTATTAAAATATATAATTAAGCTACAGTGCTCTATTTCTTTAACACAAAGTCTCAGCTGCCTAATGGTGCCTAGTGGAAGAGTTTTACTGAAGATTACAGAATTGTTATTGCAATAGAACAGTATACAGTTGGGTGTTTAATGGGTTAAAAAGCACTATGTTCACATAGGCAGATACTATCAATTATCAGGAGTGGGGCAGGGCGAAGGCGCTGGGGAGCTGTCTCGAAATAGTCATCCGAGATAGATACAGTAGTTCCTGTCTGCCTTCTCAATATGCTTTCTTAGGGTAATTTCACTCATCAGGTTTTTTCCGGCAGGCAGGATCCGTCGACGCGCAAATTGTGTAAAACTGATGAAACGGATCAGTTTTTTTGCCGGATCCGTCTACCGTCTGTTTTTATTATCCGTTTTACGACGGATCCGGTTGTTAAAAATGCCCATGGGAGGCTTCCAAACGTGATTGGCTACTGAAAACCTATATATACAGTGTTCCTACAGCCCATCTTTGACAGGTTGTAGAGAAGCAAGTGTAGGTTGTAGAGAAGAGCAAGTGGCTGGCGAAGATGGAAGGCGTGATAGCAAACATTCTGAAGATTAATGTGGATTTCACTGTTGAGGCTAATCGTTTGAAAGCGATTGTTCTGGAGAAGGAGAGAGAGAGACAGCAGCGCATCATGCGCAGGTGTGGGAGGAACCACTGTGGTGGGTTGAGGAGCTTGAGAGCTAACCTGCGCTAGAGCAGAGTGGCACAATTGCATTACATGCATCTGCTGGTCAGGAGATAGCTTATCCATGCGCTCGAGTACAGACTGGAAATATGTGTGGTTTGGAGATTTACTTGCATCTGAATGCATCCTAACCAAAAGTGTGCGCAACTCAAGAATACTGTTGTTGATCAAATTAAATCCTGAGGTCATTTGCTCAGACAACAGTTTCAGACAGTTCTGGAAAGATGCATTCAGATGTAAGAACTCGGGCACATAGCTCTTTTCCTGACCCCTCTGGCGCTGCCGCCCAGAACCCACAGGTGTACTAGAGGTGGCAGTGGCAGAGGGGTAGGGTAAAGGAAAAGCTATATCCTCACCAACAGATTCATGCAACGCAGTCGGCCACGATGCTCCAGCGCTGGTGGATGGGACCGAGGGATCAGATGTGAGGGAAGCCTGGGAAGGTGCAGATGGGCTGGGACTGTCGAAGTGTCCCTCGGTGGTGGACTCCTGAGGGATCGCCCCAGAAGGGTTCAACTGTGCAGGCTCCTGAGTGCTGCTGATGGGGCTGTGGAATAAAGAGGAAAAAATATAATATATTGATATTGCATTGCCCTGGCTGAAACTCCAAAAAAATTGTTAGACATGTAAACATTTTTTTTAAAATGTGGTGGGTAATATTTACCTTCTGCTCACAATGGTTGACCGGAGGAACGACAGGGCGTTCGCATATTTATACTTGCTCCTGCGTCCTCCAAATCCACTCAGGGCCCACATCTCTTTGTTGAACTCCTTCTTGAAGCAATCCCTGATTAACCGCCACCACTTGACAATTCTCTCACCTGAAAAGTGAAAGTTCAAATTGGTTAGTATACAACATCAGTGTTTCCCTAACTCCAGTCCTCACGGCCCCCACGGGTCATGTTTTCCGGATTTCCATAGTGTTGCACAGGTGAGAGAATTCCTGATGCCTTGATGATACTTCCACTATCTGCGCAATTCAAAGGAAATCCTGAAAACATGACCCGTGGGGGCCACGAGGACTGGAGTTTGGGAAACACTGCTTTACATCCAGCAACATAGCTGAATTGTGTATACTTACGTGCTTGAATCTGGGCCCGAACATCAAGTTCCTCCAGTGGTCCACTAGTTGTTGACATATTTGCTCCCAGAGTCGATGGGTCACAATGATATCGGCATGGCGTTGGTCCTCCATGTTCCACAGCGGCTCCTGCTCTCGTATCAGATCGATGAGGAGGTCTGCATCCAGCCCGGCCTCCTCACTGTCCGAGTCAGGAGTGATAGGGTATTCAGAGACCATTCTAATTCACATTCAGATGGCTTTAAGATATTTCTCTCTCTTTAACTCAGAATGACACAGAATTACACTATTTGCTGTTGATAGTAACACGGTGGCATATAGTTCTAAGGTTAGCATAACATACCTCTGTCAGCCACTTATAATCAGATAAGCTATAAACCTTTGTGAAGATAGAACTACTAATTGCAATGATTAGACTTACCAAATGTGACATGTATTCACTTTCAAGACGTAATGGAAAATTCCCTTATAGATAACTAATAATGGATAAGTGACATATGCATAACAAGATATTTTTCTGTAATAAATGATTTACTAATAAGTTCTGAAAAACACTTAGATGACATAATGTGTACGCCCATTTAGCGGTGAATATAAGCTGGATGGGAATTGATTAAAGATCAGATGATTTGAACCCAGAGACATGTCTCCTGTGTTCATTTCGTCCCACCATCCTGCCTCGATCTAGCTCATTTAATTTGGCAACCATCTGATATACTGAGGGTCTTGAGACCACCTTAACAGGAGCACTCTGTGAAGCCTGTTAAAAAAGACAAAAAACAAAAACATTAGACTCAAAACAACAACTAAAAGTAGAATAAAAGACTGCCCTGCCGCTGACACCGACAACCCTGGGAGGCGCTTCGAGGACCTCTTGGCCGAGCACCAGATTCAGAAGACTATAATAAAAAAAAATTATGTGCTTGGATGCAGGCATATGTGTTGTGTGCAGTGTGATATCTGTAATGATCTCTTTTCATGTATTGTCTGCAGTGTGATGTCTGTACTAAATTGTTTCTTCTATGTGTTGTGTGTAGTGTGATGATTAGTGTTGAGCGATATTGCTCGATATCTAAAAATATCGTATCGAAATTGTATCGCCGATAGCACTAAATATCGTCGATATCCGATTTCGATAACGGAAGTCCCATGTAAGTCTATGGGAACAAAATATTGCAACAAAAAAAAACCTTTCTTTCGTTGTAAACACAAAATATACACACATAGAATACATATATATATATATACATGTCATTGTGACATATATATACATATATTTATAGTTTATACACTTCTACATAGTAAAATCGACTCTAATTCAATTGCCGGGTAAAGACGTGACATACCCCATAGAAGTCGACGGGCTCGGTGCCGAATACCCCGAAAACCTCTGGCTCTGTGCGACTCAACTTGGGCGTCACGAACAGGATTCTGTAGCTCGCTATAAGCGAGTCCTGTGTGCCTGAATTGCACTGGTTTTGTGCTTGAGAATTGATAAAAATCATCAGAGAATGTATTTGCCATTTTTCCGCGATATCTGCGTCACGACGAGGCACTGGTGAAGAAGAAGGGCGTGCTCTTCGTGGGTGTCACTCACTCAGTGGCGTGAAAACGATGGCCGCCCACTGTAAATGGTACTGCAATGTAACATCGTGCCCCACAGCTCTGGAGTTCCGCCTCCTCATCCTCCTCAGTGTGCGGAAACTAACACGAAGGTCCCTCCTCCCTACAAAAGAGGGGCCCTCTCCAGATATGACACATGTGACTTGGCAGAGATGGCTAATGGACACGACGAGCAGAAGTGGGAAGGGATGGAGCAGTCAGAGCTCTCCCCCCACGGAAGCGACCCGATCGCCACAGAATCACCGTTGGGCACCCGGCCTGTAAACCCTCCTACGCTGCAAGAAGCGGCGGATACCCTAAGAGGCCTTGCCCGGCACCGGGAGGAGGTCGCCAGGATGGAAGCCAGCTGGGGTGCCCTAAAAAAAAATTGGAGCGGCGCCAATCCCTCTTACCTGAAGTGTCTGTACCGGAAGGTGAGGCACCCGTTCTAGTATAGGAGTCCTTGCAATGTGATCCGGTTGACGTTGTCGCAGTGGAGGCACCCGTTCCTGCAAAAACCGCAGCACCGTCAGCAGCACCCCAGATCCCGCTGTCTGCCCCCGTCGCTGAGACAGAAGAACGCGACACCCGTCCTCATGGAGGAGGCCGCGCAGGCACCAGAGCACTACCTGCCTGTACCGGAGCCCCGACTGTCATCTGATTTAGAGCCGTCTGCTTCCTCCGCAGGGGAGCGCCGCCAGGACTGGGGGGCGACAGGAGAGCTGCCGCAAACCGGATACTGTAAGCTGCAGTGGAGTGGTGGAGACATGGAGCAACTGGTGGAGGAGAATTACAACCGGCGTCAGGAGGAAGAGTGGAGACGTTGGGAGCAGGAAGCAGAGCGACAAAGGGAGCAGCGAGAAACCCTAAAACTTCGCCAACGTCACCTGGAGAAGGACCGGGCAGATAAGGACCGGATGAGAAAGGATAAAGGAACCCTGAGTGAGCCGCGGCGTAAGGGTGCAGTACGGAGCTTTAAATTGAAAGGTGGTTGGGGCTTCATCAAGGAGCCTGGACTTTATTTAGAAGTCTTTGTGACCCGGCGGGACGTGGAGGCTCACCTCCCAGAAGGACACCCGGGAGGGACCTGTTGCCAGGAGACTTGGTGACTTACACCCGACACTGGGGTTACAATGGGTGGTACGCCCTAAATGTTACCAGGTGCGACCCCTACTCCCCAGTGTGTCAGGAACCTGTGAGACCCTCGAAGACTTCAGCCTCCCACATCCAGGCCTCTGCAAAAGTGCCCACCCCACGCCGTAAATCTCCCCAGCCTCCCTCAGTGGTCTCCTCAGCAGCCCCAGCTATGGACATGATAAGTATAGCTGGCCCGTACCCGGCGCCTGTTAGGCACCCTGGGGTTCGTACAGTCCGGGACATAGGGCTCCAGACCCGGAGGGAGATGAAAGAGGTGGCCACACAGACCCAGATAGCGGGTCACGACGTCACTGTACAGGCCACACGACGTCATCAGGTCCTGGTGGTCCTTGGTGCCTCGGATGTTTGGCAATCTCAAGAAGAGTACCAGGTGGTACCTGGAAGAGGCCAGCCAAAGAAGTCTAAATAACCCGGACAGGGTCCCTGTATGTAAATAGTTAACTTGTTTATGTACCCGGACGGGTGAATGTTCCTAAAAAAGTTTTTTATTTTAATAAAAAAAAAAACAACACAGTTTTCATTTCTTTTATTACTGTCTCATCCTGCGACGCCATCGATCTCCTGTAAAAAAATGAAAAAAAAAAAAATAAAAAGTATACCACCTGACCGACGCAGTCCATAGTAACAAGTGTCCCATGACGATCCAGCTCTGCTACATCAGAATGACAGGCAGAGCCTGTCATCCCGGCGCAGCACAGCTGATTACCTGCTTCCCCGGCGGTGACGTCATCGGACTGACTGCTTTACGGCCGGATTACCCTGCAGTCACTGCAGTTATCGCGAAAAACTGCATGTGACCGCCAGGGAGAAGATAATGGCGGCCATCAAGCAGTCCAGGACGTGACCGCCGGAGATCTTCTGCCAGGTAAGTGCCGCTGACTCCTGACAGACCCGACCGACGGACACTCACAGTGACAGTGACAAATCCGATTCCGGTATTCGATAAGACGAAAATATCGAAACGAATTATCGAAAGGCCGATAGAGCTAATATCAGCCGATAGCCGATATTTGCATTATCGTATCGCTCAACACTAGTGATGATGTGTTTCTGAAATGCATTCAAGAAACTTACCAATTCTGAGCCCACTCCAGGTATCTTTCCACCCCTTCGTTCTTCTTCTAGGAGCACCTCTTCTGCAGCTTCCAGTTATACAAAAATTATCGATTAATATATTTAGATATATATTGTGAGGCAGTGACCGGGATCGTTTACGAGGGACATATATATTTCCCCAGAATGTGTACCGAGACCTATTAAAGCCATTGGAGTGCATTGCAGTCACACACACAGCTGCGGCTGCAATGCAGGAATGAAGGTGAGCAATGACCTAGTCAGACTACCTGGCTAAGGCAGATTAAGTAAAATCCGGCAGGGCCTTCATTTCTTGGAGGAGGTCACAGGAGGCAGTGGGGCGGCCTCCTCCCTCCAACTCGGGTTTTCTAGTGGCTTTTGCCACAGGTCTTTAAAACTCCTGCACTAAAGATTAGTGGTGTTCTATGTTGGGATCCTGCAAGGAGCATAGCAGGTAAGCTCCACAGGACTGTGTGTAGCTGAACCCAGGCCTGGGACGGCTCTGCACCCGTCAGGCTCTGTCGGCCCGGCGCGGCCGTTGTCCCCGGCAACCAGTGTTTATGGACTGATGTTAACCCGGCTGCGTACCGGAGGACTTTTCCTGTTTTACCTGTGAGTTGCTGAATAAAAGCTGTTTACTTTGGACTTGCTTGGGTCACTGCCTCAGTTACTGCATGGTGTGAACACCGCCGTCTTACAATTGGTTGGAGAATGCGGGCATTGTGACTGAGGTATACCCCCACCGGCAGCTTCATGACTCCAATCCGGCCGGCCACTTTTCAGCCTCAACCCGTGGACAAAATGGAGGAGCTGGTAAAGCAGCTGGTAATTACACAACAGCAGCAGCTGCAGTTCCAGCGGCAACAGCAGGAGCGGGAGCAACGGCACAATGAGCAACAGCAGGAGCAGTACCTGAGTCTCCAGCGGCAACAGCAGGAGCGGGAGCAACGGCACAATGAGCAACAGCAGCTATTGTACCAGCAGCAGCAAAAAACAAACGAACTGTTGCTGCAACAGATTTCTGCACTGCGGGAGACCTCGACGGCACCAGCCCCTGAACGTCGCGAGGCCCGAGACAGGGTTCGCTCAGCGTTGAGGAAGATGGGACCGGAGGACGACGTAGAAGCTTTCATGACAGTTTATGAGCGCACAGCGGAGCGGGAAAACCTACCCGCCGGCCAGTGGGCAGAAGTAGTAGTTCCGTTTCTGGTCAGCGATGCACAAAAGGCCTACTTCGATCTCAGTCGGGAGGACGCCCAGGACTACCAGAGGCTCAAAGGTGAGATCCTTGCCCGACTGGGGGTTAATACATACGTGAGGGCTCAGCGTGTGTTTTCATGGGCCTATGTGGAGACACGACCCGCGCGGTCTCAGGCTTATGACCTCCTGCAGCTGGTAAAAAAGTGGCTCCAGCCAGAGACTTTGTCTCCAGCCCAGATGGTGGAGAGGGTGGTGGTTGACCGGCTGGTAAGGACTCTGCCGGCTGCTATCCAACGTTGGGTGGGGCAAGGCGACCCCGGCACACTCGACCGGGTAGTCAGTTTGATCGAGCGCTACTCGGCCACTCAAGACTTTATCCGAGACTCCGCCCCTCTCGGCTGTCACGCCGATCCCTGCCAACCCAGGAATCGGGAAAAGGGTCACGTCCCTCTGCTGGGGACAATCAGCACCGTACCCGTGCTGAAGGGGGAACCCCGGAGTGAGAGTGGCAAGAGACCGGTTCCCTCCCAAACTGTCATAAGACCTAACAGTACCTCCACCCTTAGGTGCTGGCGGTGTCAGGGACCGGGACATGTGATGGCTAATTGTCCCCTGACTACAGAACCCATGGACTGCGGATATAGACGCCAGGTCTCAATGTATGCCCAGACCGTCTGCACAGCGAGCCTCGACCCCCAGGACACTGAACTCCAACTATGCCAGGTACTGGTTAATGGGTACCCTACGGAGGCTCTCCTGGACTCAGGGAGCCTCGTGACTCTGGTACATGGGTCACTGGTGGCAGGAGACTACCCCAGCGGACGGCAGGTCGGGGTTGTATGTATCCATGGGGACCTCCGAGACTATCCAACTACGGAGGTAGTTTTGTCCACGCCATGTGGAGACATAAAACATGTAGTGGGAGTGGTAAAAAAATCTTCCCTATGGGTCTGTGTTGGGAAGAGACTTGCCCCTGTTCTGGACTCTGTGGAAAAACAAAATCCATTCTCCCCTGGTAAGATGTATTACAGATGCTGTACCCGACGAACCTGCCGTAGGGGTGTCCCATATAGGGATAGAGTGTGACCCCGATAGGTTTCCCTTAGAGGTGCTGGCAGGAGAGGTGGAGGAGACCGCATAGATTCCCGAGCTGGAAGTGTCCAGGGCCACGTTTGGGACAGCTCAGCTACAAGATCCCACCCTGACTCAGGCACGGGAAAGGGTGCTAGAGGTAAACGGCATAGCCCAACAGCCCAATGCAGATACGGTATTTCCACGCATGGTAGTCAGTGGTGAGTTGCTTTATAGGATAGCTAAAATCAGGGACGAGGTTGTGGAACAGTTGGTAGCACCTCAGTCGTATCGTAGGGTGATTCTAGATTTGGCACACTCACACTTGCTCGGGGGCCACTTAGGGGAAAAAAAAACTCTAGAACATATCTTGCAGCGGTTCTTTTGGCCGGGAGTTTACGCAGAGGTCAAAAGGTACTGCGAATCTTGCCCCGAATGTCAGTTGACCTCACCCACTGCAAGTTTCCGTAGTCCATTGGTACCCCTGCCCATAATAGAGGTACCTTTTGAACGGATTGCAATGGATCTGGTAGGGCCCATTGTAAAATCCGCCCGTGGCCACCAACATATACTGGTGGTCGTCGACTATGCCACCCGGTACCCGGAGGCTATACCACTACGCCACACCTCGGCAAAACTTATTGCCCGAGAACTGTTTGCCATGTTCTGTCGCCTGGGACTACCTAAGGAGATCCTGACGGATCAGGGGACCCCCTTTGTGTCCAAGGTGACAAGAGAACTGTGCAAACTGCTAAAAATTAAACAATTGGTGTACCACCCTCAAACCGACGGGTTAGTAGAACGGTTCAATAGAACCCTCAAGTCCATGTTAAAAAAGGTGATTTCTAAGGATGGAAGGGATTTGGACATGTTGCTACCCTATTTGATGTTCGCTGTCCGTGAGGTACCCCAGGCTTCCACAGGGTTCTCTCCCTTTGAGTTATTGTACGGCAGACACCCTAGGGGTCTGTTGGACGTAGCCAAAGAGACATGGGAACAAGAGCCGACTCCACATAAGAGTATAATTGAACACGAGGCTAGTATGCAGGACCGGATCGCGGCGGTCATGCCCATCGTGAAAGAACATCTGTTAGATGCCCAGGCAACGAAGAGGCGCATATATAATAAAAGAGCCAGAGTCAGGTCTTTTAACCCCTCTCTGCCATCAGACGTACTATTCCGTCCATGTGACCCTGGACCTTATTCCCATGGACGGAATAGTACGTCATGGGCGATCAGCTGCGCTCCCGGTGGGAGCGCAGCTGACCGCCACCGGGTGTCAGCTGATTATCACAGCTGACACCCGTGACTGTGTGTCAGGAGCGGTCACGGACCGCTCCCGGCACATTAACCCCTGGCACACCGCGATCAAACATGATCGCGGTGTACCCGGGCACAGGGGAGGATCGCGCAGGCAGGGGGCTCCCTGCGCGCTCCCCAGAGACCCTCAGAGCAGCGCGATGTGTCACGCTGTTCCAAGGGTCCGTACTCCCTCCAGGTCCCCGGATCCAAGATGGCGCCGGGGTCCTGCAGGGAGGCGGCTTCCTCAGTGCCTGCTGAGAGCAGGCGCTGGGGAAGCCTGCAGTAGTGCCAGAGCGATCGCTGGTGTGACAGAGTGCTGTGCACACTGTCACACCAGCGATCTGCTAAAATACAGTGATGTCCCACCCTGGGACAAAGTATAAAAGTAAAAAAAATAAAAATAAAAAGTGGTAAAAAAAAATCATAAAAAAAAAAAAAAAATATTCCCCAATAAATTCATTCTTTCCTGTAAATAAAAAAAACAAAACAATAAAAGTACACATATTTGGTATCGCCGCGTCCGTAACGACCCCCCCTATAAAACTGTTCCACTAGTTAATTCCTTTAATGAACCCCTTAAAAAAAAAAAAGAAAACGAAGCAAAAAATCAATGCTTTATCATCATACCGCTGAACAAAAAGTGGAATAACACGCGATCAAAAAGACCGAGATAAATAACCATGGTACCGCTGAAAACGTCATCTTGTCCTGCAAAAAATGAGCCATCATACAGCATCATCAGCGAAAAAATAAAAAAGTTATAGCTCGCAGAATAAAGCGATGCAAAAATAATAATTTTTTATATAAAATTGTTTTCATGCTATAAAAGCACCAAAACATAAAAAAATGATATAAATAAGGTATCGCCGTAATCGTACTGACCCGAAGAATAAAACTGCTTTATCAATTTTACCACACGCAGAACGGTACAAACGCCTCCCCCAAAAGAAATTCATGAATTGCTGATTTTTGTTCATTCTAACCTCCCAAAAATCGAAATAAAAAGCGATCAAAAAATGTCACGTGCTCAGAAATGATACCAGTAAAAACGTCAACTCGTACCGCAAAAAATAAGACCTCACATGACTCTGTGGGCCAAAATATGCAAAAAATTATAGCTCTCAAAATGTGGTGATGCAAAAAACTATTTTTTGCAATAAAAAGCGTCTTTTAGCGTGACAGCTGCCAATCATAAAAACTCGCTATAAATAGTAAATCAAACCCCCCTTTATCACCCCCTTAGTTAGGGAAAAATAATAAAATTAAAAAAATGTATTTATTTCCATTTTCCCGTTAGGGTTAGGGTTGCGGCTAAAGTTAGGGTTAGGGTTGGCGCTAACGTTAGGATTAGGGTTGGGATTACGGTTAGGGGTGTGTTAGGGTTAGGTTTGTGGTTAGAGTTGGGACTAGGGTTAGGGGTGTGTTGGGGTTAGGGTTGGAGTTAGAATTGGGGGTTTCCGCTGTTTAGGCACATCAGGGGCTATCCAAATGTGACATGGCGTCTGATCTCAATTCCAGCCAATTCTGCGTTGAAAAAGTCAAACGGTGCTCCTTCACTTCTGAGCTCTGCCATGCGCCCAAACAGTAGTTTACTCCCGCATATGGGGTATCAGCGTACTCTGGACCACAAGAGTTATTGTGCAATTTGTCCTATTTCTTCTGTTACCCTTGGGAAAATAAAAAACTGGGGGCGACAAAATAATTTTTGTAAAAAAAACAAATGATTTTTATGTTTTTACGGCTGTATGTTATAAAACTTCTGTGAAGCACTTGGAGCTTCATAGCGCTCACCACACTTCTAGATAAGTTCCTTGTGGGGTCTATTTTCCAAAATGGGGTCACTTGTGGGGGGTTTCCACTGTTTAGGCGCATCAGGGGCTCTCCAAATGCGACATGACGCCCCCAGACCATTCCATCAAAGTCTGCAATCCAAAACGTCACTACTTCCCTTCCGAGCCCCGACGTGCGCCCATACAGTAGTTTACTCCCACATATTGGGTATCAGCATACTCAGGACAAATTGGACAACAACTTTTGGGGTCCAATTTCTCCTGTTACCCTTGTGAAAATAAAATATTGGGGGCGAAAAAATCATTTTTGTAAAAAAAAAAAGGAGTTTTTATTTTTACGGCTGTACGTTATAAACTTCTGTGAAGCACTTCGGGGTTCAAAGTGCTCACCACACATCTAGATAAGTTCCTTGTGGGGTCTATTTTCCAAAATGGGGTCACTTGTGGGAGGTTTCCACTGTTTAGATTCATCAGGGGCTCTCCAAATGCGACATGACTCCCCCAGACCATTCCATCAAAGTCTGCAATCCAAAACGTCACTACTTCCCTTCCGAGCCCCGACGTGCGCCCATACAGTAGTTTACTCCCACATATTGGGTATCAGCGTACTCAGGACAAATTGGACAACAACTTTTGGGGTCCAATTTCTCCTGTTACCCTTGTGAAAATAAAATATTGGGGGCGAAAAAATCATTTTTGTAAAAAAAAAAGGATTTTTTTTTTTACGGCTGTACGTTATAAACTTCTGTGAAGCACTTCGGGGTTCAAAGTGCTCACCACACATCTAGATAAGTTCCTTGTGGGGTCTATTTTCCAAAATGGGGTCACTTGTGGGGGGTTTCCACTGTTTAGATTCATCAGGGGCTCTCCAAATGCGACATGACTCCCCCAGACCATTCCATCAAAGTCTGCAATCCAAAACGTCACTACTTCCCTTCCGAGCCCCGATGTGCGCCCATACAGTAGTTTACTCCCACATATTGGGTATCAGCGTACTCAGGACAAATTGGACAACAACTTTTGGGGTCCAATTTCTCCTGTTACCCTTGTGAAAATAAAATATTGGGGGCGAAAAAATCATTTTTGTAAAAAAAAAAAGGATTTTTTATTTTTACGGCTGTACGTTATAAACTTCTGTGAAGCACTTCGGGGTTCAAAGTGCTCACCACACATCTAGATAAGTTCCTTGTGGGGTCTATTTTCCAAAATGGAGTCACTTGTGGGAGGTTTCCACTGTTTAGATTCATCAGGGGCTCTCCAAATGCGACATGACTCCCCAGACCATTCCATCAAAGTCTGCAATCCAAAACGTCACTACTTCCCTTCCGAGCCCCGACGTGCGCCCATACAGTAGTTTACTCCCACATATTGGGTATCAGCGTACTCAGGACAAATTGGACAACAACTTTTGGGGTCCAATTTCTCCTGTTACCCTTGTGAAAATAAAATATTGGGGGCGAAAAAATCATTTTTGTAAAAAAAAAAAGGATTTTTTATTTTTACGGCTGTACGTTATAAACTTCTGTGAAGCACTTTGGGGTTCAAAGTGCTCACCACTAGTGTTGAGCATTCCGATACCGCAAGTATCGGGTATCGGCCGATATTCGCGTTATCGGAATTCCGATACTTAATTCCGATACTTTTTCCATATCGTATACCGGAATCGGAAGTTCCCATAATTCTTTGAGAGGCAATGTGATTTTAGTCAGCCAATGAGGAATCCTACGAAGTGTGGGCACATCCTGTAATGATGCGGTCATCTTAACTAATGGCATGGCTGTGATTGGCTGCTGAAATGATGTCAGAATGCACTATAAAAGGCGCCGCAGCCATTTTAGCGTCACTGTGCTGTGAACTCAGTTAGGGACAGAACGCTGCTGTGCTGACTCTGAGGGACAGTTAGATATTGCGATTTTGTGTACTACTGTGCTTGAGGCAGGCTAGTTTACCAACCGCTGTGTAAAGCTTCATTTTGCCAGTGTTGTTTTAACAGCTCTGTGCAAGGTGTGTGTGTGACAGTGCAGGTGACGCTGCAGTTTGCTCTGCATCCACCGCTGTTTGTAGGCATCTGCACGTGTCACTTTTTTTTTTTTTTTTTTTATTTTATTTAGTGGAATTGGTGCAGCTCCATTATATTAGAAAAAAATCAAATCTATTAGTGTGACGTGCTTCCATCCGTATACAATACATTGGTTGCAAACACTATAGAAGTACAGAAAGGAGCTTTTCACAGATTGTGGACAGTTGTGTTTCAGTGTTCACTTCAGTCTGTGTTTTTTACTTTTTTGAGTGCAGATCACGCTCCAGTTACATGTTCAAGCACTGCTGCTTGTACTCTGCTGAGCGTGTCTCAGTGGCTCATCCTTTTCATTTATCTCCAATTGGTTCTGCTACATTCCATTTAAAATAAATCTAATCTATTAGTGTGACGCGCTTCCATCCGTATACAATACATTGGTTGCAAACACTATAGAAGTACAGAAAGGAGCTTTTCACAGATTGTGGACAGTTGTGTTTCAGTGTTCACTTCAGTCTGTGTTTTTTACTTTTTTTAGTGCAGATCACGCTCCAGTTACATGTTCAAGCACTGCTGCTTGTACTCTGCTGAGCGTGTCTCAGTGGCTCATCCTTTTCATTTATCTCCAATTGGTTCTGCTACATTCCATTTAAAATAAATCTAATCTATTAGTGTGACGCGCTTCCATCCGTATACAATACATTGGTTGCAAACACTATAGAAGTACAGAAAGGAGCTTTTCACAGATTGTGGACAGTTGTGTTTCAGTGTTCACTTCAGTCTGTGTTTTTTACTTTTTTGAGTGCAGATCACGCTCCAGTTACATGTTCAAGCACTGCTGCTTGTACTCTGCTGAGCGTGTCTCAGTGGCTCATCCTTTTCATTTATCTCCAATTGGTTCTGCTACATTCCATTTAAAATAAATCTAATCTATTAGTGTGACGCGCTTCCATCCGTATACAATACATTGGTTGCAAACACTATAGAAGTACAGAAAGGAGCTTTTCACAGATTGTGGACAGTTGTGTTTCAGTGTTCACTTCAGTCTGTGTTTTTTACTTTTTTGAGTGCAGATCACGCTCCAGTTACATGTTCAAGCACTGCTGCTTGTACTCTGCTGAGCGTGTCTCAGTGGCTCATCCTTTTCATTTATCTCCAATTGGTTCTGCTACATTCCATTTAAAATAAATCTAATCTATTAGTGTGACGCGCTTCCATCCGTATACAATACATTGGTTGCAAACACTATAGAAGTACAGAAAGGAGCTTTTCACAGATTGTGGACAGTTGTGTTTCAGTGTTCACTTCAGTCTGTGTTTTTTACTTTTTTTAGTGCAGATCACGCTCCAGTTACATGTTCAAGCACTGCTGCTTGTACTCTGCTGAGCGTGTCTCAGTGGCTCATCCTTTTCATTTATCTCCAATTGGTTCTGCTACATTCCATTTAAAATAAATCTAATCTATTAGTGTGACGCGCTTCCATCCGTATACAATACATTGGTTGCAAACACTATAGAAGTACAGAAAGGAGCTTTTCACAGATTGTGGACAGTTGTGTTTCAGTGTTCACTTCAGTCTGTGTTTTTTACTTTTTTGAGTGCAGATCACGCTCCAGTTACATGTTCAAGCACTGCTGCTTGTACTCTGCTGAGCGTGTCTCAGTGGCTCATCCTTTTCATTTATCTCCAATTGGTTCTGCTACATTCCATTTAAAATAAATCTAATCTATTAGTGTGACGCGCTTCCATCCGTATACAATACATTGGTTGCAAACAATATAGAAGTACACAAACGGGCCTTTCACAGCTACTGAACATGGGTTTTTTAATTTTTAACTAAAATATGTATTTTTTCAAATGACACAAATATAAGTAATGTTGAAGAGGAATAGTCCTACATCCATTGTTTGCACAATATTACAGGTGTACATCATGTCCCTTAATCAACAATGTATTATTATATTTACTTGTATGCTTTTATTTAAAAGCCAAGAACACAGAAGGATAACCTTCGCACTGCAGCTGTTGTCAAAGTTCAACCCACATTATGCACTTCCAACATTGCAGCATTTGAGGCATGATGTGAGTTGGATTGGTCAAAGTTATGGAGTGAGAAGGTTCACCATCAGTACCCTATAGCATAAGTATGCTTTTGTGTTAGCATTTGTGTTAGACATGTGGATATCTGCCATAATATGTCACAATTATTTAGTTACAGATTTGTTACCAACACTAATCATTGAATGGTTTTAAATTTGACGTTTCACTTGTTTACAGCTTAGAAATAAGGGTGTAGCCTGATATCTATGTGTAGCACTAGCCACTTTAACATGTCATGTTTTTTTAAACATGTGTAGCTAGGTAGCAGTAATTTTTTCCGGACACACAGCAGGGGAACAGCAGGCGTTACTGAACCCCACTATCACTATAGCTTGTGTATTGGTCTGTGGACACGACACTTCTGAGCAGCAACTGGCAGTGTTGTAGCCCAGGGAGTATAGTCGGTGGTAAAAGATGAAAAAACGGGACGGGGAAAAACGTTGAAACCATTAGTTAATAAAAAACCCCGGGACAGGTTTTTAGGCAAAGTCCATCCCGGTCATTTTGAAAAGTAAGCCGTTCAATTATCGTGGTTTTTCCCATGCAACGGTCTGTTAGTACACCACCTGCAGCAGTAAAGACGCCTCCGAAAAACCCCTCCAAGAGATCAACCCAGCACCCCCAATGAACGGGCTCCCCCTTGGGCCCAATGTACCGTTAGAGACACAAAACTTGAAGGGGAAGAGCCATTGGGAGTACGGGGGAGGGGCAAACATGTGTCTGTACCATTTTGGGGGAAAAAATTTTGCCTCCTTGACGGGGCCGTCTCGGAGGGGTGGGGGACTTTGGGGGGGGGGGGGGGCCCCAAAAACTTCGACCATTTGGAAAAAAAGTTCCCCCCCTGTGCAGAGGCGCTGTTGTGCCCCCTCTTGTTGCAGAGCTGCTCCACTGCCTCGCGAAAAGAGTGTTTTTTAAATCAGTAGCGCAGCAGCTTGGCTGGAATGGAAAAATTTTTGGGGTTGCACCAGTGTGTTTTTGGGACTTCCGCTTTTCGCTCCCGGTTAACGGTGTGATGAGGCTTTGTAAGTTGTCCCGGTGCGAGGGTCGGAGGGTGTACCCCCCCAAATTTAGACGTGGGGTAATGTGTTCGATGCGGGGTCGTTTCTCAGCCATGCGCTTAAATAAACCCTGTGCTGCAGACCCAACGGGCCCCAAAAAAGGGTTGCCCCCGCAAGAGGCGTATCCCCCCCCTGTGTGCTCACCCACCCTTGGTTAAATACGACAAAGGGGATTGTTCCCCCCTTGGGGGATGTCTTCCTCCCCATTGATTTTCCCCCTCTCTCCTCACAAAGCCCTTTAAAAAACAATAAATTTAAAAAATTTTTAAAACCCAAAAAATTTTAAAAAATTTTTTTATAATTTTAACATCAGTTTATGGAAAAACAATAGCATTACAAAAGGATAGACAAAAAATGTACATTATGTGCTTTGTAAATACTTAAAATTTTGGAAAAGGTTATGAAAAAATAGACCGATTTGGGGGGGTTCCCAATTTTTGATACGATGGTACTTTGAAACCCCCCAGCCCTTTTGAGGAACCCCGTTGCGGGAATGTCCAAAGGGGGATGGAATTTGTGACCTCACCCCCCCCCTTTTCCCCAAAACCCCATGCCTTGTGTTTTGCAGTGTTTTTTGGGAAGCGGCAGAAAAGGGGGACAGTCAGGGGATTTGTCCCAACCTTTTCACTGCCCCCCCCCTTGATACAAACGCACGAAAAAAGTGGGGTACCCCTTTATAGATTTTTCCCCCTTTTTTTTCACTGGCGGGGGGTCCCCTTTTTATAGGATCCAATTCTAATTAGGTTTTCACCAACATATTTCTCCACAGCGCAGCACCCCCCTACATTCCTTTATTTTTTTTTGGGCCCAAAAACCAGTTTGCACTCTGCAAAGGGCCCCGACTAACCTTGCACTAACCCTCCCCCCCCTCCCCAAAATCCAAGACTTCACCCCCCTGCGCCAATCCTCTGGAATGCTCTCCCCAAAAAATTTGGGGGCTATCCGCAATTTCGTGGTTTTGGGGCCCCCTCAAAAACATTTGTTCACGGGGGCCCTATCCACATTTCCAAATCAAAGCCCATTCTATGTGTAATTCTGTGTGTTTTCCCCCTTTCCCCCCTTTTTTCCTTTAAAAACCCTACCCCCCCCTTTTAAAAAGGGTGGCCATCATTTTAAAAAAACAATGTATAAAAACCCTTTTTTTTTATTCCCAACCTATTGTAAAAATTGTAACTTTCACCAGCAGGGGCGGCTGTTTTTTTTAATTTTTGAAATTGTTAACGTTGTTTTTTATGATGGGTTTTTTAAAAACGTTAAACTTTTTAAAGCACTGGGAAATTTATGGGCTATTAAAAAAAAAAATTTAAAATTTTTCTTATTATGGGGCCCCCCACTCAGTAGTGGTAAAATGTGAACGCCGAAAAAGCTTTTTTACTGCCCCTTTTGCAGTTTGGATACCCCCCTGGGTTGCTGCTGCCACAAACCGCCCAAACCCTAGTAACGGGGAAAATTTCCCCCGGGGGGGTGTCACATATAATGCGTGTTCATGAAGGTGAAATCGGGTTTTCAACTTTTCCAGGGATCGGGCCCCTGCGGGTCGAAAGTGAGCGAAATCTAGGGGACCTTGTGAAAAGGGATAAGATGGATAGTCCCTCAAAAAAAATCTGCACGACCAAGTTGAAAAATATAAGGGACAGGGGAGTGACGAGGTTCCCCAAGCCAGAGGCCCCCGATTTCGCCCCTTTTCAACACTACCAAGGGCCCGCCTGTAGATTCTCTTCCCCAAAAACAGTCGCTTCCCCCCCTTTTTGGCATTTCGAGCTCTGGGGTGTGGGCTAAGATTCCCCATGGAAAAAATTTTGGTTTGGCCTGTTACATTTTTGGGAAAGGGTGTGTAATCGGGCAAAGGGTTTTAAATTTACGGGGCCATGTGGGGTGACCGGACGGCCCCCAGCCGGGTTTAGGAAAGGAATGGAGGAGGAATCAATGTGTACAAAATTGTTCCTCAATCCTTGGAGTTGGCAGAAAACCCACACGCCACTCCAAAATCAGACCCGGCTGCACAAAATTGACCCAAAGGGGAGTGAGGGAAAGGTATGTCCCTGGCCATGGGGGGTTTGAACCCCCTTTTTAAAGGGTTTTTTTTTATTTGCTGTTACCCTGACCTTTTTTCCCTATTTAGTCTGGGGGCCCCCTCGGCTTTGCTTTGGCTTCATTGTATTATTTACTGTTAGCTGCCCCGGGGGGTTTGGTGCCTTAAAAAGGAGTTTTTTCTTGATGTTAGGATCACAAAGTATTTATTTTTCTTTTTAATTTTCCATGCTACATTTTTTGTTTTTGGGGGTCCACCCCTTTTTTTCCCAAATTCCCCTAATCTTGGGGATTTTCTCCCTCGCAAAAAAGGGCTTTGTTTCACACTAGTGAGGGCCTTTTTGGGTTGGTGCAGGAACAGGGGTTTCCCCCCCTTTAATTTGTAGGGGGGGAGCTTTTTTGTATTGTAGGGGCGAATTCCCTTTTTTTCCTTTTGGGGTTTTTGCAGATCCTAAAAAGGGGACGGTCCACGTCGGGGTCAGGTGCCTTGTACTGGGGGCTTTTTTTTAGCGCGTTTAATTTTTCCCCCAACTGCTTTTGCAGACGGGAGGTTGCCTGCTGAATTTTAAATGGGTTTTTGGCAATTGTTTTTTGGGGGTTGACAATGATATTCAGTTACGGAAACTGCTGTCTCCCCCGGGAATCACAGCTTTCAAGGGACGGGGGTTTTGCAATGCCGCATTCAGAGCTGTGTCGTGCATGGTTTGCGGGTAGGGGGTCTTTTATCCCATCCCCGTGCCCCGTGGTTTTTTTGGGGGCCGGGGGAGTGTGGGATGACAGGGAATTTCTGCTGTGGTGGAATCATTTGGGTCTTGGACAACAGGGGCCCCAGGTTTTTTCCCGGCAAACCGTGAGGAAGCATAACCAGCTGGGGTGTAAACTCGAGAAGAGGCTTCAAAACCCTGAAGATGTAGGGGCTGTGGGGTTGGCCTCCCCTCTCCAGTGGTCTTTGTAACTCAATACGTGCTTTGTCCCACATTTTTCCCCCATTTTTTTGGGGGTTTTGGAGGGATGAATTTTAGCTTTTTTTTAAATTTTTTATTCAAAAGCTTGCATTTCACAAGCAAAAAAACATGTGCAAGTGTTTTGAAAAAAGGACCCCGCAGTGCAAGCCCGGGGGGCCCGTTTTGATTTTGGAAGACAACTGTCCGAACAGGGGCCAAATGGAGGCAAAGGGGAACCCCAGCTGCAGCCTAACTCTCCCCCCTGTTTGTATTTTGGGGAAAAGTCTTTCTTTTCCCTTTTTATCATTTAACCATTTCTCTAGGCCTCCCCCCGTTTTAAAACCCAAAATATGGTTCTCACCCACAAACTCCCCCCAGTGCAGCCCCCCCCCACATCTCCCCCCTCATTTCATTATCGGCCTAACCCTGCTGCGCTCTGCAAAGGGACTTTTCGACAAAACCCCTGCACTAATACGTCCCTCCCCCTCCCACCCCAAAAACTTCCCTGCTTACGCCAACCCCTTTTGGAATGCTTCCCCCCAAAAAATTAGGACTACCCCCAAAATTTTTTATGGTTTCAGGGGCTCCTCAAAACACTTTGTTCGGCGGCCAAAAAAAATTTACTAAAAAAAGGGGATTCTATTATTCTGTGAAAGGGGTGTGTGTGTCTCTACCCTTTTACTTTTCCCCCCCCAAACCCCCTTTGAGGTGGGAAATCTTGTAAATCCCCCTTGTATATAAACACCTATTTTGTATCCCCCCCCCTTTTTAAAAAATTTTAAGCTGTCACGAGCAGGGGCACTTTTTGCTTAAATTATTGTATTTTTAAAAAGGGTTACTTATGACTTGTGTTCTGAAATGCTAAACTTTAAAAGCCTGGGAATATGAGGCGCTATATAAATAAATATTATTATTATTCCTCTGGGTTTGCTCCCACCCTTCTGTTTTCATGCCTGTTGGGTATTGGACCTCATCAAATCCATACCTTTCCAACACCTGCGTTGGGGGGTCTGGGGGCCAAACACCCTGCCAACAGAAAGGCACCTGGGGGCCCTTTTTTTTATTCAGATGCGTTTGCGGTGTGGTGACCCCGGCCTGTCTACCCGCCTCTTCAGATTCAGAGAGACCAGCTTTGGCATCACGATATCCTCTTCTTTTACATTTCAGAAACTGCTTGGTGGGCCCCTTTGCAAACCCTAATTTGAGAAAGAAGAGAAACCAGCTGGTTTACCGAAAATCTTGACCCTGGGGAATTTGCCAGGCGGTGAAGAGACAGATGGTTTCCAACAGTGCGTGGGGGGAGAGGAGGTGGAAGGGGAAATTTAAGGACATTGGCGAGATCCAAAAACACCGGGGGAATTTGTTTTTCCCGCAGCGGGGGGTACTCCGAGCTCTTTCAAAAATGGATAAAGGAAAACCTCCGGCCGGGGAAAAAAGGGGAGCTGTGTCACGGGGGCCGCCCGCAGCCACAGAATCCCCCTCCCCTTTCCCGAAGAAAAAATCCACGACCCGTGCCTTTTTTTCCCCCCCTTTTCATCTTTTGGGGGGGTTGATAAAAAAAAAGGGTTTAAAAGTTTTTAAGGCCCAAAATGTGGTTTTTTCCCCAGAGACTGCAGTGGGAAAAATGCACACAACTGTTTTAGTAGGTGTGAAAGGGCCCCCCTTTTTTTACTTCTATGTGTTTGCAAAACCCAAAAAATTTTTTACGGATGGAAAAAACCCCACACTAATAATTTTTTTTATTTTTAATAGAAGGAGCAGAAAAAATTGAGAAAAATTTAAGGGGTGTGCCAGTACCAAAGCTCAAGGGCTAAAAGGCCCTGGTTGAAGAAAAATAACGGGCGTGATCCGCAATCCAAAAAGAAAATCAGACTACAGTAACACTGAACAACTGTTCACTACCCCCAAGCGTCTCAGCGGGAAAGGGGGGGTCTGTGCGTCAAAAAAAAAGGGGAAGAACATCCACGTACCCCCTTTTTTAAAGCTAAAAAAAAAAATTTTTTGTAGTAGTGACAATTTTTTTGAGGTACAGTATTACACGCCCCCCTTCCCCAAAACTTGGAGCAGTCTAATTATCCCTTTTTCTTTTCCGTTGTCATCTTGCAATCACGGGCAGGCATAAATACAATTTTCACTTGCACTAGCACTTTTTAAAGGTTATGTTTTTAATAAACCCAATTATTCCCCCATTTTATGAGTTTTACATGAGGAAATTGTTAATTTTGTATAAACTGTTTATTTGACTTTATTCACAAAGTAACATTTTTAGTAATGTAAAGATAACTTGAAAGTGATGATGTTTTGAATTTCCAACATTCATTGTTATACAATAAAAATGGTGTCATCTTTTACTTATCCATTTTTGGGGGATTCAGAAAAGTATTGTATGCTTTTAGAAAAACCCCTATGTTTTTCCCTTTAAATAATTTATTTTGTGGTTTGCATTGCTTTTTAACTGAAGATGTGTTTATGTTTGTAAAATTTTTTATTTTCTAGTTTAGTTTAAATAAAAAACAAATCTTAGGGGAGAAAAGGGTTTTATCTTTCTTTTTGTTTAAAATAAAACTTTTAAAAAAATTTACAGGAAAACAAGAAATTATTGATCAAATATTTAAACATCCCTTAAACCTTTGGGGCCCAACCCCGCCTTTTGTTGCTGGGAAAAGGGTGTTAGCACGGGTCAACACTGCTCCTGTGTTAGGGGGTTTCCCCGTAACGTCGTGGCCCCGGGGTTTGGGGCCCCTTGGCTTTTTTCCCCTTTGCTGCCCCCCCGGGGGTTCACCATTTCAGTGGTCCTTTTTTCTTGCTTTTGGTCTTGACTTTTGCTACCCTTTGGGGTTCCCCGTACCGTCAACTGGTTCTCCCCAGTCCCTTTTTGGCCCCGGGGTGCCTCCATTGGGGACCCCAGTTCCGAAGTCTGTGGTCCTGGTAGTGCTTTGGGCAGGGGGCCCCCCTGTTAAAACCCCGTGTCCCAGAAACGTCACTCCCCCCGGGTTTTGTGCCTTTGGCTTTTTCCTTTGCTCCCCTCCGGGTTCCAGTACCTAAATGGTTCTCCGCATTCCCTTTTTGGGCCTGGGGCCCCCCAATCTGGGTATCCAGTTCCGAAACGTTGCTGGTTTTGGGGTAGTGTTTTGGAGCACGGGTCCCCCCTCTTGTAACCTTTTTGCCCCGTAAGTCAGCGGGTCCTCGGTTCCCCCATTGGCTTTTTCCTTTGTTTCCCCTGGGGTTTTCCTTTCCGTCAACGGTTTCCGCAGTGCCGGGGCCTGGGGGCCCCCCATTGGTTTTCCGAGTTCCAGCAATCTGCTGGCCTTGGATTTTTGAGCGGGGGCCCCCTCCTGCTTGTAACCGGTCCCAGTAACATCGCGGGGTACAAGATTGTGCTACAAAAAAAAGATACGGAACAAGGACACAAAAAACAAAGCAAAAGACAAAAAAGCAGAAGAACAAATTTTAAGACCAAAATGAAGAGCAAAAATTTTGCAAAAAATTTTCTAAGAAAAAGAAGACTAAGAAAGTGTTTGGGGGTGCCCCCTTCCCTGTGGTGCCCTGGAAAGTGTGCTGCGGCAAAAAAAAACAGGAAAATACTGTTGTAATTTAAATTTTTTGGGAAGCAAAACGGAGGAAAAAATTTTTTTTTTAAAAATTTAAAATCAGGTTTCTCTGAAAAAAAAAGAAAGATGAAGAAGTAAAAGCAGAATAGAATAAAATAAAGTTTATAAAAAAAATATGAGAAATGTTAAAAAAGAGAATAAAAAAATTTTTAAGAAAAAGATAAAGAAGGTGAAAAAAAGAATATTTGATAAAAAAGATGGCGCAAAATTTTTATAAAGGGAAAAAAGGTTTTTGTAAAAGTTAAAAAGGTAAGAGGGGAGGGGGGAAAAGTTGTTAATATACATATTTGCCAAAATAAAAAAACTTAACATGTCAATTTCTTCCCCAATCAACACTTTAAAAAAAAAAATTTTTAAATGTTTTTCCCTTTTGTTTGGGGTTAAAATCTTGCCTTTAATGTCCCTAAACCTTCCCAAAAACTTTTCAAATTACTTTTTTTTTTTTCCCTTCTGTTTTTTTTAAACCCCACAAGGAAAAGGGGTTTTTTTTTTAATTTCGTGTTTTGTTCCCATAGATTACAGGGGGTTTTTCCCCGGTTTGGTAGGGTTTTTACCCCGATTTTTTAGTGTTTTCGGCGATTTTTTTCCCCTTTTCCGATTTTTTTGGATATGGGGAAGTACGTTTAACCCCCTAACACATCTTAGTTTAATTCCCCTTGGGGGTCTTTTTTCCCCAAAAATGGTGTATTTGGGGGGGGCCCCCACTGTTTAGGCATACAGGAGCTCCCAAAAACGACATGGCATCCAGAAATTTTTGGGTTTTAAAAAGTCAAAGGGGCGCTTTTCCCCTTTCCCCAAAATTTCCATGCACCCAAACAGTGGTTTACTCACAATTTGGGGTTTTCAGCGGGATCCCCGGGCAAAATTTCCAATAACTTTTTTGGGGGTTGTTACCCGGGGGAAAAAAAAAATTGGGGGGAAAAAACAATTTTGTGGAAAAATAGATTTTTTAATTTAAAGGCTTGATAAAAAATTGTGGAGCACTTGGGGTTTTAAAAGCCCCCAAAGCCCAGATAAGTTCCTTAGGGGGTTTTAGTTTCCCCCAAAAGGGGGGGGGTTTGGGGGGGGTTTTTCCCTGTTTAGGACAGGGGGGGGGGCTCTCCCCAAAAAAAACATGGCGTCCAAACTCAAAATTTCCCCCCCCAATTTTTTTGGTTTGGGAAAAAAAAAAAAAAAGGTGCTCCTTCCTTTTAGCTCTGCCTGCCCAAACATTTGGGTTCCCCCCCCAAAATTTGGGGGGGCGCGTAATAGGACAATTGGAAACAAAAATTTTTTTGTCAAAATTTTTCCCCCTCCCCCTTGGGGGAAAAAAAAAAAAATTGGAAAGGGGAAAAATTTTTTTGGGGGAAAAAAAAAGGAATTTTTTTTTTTTTGCTCGGGGATTATAAACTTGTGTGAAACACTTGGGGGGTTTAAAGTGCTCACCAAAGATCTAGTAAGTTCCCCTTTTTGGGGGCTGCCCTTCCAAAAAGGGGGGCACTTGGGGGGATTTCCCCTGTTTAGGCTATCTGGGGGACTACAAATGGACATGGGCCCCCCTCAATGTTTGCCCTTTTCCCAAAAGTTACTGTTCCTTTCCAAAACCCCCCCCTGCGCCCCCCCCCAAAAAAGTTTCCCCCCCACATTGGGGATCAGCGCACTTTAGGAAAATTGGGGGAAAAAAAATTTTGGGGTCCCTTCCCCTTTGGGAAAAAAAAAAAAAATTTTTGGGGCAAAAAAAAAATTTTTGGGGAAAAAAATTTTTTTTTTTTTCACCCAGGGATTAAAAATTTTTTTTTAAACACTTTGGGGTTCAAAAATCTCACAACCCAAACTAGATAAGTTTTCCCTTTGGGGGTTTAGTTTCCAAAATGGGGTCACTTGGGGGGTTTTCCCCTGTTTTTGGCTATCCCGGGGCTCTCCAAAACGACATGGCGTCCATCTCTTTTTCCCGCCTTTTTTTAGTTTTAAAAAAATCAAACGGCGTCCTTCCCTTCGAGCTCTGCCGTGTGCCAAAAAGTGGTTTTTTCCCCCCCAAAAAGGGGATTGGTTTTACTAGGAAGAAAAATTTTTCCCAAAAATTTATCTGGGCCCCTTTCCCTTTTACCCTTGGAAAAAAAAAAAAAGTTTGTAAAAGATATTTTTTTGGGAAAAAGTTAAAAATTTAATTTTTTCCTTCCACATTGTCAGCTCTGTGAAGTACCCGAAGGTTTTAAACTTCTTGAATGTTGTTTTGAGTACTTGAGGGGGCGTTTTTAAAATGGGTCCTTTTGGGTTTTTCTGCCTATAGCCCCCCAAAAGTGATTTAAAAATGTGGGGTGGTCAAAAAAAAATGGCTTTGAAAATTTTTTGAAAAAAATGAGAAACATGGTAAAATTTTTAACCTTATAATTCCTAAAAAAAAAATTTTTTGGTTCCAAATTTGTGTGATGTAAAGTAGAATGGGGAAAAATTTTATTTATAAATACTTTGTGTGCAAAATCTTTTTTTTAAGGGAAAAAATTAAAGTTTAAAAAAGCAAATTTCAAAATTTTCCCCATATTTGCTTTTTTTTTAAAACAAAAACGCAGGTTTTAATCAAAAAATTTTTTATTTTAAAGTGAAGACAATATGTCCGAAAAAACAATTCAAAAATCGGCAGATCGTTGAAGGTTCCAGGTTTAACCTAAAAAAGGAAGTGGTCAAATTTGTAAAAATTTGGGCCCCGGTCATTAAGTGCAAACCCCCCGGGGGGTGAAGGGGTTAACAAGGGCGATGGGTATTAGTATGGTACCCACGCGAGGTAGCTCTGGCCCGTGGCAAGGGCCATATAGATTTGAGAAAAGGGGGGGGAGGTAAATTACCCGGGTTATCAGCCCGGGAAAGGGGGAACCTGAGCAATTTACCTATAAAAACCGCTAAAAAAATTGGAAAAAATCGAGGGGTTTTTTAACAGAAACCCCGGGGATATCCCAAGGTTCTTACCTTCGCCCGGGAAGCACCCAAAGGGGGAGGTCAGGATAAGGAGCCCCCTAAACGCGCGAGGGGGGGGTCGTCCCCGGTGAAAAAAAATACCCACGTGTTTCCAGAGCTACCAGGTAGGACACGGTTTTCCAACTGACTTGTACCGAACCGGGGGAAGGGTGCGAAAAAAACCGTACCCGGGTGCCCGAACCCGGAGGAAAGCAATTTCGGGGCTGAGGTAAAAAAAATGCTTCAGTTTGGGCCCTAAGGAATCAGGGGGGAGTGGGTAGCCCCCTTGTATGATTCCAAAGCCAGACGGATCATTAGCTTCTGTAATGATTTCCGAAAAATTTTAAAGAAGTGAAAAATTCGACCTTTTTCCCCTGCCCCCGGGGGGACGAGTGATTTTGGGACTGGGGCAGGCCCGTACTTTTTCCCGCTCATCTCCCAAGGGGTTTTTGGCAGGGACTCCAAGATTCGGCGGGAGAAAACCCCCTTGTAAAATCCGGAGGGGCTTTTACTAGGGGTTTCCTTTTGGGTTAATGGGGCCGGGGTACATTCAGAAATTTATGGCTAGGTCAAAACCCCTCAGGAATACGCGTCCGCGTTTAATGTTCATATATTAGCACCGACGGCAAACGATCAAAACATGTTAAGCGGTGCTGGATTTCTCAGGGGAGGGGTTAACGGCAACCCAAAAAATGTGCGTAAGCTGGAGGAAAAGGGGTCGATATTTGGGGTTGTGATAGGCCGAGGAGCTTCAAAAGCCCCAAATCGTAAAATTGAGGCCCTAAAAAAAGGCCTAAACCCCGAGTAAAAAACAGGTGAGGGGTTCCTTGATCCTTGGGTATTCCCCCCGGGGTTTTTAAACCCTTTTTTTTGCCGGGCGACGGCGGCCCTAACCCATTTTCTTGAAAGTAAGAAACGGTAAGGGTTGGGGAACCCCCAGGAGAAGAAACCCCTTCAGTCCATGAAGTGGCCCCGTGTGGCAGCCGGTCCTCATCAGCCCCACTTCAAAGAAAACCCTTATGTACAACAGTGCCGGAGGTAGGACTAGGGGCGGTGTTGTACAAAAAAGTGAAAGGGAAGGCCCCGGGCACCTATGGTAGAAAACTTGTCCCGGGAGGAAAAAATTGGTAGTAGAGAAGGGTGTTTGGGTATTAATGGGCCTTGGAATATATGTTTTATTTTCTCGGCGTCGTTCCGCTTGGTGATGGACCCCTCACCCCTTGGATGGTGAGTAATCAAAAGAGGGAAGCGCGGGTCCCAGGTTTCCCGTCACTGAAAATTGTTTCTGTAGAAATCGTGGGAAATTCAAGCAAACGCGGATGCCCCGCCCGGGACCCTTTTGGGGGCAAATGTTTTAACCCCCAAGTTTGAACAAGGGGGGGGTATGTGAGGCGGACCGGGGTCGTTTACGAGGGGTTTTTTTCCCCCCGAAAGTGTCCAGACTATTTAAAGCCTTTGGGGGATTGCATCACACAACAGGCGGTGCAATGAGGATAAGGTGAGCAATGACCTAGTCAGACTCCCTGGCAAAGGGCAATTAAGTAAAACCCGGGGGGCCCTTCTTTTGGAGGAGTCAAGGAGGCAGTGGGGGGGGCCCCCCTCCCCCAAACCCCGGGTTTTCCCCAGTGGCTTTTCCCCACAGGTTTTTTTAAAAAACTTGCATAAAGTTTTTGGGTTTTCTATTTTTGGGACCCCAAGGGGCTGCGGGAAAAGTCACAGGATGTGTGTCGAAACCCGGCCTGGGACGGCTCTGCCCCCGTCGGGCCTGTTGGCCCGGCGCCCCCGTTGCCCCCCGGCACCAGTTTTTTGGATGATTTTAAAACCGGCTGCGTACCGAAGGGACTTTCCGGTTTTCCCGTGAGTTGAGAAAAAGCTTTTTATTTGGATTGCTTGGGTCATGCCCAGTTATGCATGGTGGAACCCGGTTTACAAAAATTTATACCACACACACACATGTACGGGGGGGCTTTTAAGCTTTATTGTTATAAGAGCACTTTTGTGCCATCAAAAGAATACACGGGGATATTACTTTTTTGGGGTAAAAACTGGTCACTGTTTTTTTTGGGGAATTGCCCAAAGGGGTTAAAATTTTTAGGGGGCCTTTTAAAATTGGGGACAAATATGGGTGGCACAAAATGGAGCCCCTGCTATTGGCCAAATGTGGGGCATTTAAAAAGGGGTTTGTTCTCTGGACGGCAATAGGGGAGTGTGATTCCTAAATCAAAAAAAAAAAAACCCAAAAAATTTTTTTACTTAAGGCAGCGATTTCGAGGGAGGGTCCCGAAGAAAAAGACAAGGGGGCTGGTCTGCGGTTGCAGTGCTGGGGCTGTGGATCCTATGGGGCAGCTTCTTGGGGCCCCCTCTGTCGTGTCGCCTGTGGTGATGCTTGCGGTGGGTCCTCTGTGGGGGGATGCTCGGGCTGGGGCTCTGTGGGGCTCCCCTGTGGCGGATGTCTGTGGCTGGTGCCTGTTTTTTGGTGGCTGCTGATAAAGGGTTAGGGCCCCCGGATTGTTTATATTGTTTCCGGGGGGCGGTTTATTTTGGCATCCCCTTTTTTCCCGGGTCCGGACCTATAGACTCCAAAAGTAGCAAAAAGCCGGAAGTGCCCTTGGGTTGTCCCGGGTTTTTTCCCCCAACAAAAAGTTACGTAGCGTTTTTTCCCGACGCCGAATGAAAATTTTG
>JARQOD010000006.1:215757383-215812580 GCA_033576555.1 Oophaga sylvatica | reverse complement strand
AAATTTAAACAAATCAGAATTTCCCAAAATGTGGAATTTTTTGCAATTTGCTTCCACTCATACTCTGCAAAATGGCGGCTGAACCATCAATTGCCATCAAATGATTAAAAATACTTATACTTATTCTACCGCTCACCTCTCCATCCCATCCTTTCCTTACTGTCACTCATCTGGTGCCCATTGCAAATTCTAATCACCACCAAGATTGCTGAATCTCCAGGCTTCTTATGCTTAGCCAGAGCATTCAACTCTGATGAGGCTTGGGACGAGTCTTTACATATAAGTGCAATATCACGGTACATGTCCTGATGTAATAATGTCATGACCTTTGGCATGCTTGATTAGAAACCTCCAAGCTATAAGCAAAGCCAGAAGTCCTGGCCCAGCATGAGAGACCCAGAGATTTAGCACCTGCGACTTAGGCGATGCGACAAGGACCAGATGGGTCATGGAGAGGTGAGTGGTAAGGTGAGCATAAGAGTGTCTAATATTTATTTTATATCTTACATTTATTATGCTCTGGGGTCTTAGGAAACCCAAAGTATAATAAGGTACATTACATTTGCAAAAAATCCGAACAAGCAGATGAATTTGCATTTTGCCCCATCTGCTTATCTCTAGTGCAGACCAACTTTTACACGTTACAGTAAAGCTCAACCATACATTCTGGAAATTTTTGGTAAATCATATAAAAGAAAAATATTTCTAGAGCTGTTTTAGATCAATCAGGCACTTAGACATTTACTATTACTAAGTTTTATAACTTTTTTCTAGAATTTTGCTCAAATGCTCTTTAACTCTCTTTTTAATCGAGTTAAATTTAGCAAGCCAGCATGCAATTGTATCTACTTACTGATCATTTGCATAAGTGCCTAATGAAATGGATGAGTACATTGAAAATTGATGTAAAAACGGTTCACCCTAATTGACCAATCTAAATAATAGTGTATGAAATAAAAATGCGTTAAGAAGCTGATGAATACAATATGCATATGTTACCATATTCTGATTTCCTCCTCTCAGCACATTTCAGGATAGAAGTTTTGTCTGTTAATAAAAGCAAAGAGAGAACAAGCGATGTGTAATATATAAACCTAGATCCATTTTCATGGGACATTTCAAAGTGTGCCCTTCAAGAATATATTGCAGACGAGTATCTTGTAGCATTTATTGCACCACTTGCCTGTTTCAGTATTTCTGGTGATTGAGATTTATTGCCTTCCTCTTGCTTTGTGTGTAATTTATCACATCTCTTAACCAGGTAAAATAGAACCAACAAGAGCACATCTGAAGGCTGCAGTATTTCAGTTATTGGAAGAATCAATGCAGGTCAAATGTGCTCAGGTTGTTAGCAAATTTCCTTCCAAGCTTATTACTTCTGGAACATCTAGTGATACAAGGATTTCTTTTTACAGTAGATGTGATTTATGATCAAATTGCTTTAATGCCTTTAGACTATGAATAATCATACCTGCCAGTTTCAGAGAAGAGAAACAAATAAAGTGACTGACAAAGTAACAGATTTGTCATGCATTTTTTATTCTATTGTTATAATTCAATAAAATGTATATTTATTTTGCCTCTTATTATTTAGTTTTAATATTTTGGTAATCCTTTAATTGTTTTAGCATTATATTTGCATGTATTTTTGCATTTCAAAATTTTGCTTAACGAAGCACTCCAAATAACTTTTTGATTACCTAACCCTGTGTAAATGTGTGTCTAATGTAGTGTAAGTGTGTTAATATAATTACAAATTACAAATATCTCCAGTTTCCAGCACCGCTCAAGTCCTCTTCTCACTCACATGACTTATATTCCAACTTGCCAACTCACATTGGGGTCTACGTGTGAATTTGCTTTTATAATGTAAGCCTATGAAGCTTAATTCTGGTGTCCCATAAACTTAAATTGAAAAAGCCATTTTGGCTCACACATAGACCACAGTGTAAGCTGCCATGTCAAAATAGAAGTCATGCTGCTTAGTAGATCCCACGAGTTTCCTGATTTTCCCCTTTACACCTGGGACAATTACAAAATGAAACTAAATATATAATCAAGCAAAAGCTGTAATCAAATCCGAGAGATTAGGCAGTTATTCAAGGCAAAGTTATTCAAGGCATTCAAAGGGTCAAACAACAGCAGGAAAATAATTAATGAACATCCCTGAACAAATCGGCTAGGTCTCTGTTAGCACATCAAATGACATCATTAGTAAACTCACCAGAAATATAAGCAAAGCTCAAGATGTCCTCATTTTCATCATGATCATCTTCCTGGTAGCAATGTGGCTTTCTCAAGTAGTGCCTGATCATTGTCATCACCACTATCATCATCACGATACACTACTTTCTGCATTCTTTGACCTTTTCCTCTATTGCATCATCAGTTAGCCATATGTGTGCCCCGTAAATATGCTTCCCATGATCAAGGTGGTGATCATTGCCAGTAGAGTGTGTAGACACTTCACTGGTATTACATGGCATACATCTGCAGATTTTGAAGGGGCAGAATGGAATTATTGAGCCCGCCTGAGTAGCAACATTTGTATACAGTGCTGCATATCTTGCAGCATCTGTACGAGAAGTGTTAGGTAAGGTAGGCAGATGGTTGAAAACTGGAGCTTTTGTTGCCTTGCGATCCAATCTGAAGGCGATGAGTGACATTTGATGATTACTAAGGTCTTTCAAAGAAGCTGCAAAATTTGCTAGTAAGGAAAGTTAAGTCAGACCCATCTTAATTATATTAGAAAAAAACAATGACAAAAATACAGCAAGGGATGAAGGAAAAATAGAAGCGTCTAAACTTATCCTGCCGTCCTGAGTCTGTTGGGTTTCAGTGGTGCTTCCCATTGCTTTTTAACAGGCTGTAGTGTATGGTTTCTACCTCCGCTGTTTCACATTTTAAGACTTCAGTTGATAAGTTCTTGTGGTTTCTTTGGGCTGTAATAGGGAAACATTTTTTTATATTTTATTGGTGCGCTGCAATACAGCTTAAAAATACACTGACAAGCAAAAGGGTAACAATGGTTTGAACTTTTTACTTTCAGGCTCCCTAACTCACCATCCACTACTGCTTCGAAAGTGAGACTACCATCATTTTATAGACAACCATCTCTGCTATCTCATACATACATTTGACTTGCAACTATTTAGCATGTGATTTTTTGCTCCTGGTGGTGGAGAAATCTTTTTCTTCATGTGTACTACAAAATACTACCTGTTCTCACATTCCCTAATAGCTCAGTGTGTTATTGGGTTGATTACCTAGCAAAATGGTCAAGAGGCCCAGATATTCAGTGCTGCAATAGGGCTTAAAATATACACTGACAAGCAAAAGGGTAACCATGTTTTGAACTTTTGACTTTCAGGCTCTATATCTCACCATCCACTACTGCTTCGAAAGTGAGACTACCATAATTTTATAGACAGTCATCTCAGCTATCTCATACATACAGTTGACTTGCAACTATTTAGCATATGATTCTTTGTTACTGGTGGTGGAGAAATCTACTTCTTCCTGTGTACTACAACATATTACCTGTTCTCACATCCCCAATAGCTCAGTGTGTTATTATGTTGATTACCAAGCAAAAGGTTACTGATTCGAATCAAGGTGCAACCATAAAGAAGATTTCCTAAGAAAAAGAGAAACAGCATCATCCAGGTCATCGATAGTGATATATGGGCCAAGAAATTTGCCAAACTGCTTCATGTGACTTCTATAACAGTTGGAATAATACGATATGAAGTCCATCCATTCAAAAGCCAAGAGGTGGACGCCCAAGCAAAGTATCGGAGTCAACCAGTCGGCACATCACAAGGGATATCAATTCTGGCTTGACAAACACAGCAGTGGAGGTCGTTTGAATGCTTTGTAATAGTGAGATAATTGACGACCAATAAAGCACCATGCGATGAATGTTACACAAGTCTGGAATGGTGGCTTGAAAAAAGGTGAAGAAGCCTCATCTTCAATATTGTTATAAGCAGCAATGGCTTAATTTGGCAAAAATGTGCGAAAAGTAGACCGGTGATTTGGAGCGATGAGAAGAAAGTCAATTGACTAGGCTCTAATGGGTGTAAATGGGTCTGGAAAAAATAATGGAAAAATGGGCTAGCTATTAGGAATTGTGGTTCTGTGCTCCCAACAGTGAATGGATTGGGTCCGGTGCTACGCTACTCCGGAAGTAGGCGCTTTCCGTTGTAGTAGGATGTGTGTGGACACGGGATGATACAGGTGCTTCTCACGAAATTAGAATATCATCAGAAAGTTAATTTATTTCAGTTCTTCAATACAAAAAGTGAAACTCATAAATTATATAGAGTCATTACAAACACAGTGATGTATTTAAAGTGTTTATTTCTGTTAATGTTGAGGATTATGCCTTACAGCCATTGAAAACCCAAAAGTCAATATATCAGTTAATTAGAATAACTAACAAAAAACACCTGCAAAGGCTTCCTAAACATTTAAAAGGTCTCTTAGTCTGAATCAGTAGGCTCCACAATCATGGTGAAGATTGCTGACCTGACAGATGTCCAGAAGGCAGTCATTGACACACTCTACAAGGAGGGTAAGCCACAAAAGATCATTGCTAAAGAAGCTGGCTGTTCACAGAGTGCTGTATCCAAGCATATTAATTGAAAGTTGAGTGGAAGGAAAAAGTGTTGTAGAAAAAGGTGCACAAGTAGCACAAGTAATTGAGATAACGGCAACCTTGAAAGGATTGTTAAGAAAAGTCCTTTCAAAATTTGGGGGGAGATTCACAACGAATGGACTGCGGCTCGAGTCATTGCTTCAAGAGCCACCATGGTCATGAGTGGCTTCACATAAGGAATGCGACACTTGTAGCTCATCTCCTGGATAAGTCTGTGTGAAGCATCTTACCTGGGCCAAGGAGAAAAAGAACTGGACTGTTGCTCAGTGGTCCAATGTGTTGTTTTCAGATGAAAGTAAATTTTGCATTTCATTTGGAAATCAAGGTCCCAGAGTCTGGAGGAAGAGTGGAGAGGCACACAATCCAAGCTGTTTGAGGTTTAGTGTGAAGTTTCCACAATCAGAGATGGTTTGGGGAGCCATGTGCTGGTGTAGGTCCACTGTGTTTTATCAAGACCAAAGTCAGTGTAGCTGTCTACCAGGAAATTTTAGAGCACTTCATGCTTCCCTCTGCAGAAAAGCTTTTTGGAGATGGAAATTTCTTTCTCCAGCAGGACTTGGCACCTTTCCACACTGCCAAAAGTACCAATACCTGTTTAAAAACAACAGTATCACTGTGCTTGATTGGCCAGCAAACTTGCCTTACCTTAACCTCATAGAGATTCTATGGGGTATTGTCAACAGGAAGATGAGAGACACCAGATCCAACAATGCAGACGAGCTGAAGGCTGCGATCAAAGCAACCTGGGCTTCCATAACACCTCAGCAGTGCCACAGGCTGATCGCCTCCATGCATGTCGCATTGATGCAGTTATTGATGCAACAGGAGCCCCGACCAAGTATTGAGCACATATACTGAACAAACATTTCATTAGGCCACCATTTCAGATTTTAAAATCATTCTTCAAGCTGGTGTTATAAAGTAACTGTATTTACTGAGATACTGACTTCTGGGTTTTCATTGGCTGTAAGCCATAATCATCAACATTAGCAGAAATAAACACTTGAAATAGATCACTCTGTTTGTAATGACTCTATATAATATATGAGTTTCACTTTTTGTATTGAAGAACTGAAATAAATTAACTTTTTGATGATATTCTAATTTTGTGAGAAGCACCTGTATGTTTCCCAGTTGCCAGACAGCACAGAATGCTGCTGTGACTGGTACTATGAAGTGGTGGGATTGTGTCAATTCTGCTGTGCAAGTTAGCAGTGAATGATTGTCTGGGGGTGATTGGGAGGTATTTAACACCTGATCATTTCCTTCAGTATCAGGTGGGCTATTTGGCCCTGTTGCCAGCTCAGGTCTTTGCTGTTTATTGCAATTTCTACATGTTGTGGTGGTGAGTGGTGCTTGCAGGATTGATTGCTTTCTTTCAGGGTTGGTTATTTCCTCTTTCTCTTGGTTCTACACTCCCAGGAATTCTTGCAGAGTTGTGGCTCAGTGGATAGCACTGCAGCCTTGCAGCGAAGGAGTCCTGGGTTCGTATCCCACCAAGGACAACATCTGCAAAGAGTTTGTATGTTCTCCCCGTGTTTGCGTGGGTTTCCTCCGGGCACTCAGGTTTCCTCCCACACTCCAAAAAACATACTGATAGGGAATCTAGATTGTGAGCCCCATCGGGGACAGCGACGATAATGTGTGTAAAGTGCTGTGGAATATGTTAGTGCTATATAAAAATAAAGATTATTATTATTATAGCAGTTAAAAGAAGTGACCATTCTTTATGCGACCTCAATTAAGAAGATTCTCACCTGTTAACTCAATATAAGTATTAAAATATACCAGCGGCCAAAGACATCTTAAAAAAAATGACTGAAAAAAAGACAAAAAAGACAAAAAGGATGCTTCAGAACAAATGACGCTAGTGCGCCCTGAAACATCTTCCTCAGGGTTGACAGGCTGTGCTATAAAAATTCAACTGTATCTCCTGATTAAATGAGCTCTGCCACATTAGCTCAAGCCCTTTGGCCCATTAGTTCAAGTCATGTCATAAGTCTGAGTCAAGTCATAGTTCAAGCATCGTGTAAACGGCAGTTATCCATGGCAAGAAATTAACATTCATCTTCTCTCTTCACACAGGTATGCACTGCATTCATTGGAAGCAAACAGCTGAATGATTCAATCCCTACCTCTGCTATCTGTCTTGTATGCCGCAATATATATTAATGGTATGCACTGCATTCATTGGAAGCAAACAGCTGAATAATACAATCCCTACCTCTGCTATCTGTCTTGTAAGCCGCAATATATATTAATGGTATGCACTGCATTCATTGGAAGCAAACAGCTGAATGATACAATCCCTACCTCTGCTATCTGTCTTGTATGTCGCAATATATATTAATGGTATGCACTGCATTCATTGGAAGCAAACAGCTGAATGATACAATCCCTACCTCTGCTATCTGTCTTGTATGCCGCAATATATATTAATGGTATGCACTGCATTCATTGGAAGCAAACAGCTGAATGATACAATCCTTACCTCTGCTATCTGTCTTGTATGCTGCAATATATATTAATGGTATGCACTCCATACTTCTGCTTGCTGCCAACCACTGCTTTACCATCTTGCAACATAGTTTAATGTGCCTGGTAAAGCTTTGGTATAATTCATTTTTGCACTGTGTTTAAAATACTTACTGCTTCATATCCTGTGACTTGGGCATCTCTAAATCTTATCAGGTGGAAGGTGCTAAAGCATATAGTGTTGCCAGGTTGCCTTTGATGATCTAACCACCCCCTGGTTTTCTGGCCCCAGCTGCCAAATTATCCCAAAGCAGCTCCCACAATCCCACTCTCCTAACCCTGTAGTGTGGGCTATATATTTAGGACTAGTCTAAGGGGTGCACGCAGTGTGGGGTGCAGCACGCAGTCATCCCAGAAGCAAAGCATCACAGAAGATAAGCATTGTGTAAACGGCAGTTATCCATGGCAGTTAATCAGGGCAGGAATCAGGTACCCCACACTTTGCTTTCTTTTAATTATGCACTTTATCTCTATCCTCCTGTGTTCCCTTGCCATCCACATTCACCGCCCACCCCCCTCCATCACGACTCATACACATCAGCCCCTCCATACTTCCCTCTCCCATGTACAGCTCCCATGCACTCCTCACCTTTCTGAGAAACCTCAGCCCATCTTGCCCAAAGACATCACAGAAAAAACCTACTTACAACTCCAACAACTACCTGCTCTTTATCTTCCTACTCCTACTGATTTCAGGGGACATCTCCCTCAACCCTGGTCCAACATCCCCCAACCTCAATCCCTACCCTACCTCATATCGACACCATAATAATCTTATTAATATTACTTGCACTCCCTCATCTCCTTCTTTCAATTGTGCCCTCTGGAATCCACGGTCTGCATGCAACAAGCTACCCTTCCTTGCACAACTACTTTTTGAACAACTCTCTTCATCTGTTGGCCCTCACTGAAACCTGGATTCAGGATTCTGACACGGTCTCCCCTGCTGCCATTTCCTATGGTGGCTTACAGTTCTCCCATACCCAAGACCCACAAACAGACATGGTGGTGGAGTTGGCATGCTCCTGTCCCCACAATGCACTTTCCAGGTCATCCCCCAATTCCATCACTCTCATTCCCTTCTTTTGAGGTCCACACCATCAGGCTCTTCCATCCCCTCTCCCTCAGAGTAGCGGTCATATAACGGCCCCAGGCTCACCCACCCAGTTCCTTGACCACTTCTCAGCCTGGCTGCCGCACTTCATGTCCTCAGAGCTACCAACCCTTATCCTTGGAGACTTCAACATCCCCATTAACAGCCCTACTTCCACATCTGCATCTCAACTTCTATCACTAACCACTTCTCTAGGCCTCTCACAGCTTTCAACCTCTGAGATACACAAGGATGGTAACACCCTTGACCTGGTCTTTGTCCGCCTCTGTTCAATCTCCCACCTAAATAACTCACCGCTTCCACTCTCTGACCACAACATTCTCTCCTTCATCCTCACAAATCCTCGACCACCCCAGCGCACTCCTACCTACCACACATTCAGAAATCTACAAGCCATTAACCCTCAGACATTTTCAGACTCCCTACACTCATCGCTGTCACCAATCTCCTCTTTTTCTTGTCCTAATCTGGATGTTCATCACTACAATGACACTCTTAGAAGCACCCTTGACCAAGTAGCACCGCTCACCCTCAGAACTTCCAAACACACAGTAAAACAGCCCTGGCTCACATTGCAAACTCAACTTCTTCAGCAACGCTCTAGGAGTGCTGAACGCCTTTGGAGAAAAACCCGCACACCAGAAGACTTCATCCACTTTAAATTCATGTTAAGAACTTATAATGCTGCCCTTCACCTCGCCAAACAGACCTACTTCACCACCCTGATCTCCTCACTAGCCAACAACCCCAAGAAACTTTTTGACACTTTTCACTCCCTCCTCAGGCCAAAAGCACAAGCCCCTATCACAGATATTTGTGCTGATGACCTGGCCTCCCACTTTATAGGAAAAATAGATACTATCCGTCAGGAAATCTGCTCTCAACCACCAAGTGCTGTGACTCCCATCCCTCCCTGCATTTCCCCTGGCTCAATTTCCACATTTGATCCCATCACAGAAGAAGAAGTCTCCAGACTCCTCTCTTCCTCTCGTCCGACTACATGCACTACCATGAAAGAATAAAACTAGGCACTCAACTTAATGCTCAAAATGAAAATTTAATAATGGTCCAGATGTGGTCAGATTTGTGGCAAACGTTTCGGCTATAATGTAGCCTTCATCAGTAGCCAAATTGTTTACATAGAATGGAGGACCTAACCAAAATATGTGAAAAAAACAAAGAAAAGAAAGTATATACAGATATTGCAATGACACAATCTAGGTATATGAGATTGCATAGAATAATTGAACATGGAATAAGTTCACGAGGCACAATCCAATAAACTCATAATGGTGGAAAGAACATACCGTTCCGGTGAGAAGATAGAACCAATATTCATACTCAAACAAGTACATAAAGAGAACACCTGAGATATAAAAACGCATTCAATTGAGTGGAAATACAGGTGAATATGACGCCATAGATGTAACTGTGGTAAGAAACATACCCTTATGATCGATTGAAAACGTCGATGAGGGGGGTGTGAATCAAAATAGATTATCTGTAAAGGATAAATATCTATTGTCGATTCTATAAAACGTGCAGCTCTATATATGTGTATATAAAGACTTGCGCTTACCAGATTCAGTGAAATGATGCGTAGTTATAACTGGTATTAAGCGCATGTAATGATTATGCCTGCAATTGATCACAGGGTTAATGAGACTCCTGGTTAAGGGTACAGCTTGTATAGGAGTGCGGGTTATAAGTGCGCTTACCGTTGCTGTAGCAGACGCGGATTCTGCCGCTCGTCTGAGGGGCTGTGATCGTGCCCGATATGAATGATGGTACAGTGAGACTATGCTTACCCAGTATATGTGCTGCGCCCGGAAGTGAGGGGCGCGCTGTATCGGCGTGCGTGTCATACGTGTATTTCCGGTGTGATGCATTATGGCCCAGGAAGTACCATGCGTTCCAGGACCTTGCGTTCCAAATAGTATCATGTGGAGCGTAATGCCCCGCCTTAAGTTACGCCTTACTTTGATGACGTGGTTAGTGCACGGAATTCAGAATGGCTTCAGTGATGTGAACATTATAGTGGCTATGCAAGGGAATGTTCAGTGCCAGTGATAAATGGTGATCAATATAGACGGTTCTGAAAGAAACACAGAAAGTGATTATTAGCCACATAATAACAGTATCTAAATGAAAGACATAAGATCAAAATCCCTATTTAACCCTTTTGGTGCCAAAGTATCTAATGTGTGGATCCAGAAGGACTCTCTTTTCTTTAATTGTAATATTCTGTTACCACCCCTTCTGGGTTGAGGAATGGTTTCAATAATTTGAAATTTAAGTTGGGAAATGGTGTGACCCAGTGTATGAAAATGATAGGGGATAGGGAGGAGTAGATTCTTGCACCGAATGGTGGATTTATGTTTAGAAATCCTATCACGCACTGATTGGGTGGTTTCACCAATATACAATAACCCACAGGGACATTTGATTGAATATACAGCAAACGATGTTTCACATGTATAGAACCCCTTGATGTGAAAACTCTTGCCTGTGTGTGGGTGATGAATAGTAGAGCCCTTTTGTACATTGCCACATTGGGCACAATGAAGGCAAGGAAATGTGCCTAACCGAGGTTGTGATAAAAATAGTTGTTTTTTCACAAGGGATGAGCCCAGATCTGCCCGTACCAGGCCATCTCTGAGATTAGGCGGTCTTTTAAAGCATGGCAGGAAGGGTTGTGCAAATTCCGGTATTTCCGGATGCGCCTGTGATAACAATGGCCAATGGCGTCTGATTGCCCTGTGGAGAATAAAGGCATAAGGATGGAACATATGAACAAACGGAATGCGTTTGTTAGTGTTTCTTGAACGATTAGCAGTTTGATGATTCCTTGCTGAAAAAAGAAGAGAGGAGGGGTAGCCCCTATTTATGAATTTATTGGTCATCTCTGTTTGCCTTAAGTCACGAAGTTGTGCGTCGGTGACTATCCTTGTTACTCACTGGTATTGCGAAATTGGGATGGCACGTTTAACTGAGGGAGGATGGAAACTTTTGAAGTGTAAAATGCTGTTGCGATCAGTAGTTTTCCTGTATAGGTCAGTGGTTAGATGGCCCTGGTGGTCTTTAATGACAATGGTGTCCAAAAAGTTGACCATGGTGGAATCTGCCGTCATGGTAAATTTGATGCCAGGCCATGCTGTATTAAGAAATGAAAAAAAGTCAAGTAGCGACTCTTGAGTGCCGGTCCATAGACAAAATATATTGTCTATGTATCTTTTCCATAGACGTACATTTTGGATGTATAGTGAGTGTTTGTAGATCATAGTTGTCTCAAATTCTGACATATAAGTATTGGCATACGGGGGCGCTACGTTGGAACCCATAGCTGTCCCCCGTATTTGTAGGTAATAAGTATCCTGAAAAATAAAGTAGTTGTTGAATAAAATTATGGATAATAGATCAATGCATAAGTTGATCTGATTAGTTTCCATCCCAGAATTTGTTAGTAAGTGGTGTACAGCATTGATCCCTTCGACATGTGGGATGGATGTGTACAAATCACTAACATCGAAGGTGACCAATATAGTATTGGGTGGTAATGTGTCAAGATCTCTAATGATTTATAGAAAGGCACCAGTATCAAGGAGGAAAGAAGGTGATGTTTGTGTAAGTGGAGTCAGAATCTTCTCTAAGAACTTGGAGATTGGAGATAGAATGGATTCTGTGGAGGCCACAATGGGCCTCCCTGGTGGGTTCTCCATATTTTTATGCACTTTAGCTAAAGTGTAAAACACTGGCGTTATAGGGTTGACTTTGTGTAAGTATTCACAAGTTTGGGAGTCTAACTCAGTAGAGTATTTTTCCAGTACATTTTGAATCTTGAGAGATATCTCATGAGAAGGATCTCGAGCAAGTTTCAAGTATACGGTTTGGTCATTCAATTGTCTATTGATCTCAGTAATGTACTGTGTTTTGTCCATGATAACTAATGCTCCGCCTTTATCAGCGGGCTTGAAGATCAAATTAGTGTCACTTCGTAATGATTGTAACGCCTGTTGCTCTATGGGTGACAGATTGGATGGGAAGAATAGTCTCCCTTTCTCAATGTCACTTCTAATGGAAGAGAATGATTTCTGTATGAAATTAATGAAAGTCTCGACGGCGTGAGAGCCAGGTGGAGGCCGGAAATTGCTCTTATTGTATAGGCCCATGGATTTAGCAGAAAGTATATTAGTTGGATTTTCTGCTGCTGAAGTTGTGTTATTGGAATTAGCAAAATATACTTTAAGTCTTAACAAACGGAAGAATCGTTGTAAATCCATCTCTAGTTCAAATGTTTTACACTTGTAAGCTGGACAAAAGGATAGACCTTTCTGTAGTACGTTATGTACAGCTACCCCAAGTGTCCTAGTTGAGATGTTGATGACCAGCGATTCCGTACCTGGGATTTCGTGACGCGGGAGAAGTTCTGGTTGTTGCCTCCTGTGGCCGCCCCTCCTCGTCTTCTTCTTGGGAAACGTCTTTGTTGTCCTAAAAATTACTAGAAGTAGAAGGTGCGTTGCCTCTTTCTTGTTCAGATTCAGAAGTTGAAAATTCAGTAGAGGATTTCTGGAAACGGGTCTGTCGTCTTGATGAAGGATGTTCCTGCCACTTATATACTCTATTCAGTTCATAGTCAGTGGTATCCCTTGTGAACTTGCTCCGTTTCCGACTCTCAGTGTCAATCCTGTGTTGATCTGTACGAGCTTGAATCTGGGCTTTCAGGGTGGATAATTCCTCTGTAGTGCCAGTTGTGGATAGTTGAGTTTCTATGTTCCTGATCTCGATGTTATTCTTCTCGATGGCTTGGTTGAGATGCTCCAAGGTGAGAATCATGAGATCAAAGGAACATTTATTTAGAATTTGTTCGTAGCGGGTACAGAATTCAGGAGAGTCGTGAAAGAGAGTGGGGCGTAGTGGTACACGTAAACCCCTAGGGATCCTTTTTACCCGTAAGTATTCAGAGAGTGTGGCGCTATGTAGTTCAAGATTGGTATGATGTTTCAGTGCCTGTTCAAGATCCCTCCCACGTGATTCGCGTGGGGGTGCTTTAAGAAAGTCACTCGAGAATTTGGATTGTGCCAAGATTGCTGTATACTCCTCAGGATTATAAGAGAAAGTAGAAGACATAACCCCTTCAGCGTGCTACACGTAAGGGGAAATATATAGATATATAAGAACGTGTGCACAGCTGGTTAAGGTGGTGCCAAGTTAGGTTCCCAAACCAGGTAATATGAAAGAATAAAACTAGGCACTCAACTTAATGCTCAAAATGAAAATTTAATAATGGTCCAGATGTGGTCAGATTTGTGGCAAACGTTTCGGCTATAATGTAGCCTTCATCAGTAGCCAAATTGTTTACATAGAATGGAGGACCTAACCAAAATATGTGAAAAAAACAAAGAAAAAGAAAGTATATACAGATATTGCAATGACACAATCTAGGTATATGAGATTGCATAGAATAATTGAACATGGAATAAGTTCACGAGGCACAATCCAATAAACTCATAATGGTGGAAAGAACATACCGTTCCGGTGAGAAGATAGAACCAATATTCATACTCAAACAAGTACATAAAGAGAACACCTGAGATATAAAATATAAAAACGCATTCAATTGAGTGGAAATACAGGTGAATATGACGCCATAGATGTAACTGTGGTAAGAAACATACCCTTATGATCGATTGAAAACGTCGATGAGGGGGGTGTGAATCAAAATAGATTATCTGTAAAGGATAAATATCTATTGTCGATTCTATAAAACGTGCAGCTCTATATATGTGTATATAAAGACTTGCGCTTACCAGATTCAGTGAAATGATGCGTAGTTATAACTGGTATTAAGCGCATGTAATGATTATGCCTGCAATTGATCACAGGGTTAATGAGACTCCTGGTTAAGAGTACAGCTTGTATAGGAGTGCGGGTTATAAGTGCGCTTACCGTTGCTGTAGCAGACGCGGATTCTGCCGCTCGTCTGAGGGGCTATGATCGTGCCCGATATGAATGACGGTACAGTGAGACTATGCTTACCCAGTATATGTGCTGCGCCCGGAAGTGAGGGGCGCGCTGTATCGACGTGCGTGTCATACGTGTATTTCCGGTGTGATGCATTATGGCCCAGGAAGTACCATGCGTTCCAGGACCTTGCGTTCCAAATAGTATCATGTTGGAGTATTACAGCAACGGTAAGCGCACTTATAACCCGCACTCCTATACAAGCTGTACTCTTAACCAGGAGTCTCATTAACCCTGTGATCAATTGCAGGCATAATCATTACATGCGCTTAATACCAGTTATAACTACGCATCATTTCACTGAATCTGGTAAGCGCAAGTCTTTATATACACATATATAGAGCTGCACGTTTTATAGAATCGACAATAGATATTTATCCTTTACAGATAATCTATTTTGATTCACACCCCCCTCATCGACGTTTTCAATCGATCATAAGGGTATGTTTCTTACCACAGTTACATCTATGGTGTCATAATCACCTGTATTTCCACTCAATTGAATGCGTTTTTATATTTTTATATCTCAGGTGTTCTCTTTATGTACTTGTTTGAGTATGAATATTGGTTCTATCTTCTCACCGGAACGGTATGTTCTTTCCACCATTATGAGTTTATTGGATTGTGCCTCGTGAACTTATTCCATGTTCAATTATTCTATGCAATCTCATATACCTAGATTGTGTCATTGCAATATCTGTATATACTTTCTTTTTCTTTGTTTTTTTCACATATTTTGGTTAGGTCCTCCATTCTATGTAAACAATTTGGCTACTGATGAAGGCTACATTATAGCCAAAACGTTTGCCACAAATCTGACCACATCTGGACCATTATTAAATTTTCATTTTGAGCATTAAGTTGAGTGCCTAGTTTTATTCTTTCATATTACCTGGTTTGGGAACCTAACTTGGCACCACCTTAACCAGCTGTGCACACGTTCTTATATATCTATATATTTCCCCTTACGTGTAGTACGCTGAAGGGGTTATGTCTTCTACTTTCTCTTATAATCCTGAGGAGTATACAGCAATCTTGGCACAATCCAAATTCTCGAGTGACTTTCTTAAAGCACCCCCACGCGAATCACGTGGGAGGGATCTTGAACGGGCACTGAAACATCATACCAATCTTGAACTACATAGCGCCACACTCTCTGAATACTTACGGGTAAAAAGGATCCCTAGGGGTTTACGTGTACCACTACGCCCCACTCTCTTTCACGACTCTCCTGAATTCTGTACCCGCTACGAACAAATTCTAAATAAATGTTCCTTTGATCTCATGATTCTCACCTTGGAGCATCTCAACCAAGCCATCGAGAAGAATAACATCGAGATCAGGAACATAGAATCTCAACTATCCACAACTGGCACTACAGAGGAATTATCCACCCTGAAAGCCCAGATTCAAGCTCGTACAGATCAACACAGGATTGACACTGAGAGTCGGAAACGGAGCAAGTTCACAAGGGATACCACTGACTATGAACTGAATAGAGTATATAAGTGGCAGGAACATCCTTCATCAAGACGACAGACCCGTTTCCAGAAATCCTCTACTGAATTTTCAACTTCTGAATCTGAACAAGAAAGAGGCAACGCATCTTCTACTTCTAGCAATTTTTTAGGACAACAAAGACGTTTCCCAAGAAGAAGACGAGGAGGGGCGGCCACAGGAGGCAACAACCAGAACTTCTCCCGCGTCACGAGATCCCAGGTACGGAATCGCTGGTCATCAACATCTCAACTAGGACACTTGGGGTAGCTGAACATAACGTACTACAGAAAGGTCTATCCTTTTGTCCAGCTTACAAGTGTAAAACATTTGAACTAGAGATGGATTTACAACGATTCTTCCGTTTGTTAAACTTAAAGTATATTTTGCTAATTCCAATAACACAACTTCAGCAGCAGAAAATCCAACTAATATACTTTCTGCTAAATCCATGGGCCTATACAATAAGAGCAATTTCTGGCCTCCACCTGGCTCTCACGCCGTCGAGACTTTCATTAATTTCATACAGAAATCATTCTCTTCCATTAGAAGTGACATTGAGAAAGGGAGACTATTCTTCCCATCCAATCTGTCACCCATAGAGCAACAGGCGTTACAATCATTACGAAGTGACACTAATTTGATCTTCAAGCCCGCTGATAAAGGCGGAGCATTAGTTATCATGGACAAAACACAGTACATTACTGAGATCAATAGACAATTGAATGACCAAACCGTATACTTGAAACTTGCTCGAGATCCTTCTCATGAGATATCTCTCAAGATTCAAAATGTACTGGAAAAATACTCTACTGAGTTAGACTCCCAAACTTGTAAATACTTACACAAAGTCAACCCTATAACGCCAGTGTTTTACACTTTACCTAAAGTGCATAAAAATATGGAGAACCCACCAGGGAGGCCCATTGTGGCCTCCACAGAATCCATTCTATCTCCAATCTCCAAGTTCTTAGAGAAGATTCTGACTCCACTTACACAAACATCACCTTCTTTCCTCCTTGATACTGGTGCCTTTCTACAAATCATTAGAGATCTTGACACATTACCACCCAATACTATATTGGTCACCTTCGATGTTAGTGATTTGTACACATCCATCTCACATGTCGAAGGGATCAATGCTGTACACCACTTACTAACAAATTCTGGGATGGAAACTAATCAGATCAACTTATGCACTGATCTATTATCCATAATTTTATTCAACAACTACTTTATTTTTCAGGATACTTATTACCTACAAATACGGGGGACAGCTATGGGTTCCAACGTAGCGCCCCCGTATGCCAATACTTATATGTCAGAATTTGAGACAACTATGATCTACAAACACTCACTATACATCCAAAATGTACGTCTATGGAAAAGATACATAGACAATATATTTTGTCTATGGACCGACACTCAAGAGTCGCTACTTGACTTTTTTTCATTTCTTAATACAGCATGGCCTGGCATCAAATTTACCATGACGGCAGATTCCACCATGGTCAACTTTTTGGACACCATTGTCATTAAAGACCACCAGGGCCATCTAACCACTGACCTATACAGGAAAACTACTGATCGCAACAGCATTTTACACTTCAAAAGTTTCCATCCTCCCTCAGTTAAACGTGCCATCCCAATTTCGCAATACCAGCGAGTAACAAGGATAGTCACCAACGCACATCTTTGTGACTTAAGGCAAACAGAGATGACCAATAAATTCATAAATAGGGGCTACCCCTCCTCTCTTCTTTTTTCAGCAAGGAATCATCAAACTGCTAATCGTTCAAGAAACACTAACAAACGCATTCCGTTTGTTCATATGTTCCATCCTTATGCCTTTATTCTCCACAGGGCAATCAGACGCCATTGGCCATTGTTATCACAGGCGCATCCGGAAATACCGGAATTTGCACAACCCTTCCTGCCATGCTTTAAAAGACCGCCTAATCTCAGAGATGGCCTGGTACGGGCAGATCTGGGCTCATCCCTTGTGAGAAAACAACTATTTTTATCACAACCTCGGTTAGGCACATTTCCTTGCCTTCATTGTGCCCAATGTGGCAATGTACAAAAGGGCTCTACTATTCATCACCCACACACAGGCAAGAGTTTTCACATCAAGGGGTTCTATACATGTGAAACATGGTTTGCTGTATATTCAATCAAATGTCCCTGTGGGTTATTGTATATTGGTGAAACCACCCAATCAGTGCGTGATAGGATTTCTAAACATAAATCCACCATTCGGTGCAAGAATCTACTCCTCCCTATCCCCTATCATTTTCATACACTGGGTCACACCATTTCCCAACTTAAATTTCAAATTATTGAAACCATTCCTCAACCCAGAAGGGGTGGTAACAGAATATTACAATTAAAGAAAAGAGAGTCCTTCTGGATCCACACATTAGATACTTTGGCACCAAAAGGGTTAAATAGGGATTTTGATCTTATGTCTTTCATTTAGATACCATTATTATGTGGCTAATAATCACTTTCTGTGTTTCTTTCAGAACCGTCTATATTGATCACCATTTATCACTGGCACTGAACATTCCCTTGCATAGCCACTATAATGTTCACATCACTGAAGCCATTCTGAATTCCGTGCACTAACCACGTCATCAAAGTAAGGCGTAACTTAAGGCGGGGCATTACGCTCCACATGATACTATTTGGAACGCAAGGTCCTGGAACGCATGGTACTTCCTGGGCCATAATGCATCACACCGGAAATACACGTATGATACGCACGCCGATGCAGCGCGCCCCTCACTTCCGGGCGCAGCACATATACTGGGTAAGCATAGTCTCACTGTACCGTCATTCATATCGGGCACGATCACAGCCCCTCAGACGAGCGGCAGAATCCGCGTCTGCTACAGCAACGGTAAGCGCACTTATAACCCGCACTCCTATACAAGCTGTACTCTTAACCAGGAGTCTCATTAACCCTGTGATCAATTGCAGGCATAATCATTACATGCGCTTAATACCTGTTATAACTACGCATCATTTCACTGAATCTGGTAAGCGCAAGTCTTTATATACACATATATAGAGCTGCACGTTTTATAGAATCGACAATAGATATTTATCCTTTACAGATAATCTATTTTGATTCACACCCCCCTCATCGACGTTTTCAATCGATCATAAGGGTATGTTTCTTACCACAGTTACATCTATGGCGTCAAATTCACCTGTATTTCCACTCAATTGAATGCGTTTTTATATCTCAGGTGTTCTCTTTATGTACTTGTTTGAGTATGAATATTGGTTCTATCTTCTCACCGGAACGGTATGTTCTTTCCACCATTATGAGTTTATTGGATTGTGCCTCGTGAACTTATTCCATGTTCAATTATTCTATGCAATCTCATATACCTAGATTGTGTCATTGCAATATCTGTATATACTTTCTTTTTCTTTGTTTTTTTCACATATTTTGGTTAGGTCCTCCATTCTATGTAAACAATTTGGCTACTGATGAAGGCTACATTATAGCCGAAACGTTTGCCACAAATCTGACCACATCTGGACCATTATTAAATTTTCATTTTGAGCATTAAGTTGAGTGCCTAGTTTTATTCTTTCATATTACCTGGTTTGGGAACCTAACTTGGCACCACCTTAACCAGCTGTGCACACGTTCTTATATATCTACATGCACTACCGACCCCATTCCCGCACACCTCCTCCAGTCTCTCTCTCCAGTTGTCACAACTCACCTAACTACAATCTTTAATATCTCACTCTCCTCTGGCATTTTCCCATCCTCCTTCAAACACTCCATCATTACTCCACTACTTAAGAAACCCGCTCTCGACCCTTCCTGAACAAACAACTACAGACCTGTCTCCAATCTCCCCTTCATCTCTAAACTTTTGGAGCGCCTAGTCTACTCCTGCCTTACCCGTTACCTCTCCACTCACTCCCTCCTAAACCCTTCACAGTTTAGCTTCCGACCCCTACATTCGACTGAAACTGCACTCATCAAAGTGACCAATGACCTTCTGACAGCAAAACGTAACGGTGACCACTCTCTGCTCATTCTTCTCGACCTTTCTGCAGCTTTCGACACGGTTGACCACCTTCTCCTACTGTCTAGGCTCCAGTCACTAGGTATTAAGGACACTGTTCTCTCCTGGTTCTCCTCCTATCTTTCTGACCGCTCCTTCAGTGTTTTGTTCTCTGGCTCCACGTCATCTCCTCTTCCTCTCACTGTCGGTGTACCCCAGGGCTCAGTCCTTGGCCCCCTTCTCTTCTCTCTCTGCACGGCCCCAATTGGACAGACCATCAGCAGATTTGGCTTTCAGTACCATCTTTATGCTGATGACACACAACTATACACGTCATCCCCCGACCTTACCCCAGATGTACTACAGAACGCCACCGACTGTCTGTCCGCAGTCTCCAACAAGATGTACGCTCTCTATCTGAAACTTAACCTCTCCAAAACTGAACTTCTTCTGCTCCCGCCGTCTACTAACCTCCCTAAATCTGACATTTCCCTCTCCGTGGGCGGCACCATAATAACACCCCGGCAGCAGGCTCGCTGTCTGGGTATTATGTTTGACACCAATCTCTCCTTCTCCTCCCATATACAATCTCTTGCCCGCTCTTGCCGCCTACACCTAAAGAACATCTCTAGAATCCGCCCTTTTCTCACCATGGAAACAACAAAAACCCTCATTGTAGCATTGATCCACTCCCGCCTGGACTACTGCAACGCTCTATTACTTGACCTCCCCATTACTCAACTATCCCTTCTCCAGTCCATTCTGAATGCAGCAGCCAGGGTCATCCATCTGGCTAATCGGTACTCGGACGCGTCCGCTCTTCGCCAGTCCTTACACTGGCTGCCCATTCATTATAGGATCCAATTCAAAGTACTGGTTCTCACCCACAAAGCTCTCCACAGTACAGCATCCCCTTACATCTCCTCCCTCATTTCTATCTATCGGCCTAACCGACTGCTGCGCTCTGCAAACGACTTTCGACTAACCTCTGCACTAATCCGTACCTCCCTCTCCCAACTCCAAGACTTCTCCCGCGCTGCGCCAATCCTCTGGAATGCTCTACCCCAAGAAATTAGGACTATCCACAATTTGCATGGTTTCAGGCACTCCCTCAAAACACATCTGTTCAGAGCGGCCTACCACATTCACTAATCAAAGTCATTCTTTGTGTGTGTGTAGCCCATTCACTATCTCCATCCATCCCTCACTCCCTCAAGATGGCTGGACCATCATTGTAAATGCACCATTGTATATACACACAACTGTACTTTGTACTCCCCCACCTCATTGTAGATTGTAAGCTCTCACGAGCAGGGTCGTCTTATTTTGCTTTAATTATTGTATTGTTAACGTTGTTACTTATGACTTGTGTTTTGAAACTGTTAAACTGTAAAGCGCTGTGGAATATGATGGCGCTATATAAATAAAGATTATTATTATTAGTATGTCTACTGAGAAATCAACTATCTTTACTACTGGGCTCTGCAGCATATATCCTCCAAGATGAATCTCAAGACATACCGAGTTCTATACACTTGGCTACTGTAGTGGCAGCGCCCCTGTACGATCCCCTCCCGCCCCAGCTGGGACGTTGACTCACTCACAGCCATGGCCACCAACCCTCAACTCCTCCTGCTGCCCAGGGTCTGCGTACAGCTTTCAGATCCCCGGGCTCTGTGCTTTAGGCACTTTCTTCCTCCTTCATAAAGAGAGAGCATGCTCCGTCCTAAAGTGTCCCCAGCAAATGGTTGGGAGACACTTAAAATTTAAGGCACCTCGACCTGTTGAGAGATACCTGAGCAACATGCTCAAGTGCCTTGTTGCATGCTTGCTAGTTCCGAGGTCTTTTTTCTTTTGGATTGGAATGGGTTCGGTCCTGAGGAGAGTTGTGTTAGCCCAGGGAGAACATACAGGTCCATCTCCTCCTGGAGAAATTTCTTGTGGGCTTGAAGAAAAGGGGGCCTAAAGGGGGAATACTTTGGTGCCAGTGTCCCTACAGACTTCTCTCCTCTCTCAGAAGGGACACCAACTCACTGCCACTGTGCCAGTCCTGTACTTCCTCCTGCTGCTGCCTGGGGTTAGCACATGGCTCACCTTTCTGCAGAGATGCTTTTAATCCATTTGTCCAACGACGGGTCTAGCTTTACTACATCTAGATGGCAGACTGCGTGGTTGCATGATGCCTGTCATCCACCAATGTCTGCCTGTGAACTGCTATTCCCTGTCTGAGGGCACCGCGAGTGTGCGAAAGTTGTCCTGCTCGAGGTGCCATCAGACAGGTCTGGCGAGTTCAAAGCCAATTAACTCACTTAGTCCATGATTTTCATTTATATACCATCCATGTGTCCATTTTTTTGTATTTTTTTACACTCGTGTGTAGTGTTGAGCGATACTGCTCGATATCTAAAAATATTGGATCGGAATGGTATCGCCGATATCACTAAATATCGTCGATATCCGATTCCGATACCGGAAGTCCCATGTAAGTCTATGGGAACCAAATATCGACATTAAAAAACCCATTCTTGCCTTGTTGGTTAATTGTACATGAAGGAAAACAACAAAGACTAATGTAGAATGTATTGGGGGAGGTTGAGTAGACAATAAAGGCATACATGTTTAACCCAATGCATTGGAATAGCATTAATATATATTTTTTTGGAAATACGTTTGGATTGACTAACAAATTGACAATGTTGTTAACCTTTTTTCTATTTTGGCAAATGTGTATGTTTCACAACTTCCATGCTCTTCACCTTTTTAACTTTTGCCAGTGCCACACTTTCTCCTTCATAATCTTCAGCAGCATCATCTTTCTCATCAAATTATTCTTCATCTTCACCTTCTTAATCTTCTTCTTAAACTTCTTGCTATTCATGTTTTTGTTTACATTACTCATATTGTTATTATTAAACTAATTAATCTTCTTCATATTCAAATTCTTCATCTTCTTCCTCTTCATCTTCTTCATCATATTCTTATTTGTGACAGAGATTCCTGTACTTGTAATCTGTAAAAGTATGAATTGTTCATCCTTCCGTTCTTGCTGTCACAAAAGATTTAAATTACAACAGTATTTGTCCGTGTTCAGTTTAGCCTGCAGCAGCAGGCATTTTCCAGGGGCATCACGAGGAGGAACGGACTCACCCCCATACACTGCTTAGTCTTCTTCTGCTTAGAATTTAGAGCATATATTTTGCTCTTCATTTTGGTCTTATACTTCATGTTCTTCTGCTTTTTGATCTTCTGCTTATTGTTCTTCTGTCTCTTGTTCTGTATCTTGTAGTTTGTCTTAACCTTCTTTGTCCTGTTGGTGATCTTCTTCTGGGTAATCTTTTATTTTTTCTTTGTGATGGTGTTCAGGCTGGTTGGCTTCATGCTCGTCGTCCTTGTTGTCGTCATCTTCTTCTGGGTGGTCTTTAAGGTCGTCTAATTTCCGAGAACCAGCTGACGTTACTGGAACCCTGACGGGTATCAGATGGAGCAAGAGACAATGGAAGTAACGAGGACCAGCTGACTGTGCTGGAACCCGGAGGGGCAGCAGAAGGAAAAGAGGCAATGTCACAACCGAGTACCAGCTGACGTTACTGTGACACGGTTACTAAGCAGGAGGTACCTGTGCTCCAAAGCACTACCAAGGACCAGCAGACGTTGGTGGAACTCGGATACGGAGATGGAGGCACCTAGGCCAAAGGCACTGGGGAGAACCAGTTGACGGTACTGGACCCCGGACGGGTAGCAGAAGGAAAAGAGGCAATGTCACAACCGAGTACCAGCTGACGTTACTGTGACACGGTTACTAAGCAGGAGGTACCTGTGCTCCAAAGCACTACCAAGGACCAGCAGACGTTGGTGGAACTCGGATACGGAGATGGAGGCACCTAGGCCAAAGGCACTGGGGAGAACCAGTTGACGGTACTGGACCCCGGACGGGTAGCAGAAGGAAAAGAGGCAATGTCACAACCGAGTACCAGCTGACGTTACTGTGACACGGTTACTAAGCAGGAGGTACCTGTGCTCCAAAGCACTACCAAGGACCATCAGACGTTGGTGGAACTCGGATACGGAGATGGAGGCACCTAGGCCAAAGGCACTGGGGAGAACCAGTTGACGGTACTGAACCCCGGACGGGTAGCAGAACGCACCCATGAAAATGTAAGTTGACAGGACGCAAGCCGTCACACGTTCACACTGCCAGGAAACAGCTGTCGTGCTGTAACCAGGCTGGCCATGAGTCAGTACCCCTGCCAATTACTTACGAGCAACAAATGGCGGTGTTGTAGCCCAGGGAGTAGAGTTCAGGTGGTAGAAAGATGAACATAACAGGAGACATGGAAAACGTTGCCAAACAGTTATTTAATCTGAAAACGGACAGGCAAATTCAGGTGAGATCCATGCCTTGTTCATTTTCAGAAAAGTAAGCCGGTCTACATTCTCTGAGGATAGTCGCATGCGACGGTCTGTTACTACACCACCTGCAGCACTAAAGACACGCTCAAATAATACACTGGCAGCAGGGCAAGCCAGCACCTCCAATGCATACTGGCTAAGCTCTGGCCATGTATCCAACTTAGAGACCCAAAATTTGAAAGGGGAAGAGGCATCTGGGAGTACACTTAGAGGGAAAGCCAAGTAGTCTGTCACCATCTTACGGAAACGTTTCTTCCTGGTGACTGGAGCCGTCTCGGATGGTGTAGACCTTGCTGGCGCTGTCACAAAACTTCGCCACATTTGTAACATACAGCTCTTGCCCTGTGCAGAGGCGCTGCTTCTGCTCCCTCTTGTTGTAGAGGTGTCTACACTGCCTCGACGCACAGAGCTGCTTTGTAAAGCAGTAGCAGCAGCAGCAGCTCTCTCGGCTGGAATGTACAACAGTATGGATTGCACCAGTGTGTCTTGGTACTCCTGCATTTTACGGTCCCGGTTCACCGGTGTGATGAGGGTTTGTAAGTTGTCCCGGTAGCGAGGGTCTAGGAGGGTGTACACCCAATAATCTGACGTGGTGAGAATGTGGGCGATGCGGCGGTCGTTTCTCAGGCTCTGAAGCATGAAATCAACCATGTGCTGCAGACTCCCAACTGGCCAACAAAGGCTGTCCTCTGGAAGAGGCGTCATCTCTGCCTCCTCTGCATCACCCCACCCTCGCTCTACATACTGACTAGAGCGTTGTGTACCTCCCTCTGTAGGTATTTCTTCCTCCTCCATTGACTCCTCCTCCTCACAAAGTGAGCCCTGCCCAGCCCTTTGTGAGGAACCACATTGCGCTGACTGTCCTGAAGGTAATTGAATTTGTGACTCCTCATCCTCCACCTCTTCCAAAACCTCTTCCTTTAGTGCTTTCAGTGATTTCTGAAGCAGGCAGATAAGGGGGACAGTCATGCTGACTAGTGCATCATCTGCACTCGCCATCCGCGTTGAGATATCAAACGCACGCAAAACGTCGCAGATGTCCTTCATAGAGGCCCACTCAGTAGTGGTGAAGTGTGAACGGCGCAAATTGCGAGTTGATTGCGCCTGTTGCAGCTGATACTCCATTACTGCTGGCTGCTGCTCACACAACCGCTCCAACATATATAACGTGGAATTCCACCTGGTGGGTACGTCACATATGATGCGATGTTCAGGAAGGCGAAATCTGACTTGCAGAGCTGCAATGCGCGATCTGGCCATGCTGGAACGTCGCAAGTGAGCGCACTCTAGGGGGACCTTGTGCAGCAGTGCATCAAGATCCGGATAGTCCCTCAAAAAACTCTGCATGACCAAGTTGAGCACATGTGCCAGACATGGTATGTGAGTGAGGTTGCCAAGGCCCAGAGCTGCCACCAGATTTCGGCCATTGTCACACACTACCAAGCCTGGCTGGAGATTAGCTGACAAAAACCACACGTCGCTCTCCTGCTTGATGGCATCCCAGAGCTCCTGCGCTGTGTTGCTTCGATTCCCCATGGAAATTAATTTCAGGACGGCCTGTTGACGTTTGGCCACGGCTGTGCTCATATCGGTCGCAACAGGTAAGCGTTCACGGGTCCATGTGGAGGTATACCGTGACGGCTCGTGCAGCGATGATTCTGAGGAACTGGAGTAGGAGGAGGAATCAATGTGTACAGACTGGATTCCTGCAATCCTTGGAGTTGGCAGAACACGTACAGCGCCACTGGCAAGATCTGTACCCGGCTCCACAACATTGACCCAATGGGCAGTGAGGGAAAGGTATCGTCCCTGGCCATGGGTACTGGTCCACGCATCGGTGGTCAGGTGGACCCTGCTACTGACGGCGTTTAGTAGCGCATGTTTAATGTTTCCCTCGACATGTTTTTGCAGAGCAGGGACGGCTTGCCTGCTGAAATAAAATCGGCTTGGCACATTATATTGTGGGACTGCCAATGCCATAAAGTTCCTGAAACTGTCAGTCTCCACCAGCCTGAATGACAGCATTTCAAGGGACAGGAGTTTTGCAATGCCAGCATTCAGAGCCTGTGCTCGTGGATGGTTTGCCGAGTATGGCCGTCTTTTATCCCATGCCTGTGGTACCGATGGCTGTTTTGTGGTCTGGGAGTGTGACGATGACTGTGAACTTGCTGCTGTGGGTGGAATAACAGTTTGTCTATGGACAACAGTGACCGAGGTTCTTCCATGAAGATCCTGTGAGGAAGCCGAACCAGGTGTGTGTGAGCTGGAGGTAGAGGCTCCAACACGACCTGAAGATGTAGGTGCTGCTGTAGGTTGGCCTACATCTCCAGTGTGTCTTTGTTACTCAGCTACGTGCTTTGTCCGTACATGTTTCCACATATTTGTGGTATTCAGGTTACTGATATTTTTACCTCTTTTAACTTTTTGCTTACACAGCTTGCATTGAACATAGCCAATATCATCTACAAGTCTGTCAAAAAAGGACCACGCAGTGCAAGTCATGGGAGCGCCAATTTTTACATTCCTAAGAGAACTGCTCCCAACAGGTGCCAAACTGGAGGCTACAGGCAAGCGAGTCTGCAGCCTACCTCTCCCTCCTCTTTGTACCGTTGGGACAATCTCTTCCTCAGAGCTGCTCCCACCACCTTCCTGTTGCTCACGCCATGTTGGGTCTCGGACTTCATCATCTCCACTACCCTCTTCCAACACCTGCTGCTGTTGGATGGTCTGGGCAGCACCATGCTCCACAAAACCTGGCACCTGAGTCTCATCATCATCATAAGATGGTCCATCGGCACTGGCTCACCCGCCTCTTCAGATTGAGAGAGACACAGCTGTTGCGCATCACTGCATACTCCCTCTTCTTCAAATTTCAGAATTCTGCTTGCCTGTGCCCGTGTTTGCCAGCCAACAGATTCTGAGAACAGAAGCAGAGACTCAGCTGGCTCCTGTACAGAACTCTCTGACTGCCTGGGCAATTTGACAGGCGGTGAACAGACAGATGGTTGCTCAACAGTGTTGTGTTCCTGAGAGGAGGTGGAAGGAATTGAAGTCGATGCATTGGCTGCCATCCAACCAACAACGGCTTCAATTTGTTCTTCCCGCAGCAGGGGGCACGCCGAGCTCCTACTAAACTGCGCATAAAGGAACGCTCATGGGTAAAACTGGTGGATGCGGTGTCACTGAGGGCGGCAGCAGCCACAGAATCCCCACGTCCTCTCCCTGCTGAAACTCCACGGCCACGACCACGTGCCTTACTCACTGCCTTCTTCATCTTGGTAGATTGATAAAGAAAGTCAGAAAAGTTATAAGGCCTAAGTGTGGTTATTACGCAGAGACTGAAGTGAACACTGAAACACAACTGTTCACAATCTGTGAAAGGCTACTCCTTTGTCTACTTCTATAGTGTTTGCAACCAATGTATTGGATACGGATGGAAGCGCGTCACACTAATAGATTATATTTATTTTAAATGGAATGGAGCAGAACCAATTGGAGAGAAATGAAAAGGATGAGGCACTGAGACACGCTCAGCAGAGTACAAACAGCAGTGCTTGAACAAGTAACTGGAGCGTGATGTGCACTCAAAAAATAAAAAACACAGACTGAAGTGAACACTGAAACACAACTGTTCACAATCTGTGAAAGGCTACTCCTTTGTCTACTTCTATAGTGTTTGCAACCAATGTATTGGATACGGATGGAAGCGCGTCACACTAATAGATTATATTTATTTTAAATGGAATGGAGCAGAACCAATTGGAGAGAAATGAAAAGGATGAGGCACTGAGACACGCTCAGCAGAGTACAAGCAGCAGTGCTTGAACAAGTAACTGGAGCGTGATGTGCACTCAAAAAATAAAAAACACAGACTGAAGTGAACACTGAAACACAACTGTTCACAATCTGTGAAAGGCTACTCCTTTGTCTACTTCTATAGTGTTTGCAACCAATGTATTGGATACGGATGGAAGCGCGTCACACTAATAGATTATATTTATTTTAAATGGAATGGAGCAGAACCAATTGGAGAGAAATGAAAAGGATGAGGCACTGAGACACGCTCAGCAGAGTACAAGCAGCAGTGCTTGAACAAGTAACTGGAGCGTGATGTGCACTCAAAAAATAAAAAACACAGACTGAAGTGAACACTGAAACACAACTGTTCACAATCTGTGAAAGGCTACTCCTTTGTCTACTTCTATAGTGTTTGCAACCAATGTATTGGATACGGATGGAAGCGCGTCACACTAATAGATTATATTTATTTTAAATGGAATGGAGCAGAACCAATTGGAGAGAAATGAAAAGGATGAGGCACTGAGACACGCTCAGCAGAGTACAAGCAGCAGTGCTTGAACAAGTAACTGGAGCGTGATGTGCACTCAAAAAATAAAAAACACAGACTGAAGTGAACACTGAAACACAACTGTTCACAATCTGTGAAAGGCTACTCCTTTGTCTACTTCTATAGTGTTTGCAACCAATGTATTGGATATGGATGGAAGCACGTCACACTAATAGATTATATTTATTTTAAATGGAATGGAGCAGAACCAATTGGAGAGAAATGAAAAGGATGAGGCACTGAGACACGCTCAGCAGAGTACAAGCAGCAGTGCTTGAACAAGTAACTGGAGCGTGATGTGCACTCAAAAAATAAAAAACACAGACTGAAGTGAACACTGAAACACAACTGTTCACAATCTGTGAAAGGCTACTCCTTTGTCTACTTCTATAGTGTTTGCAACCAATGTATTGGATACGGATGGAAGCGCGTCACACTAATAGATTATATTTATTTTAAATGGAATGGAGCAGAACCAATTGGAGAGAAATGAAAAGGATGAGGCACTGAGACACGCTCAGCAGAGTACAAGCAGCAGTGCTTGAACAAGTAACTGGAGCGTGATGTGCACTCAAAAAATAAAAAACACAGACTGAAGTGAACACTGAAACACAACTGTTCACAATCTGTGAAAGGCTACTCCTTTGTCTACTTCTATAGTGTTTGCAACCAATGTATTGGATACGGATGGAAGCGCGTCACACTAATAGTTAAATTGCATGGAGCAGCAAGAATTACACTGAAGAAAAAAAAAAGAGTCTGTGAGTGACACGTGCAGATGCCTACAGACAGCGTTGCATGCAGAGCAAACTGCAGCGTCACCTGCACTCACACACACCTTGCAGAGCTGTTAAAACAACACTGCAGGCAAAAGGAAGCTTTACACAGCGGTTGGTGCTAGCCTGCCTACAGCACAGTACACTAAATCGCAATCTCTAACTGTCCCTCAGAGTCAGCACAGCAGCGTTCTGTCCCTTACTGAATTCACAGCACAGTGACGCTAAAATGGCGGCGGCGCCTTTTATAGTGCATTCTGACATCATTTCAGCATCCAATCACAGCCATGCCATTAGTTAACATGACCGCAGCAGTACAGGATGTGCCCACACTTCTTAGGATTCCTCATTGGCTGACTAAAATCACATTGCCTCTCAAAGAATTATGGGAACTTCCGATTCCGGTATACGATATATGGAAAATATCGGAACTAAGTATCGAAAGGCCGAAACAGCTAATATCGGCCGATACCCGATACTTGCAGTATCATATCGCTCAACACTACTCGTGTGACATCTGTGTGTGATGTGATCATGTGCATGGAAAAATGTACATGATCAAATGCAGCTTCCTATGTTTATCATAGAAATGTATCCTTAGATATCAGATGACATACAGACGTTTCATGTGGGATCCGTTTTCTTTTGCGCACCAATAAACTTGAATGGGTGTCTCATCCAAGATACAGAAGAGAATAGTGCATGCTGCGATTTTTTTCTCATGAAAAGCTGGATCAAGATTAAAATCTGAACAGCAGGAATAACATAGTTCAGTATATTGTCCGTGTGCTATTTGATCAAAAATAGGACAGCACACATCCAATTTATATTCTTGTGTGCAAAAGTCCTATGTCAGGGCTAATACACTGCAGTGCAGAGGCAAGCAATCAGATGTGTAAAAATTTATGTCCTCAAATAGGACTAAGTAAAAAGAAAAAATAAGTAAAATAATATTTGTAAAACTATAAAATAAATAGGAGTATGTGCAAAAAACATGTGTAGTAGGTAAAAATACTTTAAAAAATGTAGATAAATAATATAACTAATAAAACAATCTATAAACTACCACATTTTTTAACCTAAGTGGTGAAGCACAAAAATGAAGCTTTTTCATTCATTCTAAAACAGAATAAAAATGGACCAAACAATTATATTTAAAAAAATAAGATCACTGAAAACGACATTGCGCACCACAATAAATTAGCACTTTTGCAAAACTACACTTTCAAAATATTTGAAAGAGGCCTGCCAGTTGTTGCCTTCAATTGTCTATGGATGACTGTATTACCTTCCTTGAATTTTTTTCCTGGGCCTTGCACAAAGTGCAAAGCCATTATGAGTGTAGGAGTACATCAACTACACTTTGAAATATTTGAATAAGGCCCGCCAGTTGTTGCCTTCAAGGGTCTATGGATGACTGGACGACCCTCCTTACAATTTTTTTCTAGTTTTGCACTGTGTGCAAAGCCTTTTTTGACTATAGAAGTGGCACAACTACACTTAGCTCACAATAATGAGGCACTACAGTTGGTGCTTTTAATTGTGTATGGATGACCCTGCTTCTTTTTTTGGCATGTTTTGCACTGAGTGCAGAGCTTTTTTGAGTGTAAGAGTACAACAACTACACTATGTTCACAATATTTGAACGAGGCACTACAGTTTGTGCTTTCAAGGGTATATGGATGACGCTACTTATAGTTTTTGGAAGACTTTGCACTTAGTGCATAGCCTTTATGAGTCTAGGAGCACCACTTCTTGACAACTTACCCTTATTTATGTTTAATGCAGGGTGTATCTGAATCTAAATTACACTGAAATTTCCAATTTTTTAATAAATAAATCATAAAAGATTTATCAAAATGAATACAAAATTCAATATTTTAGTTTACTTAAATTGTTAATTTTCTTTAAATCCTTTTAAAATTTTGCCTTATATAAAAGTCATTATACAGGAAAGAATGCTTCTTAAATTTTTTTCCCTTTAAACTTCAATTTTTCCTTGATTTTTCATGTTTTTTTGCCAGTCCTTAAAGTCGAGAAAAAGTGTGACACCGTTGTTCTCAGCAGTGATCTGGGAGTCAGAGATGCTTCCAGGGAATTTCCCTATGCAGTTTTCTTTCCATTCAGCACTTTTTCCATCCATTTCAACATTTTCACTGACCTCCCTGTAGAGTCAGCCAGAAAAATGCTCTACAATGTTGAAATTACCCTTTCATATTGAGATGGAAACTCCCCACACTGCCCTGATGAGCATTTCACTATTGCTTTTTCAAGGGGAGGTGCTCAAGAAAACATGCATTTGGGCAGTGTGAGGCTTTCGCATCTCAATATACCATGGGTAAGTTTAACATTGCACCTTAAACTGGCATCTATTTTTAACTGGCACAAATTTATTCATGGATGCTGTTTCTGATATCTATGTGTTCCCCTATCCTTGAGTCTTTTCTCCATTGCATTTTTGAACAGTTTATGATATTGAGGTGACACACATTTTTCCAATAATTTTGCTATTTATTATTTTTTGTCTGCTGACCATATAATTCATATACATGTTGTTTGATATATGATGTTCTATTGCATATATTGTACACCCATGGGTGATACAATATATGGATGGGTCCCCCCTTTCTTATTCCTCCTATAAAAGACCACACTTATAATTGTTATGTAATTGTTTAATACATTTTTCAATAAAAATATGTTTTTATTCTAATTGATGGTTTATGGTTACTGCATTTTTTGTTTTGTGTTTGCAAGGAAGATATACAGTGGGTGCCGAAAGTATTCAGACCCGTTTAAATTTTTCACTCTTTGTTTCATTGCAGCCATTTGGTAAATTCAAAAAAGTTCATTTTTTTCTCATTAACCCCTTCATGACCCAGCCTATTTTGACCTTAAAGACCTTGCCATTTTTTGCAATTCTGACCAGTGTCCCTTTATGAGGTAATAACTCAGGAACGCTTCAACGGATCCTAGCGATTCTGAGATTGTTTTTTCGTGACATATTGGGCTTCATGTTAGTGGTAAATTAAGGTCGATAATTTTTGCGTTTATTTGTGAAAAAAATGGAAATTTGGCAAAAATTCAGAAAATTTTGTAATTTTCAAATTTTTAATTTTTATTCTGTTAAACCGGAGAGTTATGTGGCACAAAATAGTTAATAAATAACATTTCCCACATGTCTACTTTACATCAGCACAATTTTGGGAACAACATTTTTTTTTGTTAGGAAGTTATAAGGGTTAAAAGTTGACCAGCGATTTCTCCTTTTTACATCAAAATTTACAAAACCATTTTTTTTAGGGACCACCTCACATTTGAAGTCACTTTGAGGGGTCTATATGGCAGAAAATACCCAAAAGTGACACCTTTATAAAAACTGCACCCCTCAAGCTACTCAAAACTACATTCAAGAAGATTATTAACCCTTCAGGTGCTTCACAGGAACTAAAGCAACGTGGAAGGAAAAAATGGACATTTTAATTTTTCCAACAAAAATTTTCTTTTAGCATCAATTTTTTCATTTTTACATGGGCATCAGGATAAAATGGATCCTAAAATTTGTTGGGCAATTTCTCCTGAGTACACAGATACCTCATATGTGGTCATAAACCACTGTATGGGCGCACAGCAGGGCTCAGAAGGGAAGGAGCGCCATTTGACTTTTTGAATAGAAAATATGCTGGAATATTTAGCGGTTGCCATGTCACATTTGGAGAGTCCCTGTGTGCCTAAACATTGGAGCTCCCCCACAAGTGACCCCATTTTGGAAACTAGACCTCCTAAGGAACTTATCTAGATGCATAGTGATCACTTTGAACCCCAAGGTGCTTCACAAATTGATCTGTAAAAAAAAGAAAGTACTTTTTTTTCACAAAAATTTTCTTTTAGCCTCAGTTTTTTTCATTTTCACATGGGCAACAGTAAAAATTGGATCCTAAAATTTGTTGGGCAATTTCTCCTGAGTACACAGATACCTCATATGTCGTCATAAACCACTGTTTGGGCGCACGGCAGGGCTCAGAAGGGAAGGAGCGCCATTTGACTTTTTGAATGGAAAATATGCTGGAATATTTAGCGGTTGCCATGTCGCATTTGGAGAGTCCCTGTGTGCCTAAACATTGGAGCTCCCCCACAAGTGACCCCATTTTGGAAACTAGACCCCTAAGGAACTTATCTAGATGCATAGTGAGCACTTTGAACCTCCAGGTGCTTCACAAATTGATCCGTAAAAAAAAGAAAGTACTTTTTTTTCACAAAAATTTTCTTTTAGCCTGAGTTTTTTTCATTTTCACATGGGCAACAGTATAAATTGGATCATAAAATTTGTTGGACAATTTCTCCTGAGTACATAGATACCTCATATGTGGTCATAAACCACTGTTTGGGCGCACGGCAGGGCTCAGAAGGGAAGGAGCGCCATTTGACTTTTTGAATGGAAAATATGCTGGAATATTTAGCGATTGCCATGTCGCATTTGGAGAGTCCTGTGTGCCTAAACATTGGAGCTCCCCCACAAGTGACCCCATTTTGGAAACTAGACGCCCTAAGGAACTTATCTAGATGCATAGTGAGAACTTTGAACCCCCAGGTGCTTCACAGAAGTTTATAACGCAGAGCCGTGAAAATAAAAAATAATTTTTTTTCTCAAAAAATGATTTTTTAGCCCACTATTTTTTATTTTCACAATGGTTACAGGAGAAATTGGACCCCAAAAGTTGTTGTCCAGTTTGTCCTGAGTACGCTAGTACCTCATATGTGGGGGGGAACCACTGTTTGGGCACACGTCAGGGCTCGGAAGGGATGTGGTGACGCTTTGAAATGCCGACTTGATGGAATGGTCTGCGGGCATCTTGTTACGTTTGCAGAGCCCCTGATGTGCCTAAACAGTAGAAACTCCCCACAAGTGACCCCATTTAGGAAACTAGACCCCGCAAAGGACTTATCTAGATGTGTGGTGAGCACTTTGAACCCCCAAGGGCTACACAGAAGTTTATAACGCCCGGGCATGAAAATAAAAAAATCATATTTTTTCCACAATCATAATCTTTTAGTCCCCAATTTTTTTATTTTCCCAAGGGTAACATGAGAAATTAGACCCCAAAAGTTGCTGTCCAATTTGTCCTGAGTATGCTGATATCCCATATGTGGGAGAAAACTACTGTATGGGCACACGTCGGGGCTCGGATGGGAAGTAGTGACGTTTTGAAATGCCCACTTGATGGAATGGTCTTCGGGCGTCATGTTACGTTTGCAGAGTCCCTGATGTGCCTAAACAGTAGAAACTCCCCACAAGTGACCCCATTTTGGAAACTAGATCCCCCAAGGAACTCCTATAGATGTGTGATAAGCACTTTGAATCTCAAGTCCTTCACAGAAGTTTATAACGCAGAGCCGTGAAAATATAAAATCATTTTTTTTCCACAAAAATAATTTTTAGTCCCCAATTTTTTTTCCCAATGTTAACAGGAGAAATTAGAACCCCCAAAGTTGTTGTGCAACTTTTCCCGAGTACGCTGATACCTCATATGTGGGGATAAACCACGGTTTGGGCATACGTGTCATGTGTGCATTGCCACGAAGATCGTCGCGGTTGCACATTTTGACTTCTCACAGCTGAGCTGCTGTTTCTTTGTGTTTGGCAGCTAGGGAGTTAATTCTGTCTGTGCTCGGTTCTGGGACTGGGTGCAGTTTCTCCCGGCTGCAATTGATTATTTGTTGATTGGTTTCCTTTAAATTCCTGGTTGTCTGCTTGGGGAGTTGCCAGTGAAACCTTCATGCAGACCACAGATAGGAATGAATCTGTATAGACTTTAGTTGTGAGCTCCTTAGTTGTTCTAAGCTCAACTTGGTTAGAGTTTATTTCCCAGACCATTTATTTTCCTTTGGTGTTTGAGTGTGTATGCAAGCGAGTGTTATCCTGTCTGTCTTATATGTCTAATCTGTGTATTTAGCTAAGATCAGCCCATATCCCTTTGGTGGTAGTCAGGATCCTTCTTAGGACTGATTACGGGGTTCAGGGTCTGATAGGAGACAGGGTTAGGTTTGTGGAGACTTGGACCTCTGAACCATTATCAGTACCTCCAAGGTGAGGGATTAGTTAGGACCCCAGTTTAGGGTCAGGTTAGATCCCGGTCCACCTCTTTCCTGTTTCAGCTCATCAAGTCCTCAAGATTAACCCTGAGTTCAGCAGATATCGTGTCAGGTAAATCTATTCTATACTTACATGCTGATGTTGCTATACTAGTTGTTGTATAGAGTGTTGTTCCTGTATTAATAGTTTACTGACATTGTATACATATCATTAGACAGCGTGACATTTTCACTGGCCATAAAAATTATCTCCAGTTACCATGGATCCAGTAGCCCAGCTGGCTCTGCAGTTGCAGGGATTATCTATGGAGCTGACGGACATTAAGTCCAAAGTTTTGTCTCCCCTGGAGCAAACCAGAGTTGAACCTAAGGTTGCTCTCCCGGACAGGTTCACTGGTGGGTGAGACAAATTTTTCACCTTCCGGGAGGCATGTAAATTGTATTTTCGGCTTCGGCCTCGATCATCAGGGAGTGAGGAGCAGAGAGTGGGAATTGTTATCTCACTTCTGCAAGGGGACCCTCAGTCCTGGGCATTTTCCCTTCCTCCGGGATCCCCGGCTCTACTGTCTGTAGATCAATTTTTTACTGCCCTGGGATTGGTATATGATGACCCAGATCGGGTCTCTCTTGCTGAGACAAAATTAATTAAGATACAGCAGGGAGATCGTCCGGCAGAGGAATTTGCTTCTGAGTTTCGTAGATGGGCCACAGATACTCAGTGGAATGACCCAGCTCTTAGGAGCCAGTTTTGTCATGGGCTTTCTGATAAATTAAAAGACGTTTTGGCTCAGTATGAGTCTCCTCCTTCTCTGGAGGCTGCTATGGCCTTAGCTATCCGTACTGATAGACGGCTTCGGGAGAGGGGTGAGGTAACCCCACTCCCTGTTGTTTCTCCACCTACCACTAAAGTCCCTTATGTTGAGGTTCCCCTTGTCTGTTCGGATGAGCCTATGCAGTTGGGAGGGACATCATTTCGTAGGAGGGGATTGGCGGTACGCCGCAGGACTAGAAGATGTTTTTTCTGCGGGAAAGAGGGACATTTTGTTGGAGTATGTCCATCCCGTGCCTTGTTGAGCCAAAAGTCGCCGGAAAACTGTTAATCCCAGGTTGTGTGGTGGACGACAACCTGGGAGTATGTATTTCATACGCCAGTTCTTCTCAGTTCCTTGTACCAGTGGAGGTGGTAGTTGGTACGAGAGTGGAGAGATTGTCTGTTCTTCTTGATAGTGGTTCCAGGGCTAATCTGGTTGACGCTCAGTTTGCTCAGGCTCAAGGTATGCATCTGAGTGTATTGGTCAAACCGATCCCTATATTCTCCATTGACGCCAGGCCTCTCGGCCAAGGTAGCTTTGTTCATGAGGTTCATAACATTGACCTTCGGGTAGGGGCAATACATAGGGAACAATTATCTTGTTATGTGTTGGAGGGTCTACCTACTCCCATTGTGTTGGGACTTCCTTGGTTGATTAAACATAACCCTGTGATTAATTGGCAGTCCAGAGAAATAAGCCAATGGGGTGAGTTTTGCAAAAGCAACTGCATGAACACAGTCATCAGTGCGGTCGTGCCTAGTACATTGCTTCCTTTTTTGGAGGATTTTGGGGATGTTTTCTCTGAGGAGGGGTGTCAGGAGTTGCCTCCTCATCGCGTGTATGACTGCTCTATTAATCTCCTTCCTGATGCTAAGTTGCCTAAAGCTAGGTTGTATAATCTTTCTGGTCCTGAGAGGCAGGCTATGAAAGATTATATTTCTGAAAGTCTGGCCAAAGGGCATATTAGACCTTCATCTTCCCCAGTAGCCGCGGGGTTCTTCTTTGTGAAGAAGAAAGATGGAGGCCTACGCCCTTGCTTGGATTTCCGCGAACTTAATCGGATTACTGTTCGAGATCCGTATCCACTCCCTCTTATTCCTGATCTCTTCAATCAAATTGTTGGCGCCAAATGGTTTTCTAAATTGGATCTCAGGGGGGCGTATAATCTGATTAGGATAAAAGAGGGGGATGAGTGGAAAACGGCGTTTAACACGCCGGAGGGACATTATGAGAACCTAGTCATGCCTTTTGGTCTGACTACTGCACCAGCAGTATTCCAACATTTTGTTAATGAAATTTTTCGTCACCTTGTGGGGCTGTTTGTGGTTGTATATTTGGACGACATTTTAATTTACTCGCCAGATCTTGTGTCTCATCAGGAGCATGTGAGACAGGTGTTGCAGATCTTGCGAGACAATAAATTATACGCCAAACTGGGGAAAGTGTGTATTTGCCGTACAGGAACTTCAGTTTTTGGGTTTTTTGGTGTCAGCCTCCGGTTTCCGTATCGACCCTGAAAAGGTGAGAGCAGTGCTTGAATGGGATCAGCCAGGGGATCTTAAGGCTCTGCAGCGTTTTTTGGGTTTGCTAACTACTACCGGAAATTTATTTGTAATTTCTCATCTGTCGTCAAACCTCTCACTGACATGACAAGAAAAGGGACGGATTTTTCTAAATGGTCGGACAAAGCTTGCCAAGCCTTTTCCTCTTTGAAGAAATGTTTTGCTTCGGCACCCGTTCTCATCCAACCAGATGCATCTCAGCCGTTCATTGTGGAGGTGGATGCGTCTGACGTAGGGGTGGGTGCTATATTGTCCCAGGGTCCGTCCCTGGTAAATGGCATCCGTGCGCTTTCTTTTCTAAGAAATTGTCGTCCGCCGAAAGGAATTATGATATCGGCAATAGGGAACTTTTGGCCATTAAGTTAGCTTTTGAAGAATGGCGTCACTTTTTGGAGGGGGCAGTCCACCCGGTTACCGTTATTACTGATCACAAGAACCTGTTGTATTTGGAATAAGCTAAGCGTCTGAATTCCAGACAAGCTCGATGGTCGTTGTTTTTTACCAGGTTTAATTTTGTCGTCACTTATCGCCCGGGGTCTAAGAATGTAAAGGCTGATGCCTTGTCTCGCAGTTTCCAGGGGCCGGGAAAACGGATGACCCGAGTCCTATCCTTCAGGAGGGGGTGGTAGTGTCGGCTGTATTTTCTGAGCTTGAGGAGGAGGTGTTAGTGGCTCAGGGGGACGCCCCTGCAGGACCTCCAGGGAGACTGTTTGTCCCAAATCTGTTGAGACAAAAGGTTATTGGGGCACATCATAATTCTGCTCTAGCAGGACATCCAGGGAGTAAGGCTACTTTAGATCTCCTTTCTCGCCGGTTTTGGTGGCCTAATGCTAATAAAGATGTTATAACTTTTGTCGCGTCATGTGGGGTGTGTGCTCGCTCTAAAACCCCTCATACCCGTCCGTCTGGGACCCTTTTACCCTTGAAACTTCCTGAGCGTCCATGGACTCATTTATCTATGGACTTCATTACGGACCTTCCTCCGTCGTCAGGGAATACTGTCATACTGGTGGTTGTTGACAGGTTCAGTAAGATAGCACATTTCGTTGCTCTTCCTGCACTCCCTAATGCTAAAACTCTGGCGCAGGTGTTCATTAGGGAGATCGTTAGACTTCATGGGTTGCCTTCTGATGTGGTGTCAGATAGGGGGTCTCAGTTTGTGTCCAAATTTTGGAGGGTATTTTGTTTACGTCGGGGGATGCAATTGTCATTTTCCTCGGCTTTTCATCCGCAGACCAATGGTCAGACAGAGCGTCTGAATCAGAGCTTAGAGACATATCTCCGGTGTTTTGTCTCAGAGAACCAAGAGGACTGGTCTTCTTTCTTGCCTCTGGCAGAGTTCGCTCTTAACAACAGGCGGAGCGAGTCCACTGGTAAGTCCCCGTTTTTTGGGGCATATGGTTTTCATCCCCAGTTTTGTACTTTCAATGGGGGGGCCCTTCTGGGGTTCCTGAGGAGGAGCGTTTCTCGTCGTCACTTGCTTCTGTGTGGAGAGGTGTATTGAATAATCTGAGTGCGATGGGGAACCGTTACAAACGTATGGCTGATAGGAGGAGAGTTTCTGGTCCAGATCTGAATGTGAACGATCTGGTATAGTTGTCTACCAGGAATATAAAACTTAAAGTGCCCTCCTGGAAACTGGGTCCCAGATTCATCGGGCCGTACAGGATCAGTTCCTTAATTAATCCTGTGGCATTTCGTCTGGACCTCCCTCCTACGTTTAAAATTCATAATGTGTTCCACAAGTCATTGCTTAAAAGGTATGTGGCACCAGTCATACCGTCACCTCTACCTCCTCCTCCTGTGTTGGTCAATGGTAACTTGGAATTTCAAGTATCAAAGATCATTGACTCACGTCTGAATCGCCGGTCCCTTCAGTACTTGGTGCATTGGAAGGGGTATGGTCCAGAGGAGAGGACGTGGGTCCCTGCATCTGATGTTAACGCAGATCGTTTGGTTCGGACCTTCCACAGAACTCACCCGGGCAGGCCTGGCCCTGAGGGTCCGGAGGCCCCTCGTAGAAGGGGGGGTACTGTCATGTGTGCATTGCCACGAAGATCGTCGCGGTTGCACATTTTGACTTCTCACAGCTGAGCTGCTGTTTCTTTGTGTTTGGCAGCTAGGGAGTTAATTCTGTCTGTGCTCGGTTCTGGGACTGGGTGCAGTTTCTCCCGGCTGCAATTGATTATTTGTTGATTGGTTTCCTTTAAATTCCTGGTTGTCTGCTTGGGGAGTTGCCAGTGAAACCTTCATGCAGACCACAGATAGGAATGAATCTGTATAGACTTTAGTTGTGAGCTCCTTAGTTGTTCTAAGCTCAACTTGGTTAGTGTTTATTTCCCAGACCATTTATTTTCCTTTGGTGTTTGAGTGTGTATGCAAGCGAGTGTTATCCTGTCTGTCTTATATGTCTAATCTGTGTATTTAGCTAAGATCAGCCCATATCCCTTTGGTGGTAGTCAGGATCCTTCTTAGGACTGATTACAGGGTTCAGGGTCTGATAGGAGACAGGGTTAGGTTGGAGACTTGGACCTCTGAACCATTATCAGTACCTCCAAGGTGAGGGATTAGTTAGGACCCCAGTTTAGGGTCAGGTTAGATCCCGGTCCACCTCTTTCCTGTTTCAGCTCATCAAGTCCTCAAGATTAACCCTGAGTTCAGCAGATATCGTGTCAGGTAAATCTATTCTATACTTACATGCTGATGTTGCTATACTAGTTGTTGTATAGAGTGTTGTTCCTGTATTAATAGTTTACTGACATTGTATACATATCATTAGACAGCGTGACAATACGTCGGGGCTTGGAATAAAGGGAGCACTGTTTGACTTTTTGAACGCAAAATTTGCAGGAATCAATGGTGGCGCCATGTCGCGTATGGAGACCCCCTGATGTGCCTAAATAGTGGAAACCCCTCAATTCTAACTCCAACACTAACCCCAACACACCCCTAACCCCAACCCTAACCCTACACACACCTAACCCTAATACAAACCCTAATCATAACCCTAACCCTAACACACCCCTAACCCTAATCCAACTTTAACCATAAACCTAACTACAAGCCTAACCCTAATTCCAACCCTAACCCTAATTCCAACCCTAACTCAAATTCCAACCCTAACCGTAATTCTAACCTTAACCCTAATGCTAACCCTAACCCTAGTTCTAACCCTAAGGCTGGGTTCATATTGCGTTTTACCAGCCCGTTCAACACGTAGCGTTGACCGGCTGGTAACGGTATAGCATAACGCGATCGCGTTATGCTATACCCGCTAGCACAGATGAATCAGCAGATAATCAGCCGCGGATCCGCAGCAAAATCAGTCGCGGATCAGCAACAAAATCCGCCGCGGATCAGCAGCAAAATCCGCCGCGGATCAGCAGCAAAATCCGCCGCGGATCAGCAGCGAAATCAGCCGTGGATCAGTGGCGAAATCCGCCGCGGATCAGCAGCGAATCCGCAGTGGATCAGCAGCGAAATCAGCCGCGGATCAGCAGCGAAATCAGCCGCGGATCAGCAGCGAAATCCGCCGCGAATCATCAGCGAAATCCGCCGCGGATCCGCAGCGAATTAGCAGCAAAATCAGTCGCGGATCAGCAGCAAAATCCGCCGCGGATCCGCAGCGAAATCAGGCGCGGATCCGCAGCGAAATCAGCAGCGGATCCGCAGCGAAATCCGCCGCGGATCAGCAGCGAAATCCGCCGCGGATCCGCAGCGAAATCCGCCGCGGATCAGCAGCGAAATCAGCAGCGGATCCGCAGCGAAATCCGCCGCGAATCATCAGCGAAATCCGCCGCGGATCCGCAGCGAATTAGCAGCAAAATCAGTCGCGGATCAGCAGCAAAATCAGTCGCGGATCAGCAGCAAAATCCGCCGCGGATCCGCAGCGAAATCAGTCGCGGATCCGCAGCGAAATCAGTTGCGGATCCGCAGCGAAATCAGCAGCGGATCCGCAGCGAAATCTGCCGCGGATCAGCAGCGAAATCCGCCGCGGATCAGCAGCGAAATCCGCCGCGGATCAGCAGCGAAATCAGCCTCGGATCCGCAGCGGATCAGCAGCGAATCCGCCGCGGATCAGCAGCGAAATCCGCCGCGGATCAGCAGCGAAATCCGCCGCGGATCAGCAGCGAAATCCGCTGCGGATCAGCAGCGAAATCCGCCGCGGATCAGCAGCGATATCCGCCGCGGATCCTCAGCGAAATCCGCCGCGGATCAGCAGCGAAATCAGCCGCGGATCCGCCGCGAAATCCGCCGCGGATCCGCAGCAAAATCAGCTGCGGATCCGCAGCAAAATCAGCTGCGGATCAGCAGCAAAATCTGCTAGGAAAAAAAAAAAAAATTCTTTTTTTTATTATTTGTCCCTACCTATGACGGGGGGGGGTTCATTTACTTTTTTTTATTTTGATCACTGTGACAGTTTATCACAGTGATCAAAATAATTTTTTTTACAATGGAGGACGCACTGCGCATGCGCCGGCCGGCGGGCGCACTGCGCATGCGCCCGCCATTTTCCAAGATGGCGGCGCCCATGAAGAATCCCGGGCAGCCGCCGGGACGGATCCAGGGACATCGGTGGACCGGGAGAGGTGAGTAGGGGACGTCGGAAGGTGAGGGGGGGGATCGGAAGGTGAGGGGGGGTGATCGCAGGAGCAGGGGAGCAGACAGCGACGGCGGTGACCGATCGCTGCCATCTTTCGATGGCGGCGGCCGATCACCGCCGTGACTCAGTGTGGGGGGGTCAGATCTTGGTGCCCAGCCATGGCAGATGCTATTGCAGCATCGGCCATGGCTGGATTGTAATATTTCACCAGTTTCATTGGTGAAATATTACAAATCGCTCTGATTGGCAGTTTCACTTTTAACAGCCAATCAGAGCGATCGTGGCCACGTGGGGGTTAAGCCAACCCCCCTGTGGTGATGCAGTAAGGGTCCTGTTACTGCGGGTCGGGTGACCTTTCAGTGACCCCGGACCCCCGACCCGCAGTAACATGATTTATAGCATGACGCCTACGTCGGCGTCATGGGTCTGGATGGCACAGGTTTTCATGACGCCGACGTCGGCGTCATGGGTCGGTGAGAGGATGGTAGGAGTTATACTTCACCCAAAATTACGATGTAAGACACAGATGAAGTTATTCTTCCCTTATCTGGACATTTGGACTGACGCCCAGAAACTAGATTGTAACTTGTTTTTAGCTGTCTCAGCAACCTTCTATTACTATGAATTATCACTTTTCTAATTATGAAACTTTCTTATCAACATTCCACTGTTATGAATCACTTTGCTGCTTATGGAACAAAGGAATTTTACTGCGCCTGTGCGACAATATCTTATGATTTGTTAGTATAAATAAAGGGATAGCATCCATAGAGCGGGCGCGCTCAGGGGCTTCCCAGTACCTGATTATACACTACGTGTCTGTGTATTTCTTGTTACGGGATACTCCGACTCCAACAAGGACCCTCCATGGCTGAATGATCCTAACAATTCCTGGCGCCCGAACAGGGACCCGAGGTCTGTGTATTCCTTCAAGTTCATCGACCGGCACGAGTAACCGCTGAGATTGGGACATTGGAACAGCAGATGACAAACCTGGCCAGGTAAGAGACACTGTTAGTTCTCTTACATCTGCTCTGCGATAGTCCGTAAATTTCATGCATATCTTGTGTTGGGATTGAGGAACTAGTAGAGAAGAATACCTATAGCTCGGGTCATTCATGTATATACTGTAGGATCTGCCGAAGGAGAGGTCAGAGAAGGTCATGAAATGTATGGTATGAAAGAGATGTGGATGTCGGGAATAGCCTCATAAGCCGCACTAAGGTAGATGACATAAGTATTACGGAGATTGCCTAACTGAGTCATAAGGTTGTGTCCTTTCGGGGAAACCTTCGCTCACGCTTAACTCCCGAACCTTTGTCCTCCTTTCTGACGGATAAGAGATTGATAGAATGAGCCCATGGAAGTAATGATAATACTCCAGGGACACGATATGTAATGGAGACTGTATGGTTCATTTTATGTATTGTTGGTCTTGCCCTTGTTGCCATATATATGTGTGTTAGAATTACTCTACACTTCAGACAAAACGGTCCAGATAAACCGTTTCAGATACTGGCTCCTTAGGACAGAATAGGTAACGAGGAAAGGTAGAATATAGAATATATTCTATCTAACCCAAAAAAGCCTCCTAAGGTAGGAATAGTCAGGAAAAATGGGCAACAAACAGACTAAGACCACAAATGATGAACAAGATGTCTATACAATCGTGAAAGAAAGGTGTGGTGTAGAAGCAACTAAGAATTTAGGGAAAGTTTGCAAAACTTTTCAGGTAGCAAGGCATGAAAGGTTTAACAGGAAGATATGGGAGGACATTCAGGTTAGAAAAGCGGGAGTAATAAGGGATAAAGGATGGCAAGAGCAGGTTGACTCTATGGTCAAATTATCCAAACTAGCAGAAACAGACCATTGGTCTTTTAATAAAGACAATGGGTTATGGAGAACTCCAGTCAGACAGGGTCCCATTGTACAAACTGAGAACAGTAAACAAATGAACCCATTGGCACCACCATATCAGCCCAGGTCAGAACCCACACTGTATCCTGATCTTCGGGGTCCGGGTGGATGGACATGTACAAACTGTGGACTCCAGAATCCAGACTGGAGAGACACATGTGCAGGATGTGGAGCACCACAACCACATGATATGTTGGCACCAGTGCGTATCCTCAGTCGACCATACAGAGAAGAAGATGGTGGCAATCCACCGCGTAGAGTAACTAGATACCATCAGACTAGACAATATTTTCCATGGACCCCCGCTGAGGGAATGTCCCTACTTCAGAATGCACCAGATCCGATACAATGCCCACTAAGATTTGCTACGTACATACAACAGATAATACACACCCATAATGGAACATGGTCAGATGGAACAGAATTATGTAGAATGAAAATGACACCGGGGTTGTATCAGGAATTGATGACAGTTATAGAACCTCATAGACCTCAACCAGTAGATGGTGAGGATCCAAATACCGCACTGTCAGGACAGAATTTTGTGCAGAGACTACTAGAGTTTATGAGAACCAAGCAAAGAATGAGAGGGACTTCAGGAACTGTTTCCCAAAAGTCAGGACAGCCAGTAGATGAATACTACCTAGCGGTAGAGAACTGTTACAGAGATGAGGGAATGGATCTTACTAATGAAGGAGTCATTCGACTGATGACTAAAACTTTTATAGAGAATCTCAACCCAAAACTTAGGGAAAAGTTCAAGGCTGCAACTCCTGATTGGAGAACACTAGATGATCCCCAGATAGTCAGACAAAAACTATTAGGGATAGAAATGGATATGCGTGAGGCAGCATCCAAACCCGTCAGAGTGGCGGCAAATAACAGTCTGGTTAATAAGAACAACAGATCAAATCAAACTTATGACAAAGGGAATTTGGATAAGAAAACTAATCCATGTCACTACTGTAAGAAACCAGGACATTGGATTAGAGAATGCAGGAAAAAAGCCAGGGATATAGAAAATGGTATTTATGTCCCAAGACAATCACAAGAAAAGACAGTACAGGCTTCTGCTCCTGCAGCTAGCGAGTGACTAGACGTAATGCAAACCACTTTGACTGGAAGGCGCCCAATAATTCAAGTAAAAGTAGCAGGAAAGCAATGTCCTTTTTTAATAGATACCGGAGCAACTTCCTCCGTCCTCAATGAAGACGCCCTACCAAATGCTGATTGTTTATCAGATGAAGTAACTTATACCGAAGGGTATGATGGAGGAATCAGGCCACTCCCATATAGTATTCCCCTTGAAACAAAGATAGGATCTAAAATATTTTTATCAAAATTCCTTTTTGTTAAAGGGGCACCTACTTGTCTTCTAGGTATGGATTTACTAAAACAGACAGGAATGAATATCCAATTTTTGGAAGATGGTAGAGTCCAAATTTTGGTGCCTGATGACCAAGAGTCTCTAGAAAACATTGTAAAAGTCCAAGCCTTAGAGGATGAGAAAGATCCTGCCCTACCCAAATTATTTTGGATCTTTCTGAGGTACCAGAAAAATTATGGGCACAACATGACACCGATGTAGGACTAATGCCAATAGCTCCTGTAAAAGTCACTCCTGTTCCAGGTGTGACACTACCCCAATTGAGACAGTATCCTATTAGTGCCCAACAAGAACACGCCATAGGAGAACAGATAAAAGATTATCTAGAAACTGGAGTACTGATAGAAGTAAAGTCACCAGCTAATACACCGTTGTACCCCGTAAAAAAGAAATCTATTGAGGGGTCAGCTGCTAAGTACCGGATGGTACATGATTTAAGAGAGATAAATAAAATTTTGGAACCTATTACTCCTGTTGTGCCAAATCCACACACGTTGCTATCACAGATTCCAGCAACAGCACGAGTATTTTCTGTCATAGACTTATCAAATGCATTCTTTTCAGTACCATTACACCCAGACTGTTACAAGCTGTTTGCATTTACATTCAAGAATAGACAATTAGCATGGACAAGATTACCACAGGGTATGATACATTCACCTACCTTGTACACAGAAGCTATGAGATCAGTTCTACAAAATTTTAAACCTACGGATGAGGTTGTAATTCTCCAATATGTTGATGACCTATTGTTATGTGCCCCTGATCAAGAGTCCGCAGACAGCAACACAATAAGGTTGTTAATATTTCTAGCAGACATGGGCTGTAAAGTTAACAAGAGGAAAATACAACTTTGTATGACTACGATAGTATTTCTAGGACACTGCATTTCACAAGGTATTCGGCACCTCACCGCCGACAGACTAAAAATCATTAGAGATCTTGTTCCTCCCAAGAACTACAAAACATTAAGAGCATTTTTGGGAATAGTATCACACTGCAGACAATGGGTTATACATGCTAGTCAGCTTATGCAACCTCTATATGATTGTTTAAAAATCGAACCTTTCCAGTTAACTGAATCAGCGCTCATAGCCTTTCAAGACCTCAAGAAAGGTCTCATGTCAGCCCCGGCCTTGGGAATCCCAGACTACGCCAAACCATTCCAATTAATGGCTGCAGAAATATCTAATCATGCTACAGGGGTACTAACACAGAAACATGAAAATAAACAAAGACCTGTCGCATACTACTCTGCTCAATTAGATAATGTCACCAAAGCTGCACCGTCATGTGTCAAGGTAGTAGCAGCTGTTTCTCTTTTGGTAGAAAAAGCCTCAGACATAGTACTAGACCATGCCTTAATAGTACAAACTACACATGATGTACATGGCATACTGAATCAGGTATTGCCAAAACACATTTCAATGGCTAGACATCTTAGATTACAATGCTCCTTACTAATGCCACCAAACCTCACTTTTCGCCGTATATTGTCTCTAAATTTAGCCACTCTGTTACCATTAGAGACAAAGGGGGGGGTGGAAGGAGACTATGAAGATAAAATTTTTTTACAATTTCATGAACAAAATAATGGAATACATGATTGTTTACAGTGTATAGAACAAGAAACACAAGGGTTACCTAATGTACAGGACATCCCTCTTGACAATCCAGACTTACAAATGTATATAGATGGTAGCAGGTATGCAGATGAAGCTGGTAACTTTCACACAGGTTATGCTATTGTATCAGACCATGATGTTATTGAAGCTGAACCAATGCAAGCCAGCTGTTCAGCCCAGGAAGCTGAACTATTAGCTCTAATACGAGCATTACAATTAGCAAAAGAAAAAACCGCTAATATTTTTACTGATTCTAGATATGCATATGGCATTGTACATGATTTTGGATGCATATGGAGAGCTAGAGGTTACATGACAGCTTCAGGTCAACCAGTAAAACATGGACAAATGATTAAACAAATTCTAGAATCAGCTGCCTTAACTAAACAAGTAGCAGTAATGAAAGTACCTGCACATGTAAGACTCGACACAGAGATAGCTAGGGGTAATGACCGAGCCGACAAGGCTGCTAAGCGAGCTGCAGTAAAACCTCTGACAACTGACCACACTATTAGTGCAGTATCAGAATTTGACTTAATTACACGGCTCAAAGAAGCCCACCAGCAGGTGAGTAGAGAAGAAAAAGAAGAGTGGCAGAAACAGGGGGCAGAAGAAAAAGAAGGACTATGGAGAAAAGGAGATGAGCTTTGTCTCCCCCGAGCGTGGTACCCTGTTGTGGTCAGTGAAGCCCACGGACCTACACATGTGTCTGCAAACGGTATGATACAGAGGGTCAGACAGAAGTGGTTAGCCCCAGGGTTCGGCCAGGTAGCTCGAGCAAAATGTGGTTCTTGTGAAATCTGTTTAGCCTACAATCCAGGACAGACTATTAAGACCCCCCAGAAGCACCATGTAAGACCACTATATCCGTTCCAGAGACTTCAGATCGATTATATCCAGATGCCTAAGCATGGACACTATGAGTATGTACTGGTATGTGTGGACATGTTTTCGGGGTGGCCGGAGGCTTATCCAGTTCATAGAGCCACGGCTAAAATCACTGCAGTAAAAATAGCACATGAACTGGTACCCCGTTATGGTATCCCAGAAGTGATCGAGTCAGATAGAGGTACACATTTCACTGGAGAGATCTTTCAGAATGTAATGAAAATGTTGTGTATAAAGAGTGAACTACACACCCCTTACCACCCACAGAGTTCTGGTAAGGTTGAGAGAATGAACGGGACACTCAAATTGAAAATACAGAAAGCTATGGCAGAGACACAGAAACCATGGACTGAGTGTCTTCCAATAGCATTGTATTCAGTCAGAAACACCCCCAGGGAAAGAGCAAACTCACCCCCCATGAAATATTGTTTGGTAGAGTTGCCAATACAGGATTGTATTTCCCACAGACTTTAATGCTAGAAACTGAGAGTTTAACAGCATATGTACAGAACTTATGTAAACATGTGTCTAAAACACACTCTTTAGTGTTCTCTTCTATTCCAGATCCAGATTCCGTTGAAGGGACACACAAGCTACAACCAGGGGACGAAGTGTATGTAAAAAGACATAACAGAAGGACACTAGAACCCAGATTCGAGGGTCCTTATCAGGTGTTACTAACCACGCCTACTGCATTAAAATTAGAAGGAAAGGCTGCATGGGTGCATGCTAGCCACTGTAAGATAGCAAAATGAGAATTCTTTATCAAATCATTGCGTTGATAGCGATATTGGTAAGCTACACTGTTGCTTGGACACCTGGGACATCCATCCCCAAGGAAAAAGAACTGGAAGAAGGGGAGACCTACTCTTCCCTTTGGAAATGGAAAAGCCATACACAAAATAGGACGCAAAATAACTATACCTGCAGAGCAAACACAGAATGCTTGACCATGACAATAAAAATCACTGGCCCCTGTACAATATTCAGACAGGAGAAGTCTAAAGTATGGTATAACCGATATCTCATACATGTAAAAACGGGTTTTAATATAACCATTAATTCCACAGTAGAAGGGAACAATGTATGTTCATTTGTGAATACCACAGAGATCACTAACCACAATTTTAGGAATTTTGCGATATATTACACCAGCAAGAAGTATCAAAACTCAAACACCACTGTTCTAAATGCCCCTGGGTATTATGTTTGTGGTAACACGTCTGAAATAAAGGGAGGACCTTGGTTTGCCATAGGCATATATGTGTATAACGCAAGTATCCTGCCTCATTTCAGCAACCACTCTCTTATCCCCATCCCGAGCACCTGTGTTAACACTTCTACGATACATCAAAAGGTAAAAGTTCAGTTCAATGTATCTTTTCCACTTATCCCTACGTGTTCAAGGCATAAGAGGGCTTGGTATGACACCCTGCTGGGGGCAACGGGTACTGGAATGGGAATTATGAATAGCATGCAAATGGAGTCTATGGCCAATAAATGGTCTAGAGCAGGACAGGATATGGCAGAAAGTGTAAAAATTAATGGTAAATGGATTCCAACTTCCTTAAAAGTTAACCGACTTGGATTGCAGATCCCTAATGATATTAATAGTATTTTTAATCAGAGTTTATTCTTAACAGAAAAATCATGGGAAAATATTTCATCATTAATAAATGCAACACAATGTGGTTTCGAAATAATAAATTGGCAAATACAGAAAAACAGAGCACAAGCTGGCCTCATGTCTGGAAACTATTTTGAGTGGGCAAAAATATTTAATATTTCCCAGTCAGATACCTGGTTCACGGTCACTGGGAAAGAGGTCCAGTGTTTAGATTTATGGTGTATGGGTACTTTCACAGCCTTTAAAATCCGCGCTAATAGCACTATGGTAATGTGTAAAATATTTGTAATGCCCATAGTTATACAAGAGGAATTTTGGTACCCAGAAATTAAGGGTACCTATATGGACACTAACAATCAGACACATGATCTCTCAAGCTGTCACGAGACTAACAAAGGTTATGTTTGCGGACAGGGTACTCCCATGTATGAGCCATGTCTATTACAACATCAAACTAATATATGTCCCCTATTACGAGTTCCCCTTAACACAGTGGAAACATTTATGGAACTAGGGCCACAATATATTTGTATAGTGACCAACGATAAAAATACCACAGGACCCCTGCACCTAAATACCCCATATGTTGGATGTATTAAAAATATTACTACTCTAAACTGGAAAGGAAGCACTTATTTCTTTTTACCTGAAATAAACAATGAAATAAGTGAAGGAATGAACTTTGTAAAAATGTTGCCTAACATACCTGTTAGTTTAGACTGTACCAAGCTAAGAGAATTGATTAATAGATCAGAGGAAGTGCATGCTCATATTACTGAGTTTAAACATTCTTTGAACAAACTCCTGGTAAATGCATATATAGACTCAGAAAAATTGATTAATTTAGGGTCTGCAATTCAAAGTGAAACTGAACATCATTGGTATGATATATTTAGTGGATGGTCCCCTACTGCCACACACTTTATTCAAGTTTTTTGTTATCCCCTTGTTATATTAGTATTACTTATATTTGTGTTAACTATGCTAAATATATTCGTGTACCGACGGGTGGCAAGGAAGATGAAAAAACTTCAGGAGAAAATTCACTATCAACATATATAAGGAAGAATCAAAGGGGGGACTGAGAGGATGGTAGAAGTTATACTTCACCCAAAATTACGATGTAAGACACAGATGAAGTTATTCTTCCCTTATCTGGACATTTGGACTGACGCCCAGAAACTAGATTGTAACTTGTTTTTAGCTGTCTCAGCAACCTTCTATTACTATGAATTATCACTTTTCTAATTATGAAACTTTCTTATCAACATTCCACTGTTATGAATCACTTTGCTGCTTATGGAACAAAGGAATTTTACTGCGCCTGTGCGACAATATCTTATGATTTGTTAGTATAAATAAAGGGATAGCATCCATAGAGCGGGCGCGCTCAGGGGCTTCCCAGTACCTGATTATACACTACGTGTCTGTGTATTTCTTGTTACGGGGATACTCCGACTCCAACAAGGACCCTCCATGGCTGAATGATCCTAACATCGGGAAGGGGTTAATGTACACTCTGCACTCCGTCTTGACTGAAAAAAAATCAGAAATGTAGAAACTTTTGCAAATTTATTAAAAAAGAAAAACTGAAATATCACATGGTCATACGTATTCAGACCCTTTGCTCAGATGCTCATATTTAAGTCACATGCTGTCCATTTCCTTGTGATCCTTCATTGGAGTCCAGCTGTGTTTAATTAAACTAATAGGACTTGATTTGTAAAGGCACACACCTGTCTATATAAGACGTCACAGCTCACAGTGCATGTCAGACCAAATGAGAATCATGAGGTTAAAGGAACTAGCCAAGGAGCTCAGAGACAGAATTATGGCAAGGCACACATTTGGCCAAGTTTACAAAATAATTTCTCCAGTACTCAAGGTTTCTAAGAGAACAATGCCTCCATACTACTTAAAAGAAGTTTCTGACCATCAGAAGTCTTCCTAGAGCTGGCGGTCCAGCCAAACTGAGCAATCGTGGGAGAAGAGCCTTGGTGAGAGTGTCATGGTTTGCTGAGTTTGTGGGAAAAGGTAGGTTAAGGGTTAATTTGTATGACCTCACTCTGGGATTCTGGGAGGCTTCTTATAGCCTCATTGTGGGGCCATTCCTTGTCGCTTATACTTTGACCCTTGGCCGAGTGTGTGCGACCCTGTGTTTTGTGCTTGTGATTCTTTATGCTTGCTTGGTTTTGACTTGGTTGTGTTCCCGTTATGAGTTCTGCCTGCCCCTCCCGTACTACATTGCTATCTCGTGTATGACCCCTTGCCTTTGTCCTGACAATTCTCTGTTTACCCCTCCTGTACTGCGTTGCTATCTCGTGTATGACTCCTGGCTTATGTTCAGACTATTCACTGCTCGCCCCTTCTGTACTGCGCTGTCCTCTCCGTGTATGACCCCCATTTGTCTGACCTGAGTTTCCCTATTCACTAATTCAGGGTCCCTGTAGAGTCCTGCACTCACCTCCAGTAGCAGGATGCTAGGCCCCTCCCCTGTGGTCACATGATCGCAGGTCCTTTTGCTTACTGCTACCTTCAGTGCCTCCTCTCACCACGCTGCTCTGGTCCCATCTGCCTGAGCCTCCCCTACAGCATCTGACCCTGGGCCCTTCCTCCGCAGTGTGGGTGAGTCACCCTGCTCAGCCGTGGCAGTTCGCTGGCGCTGACAGGGTCATTACAGAGAGAGGTAAAGAAGAACCCCAAGATCATTGTGGCTGAGCTCCACAGATGCAGTAGGGAGATGGGAGAAAGTTCCACAAAGTCAACTATCACAGCAGCTCTCCACCAGTCGGGCCTTTATGGCAGAGTGGCCTGATGGAAGCCTCTCCTCAGTGCCAGACATATGAAAGCTCGCATAGAGTTTGCTAAAACACATGAAGGACTCCCAGACTATGAGAAATAAGATTCTCTGGTCTGATGAGATGAAGATAAAACTTTTTGGTGATAATTCTTAGTGGTATGTGTGGAGAACACCAGGCACTGCTCATCACCTGCCCAATACAATCCCAACAGTGAAACATGGTGGTTGCAGCATCATTCTATGGGAGTGTTTTTCAGTTGCAGAAACAGAACGACTGGTTGTAATTGAAGGAAACATGAATGCAGCCAGGTACAGAGATATCCTGGATGAAAACCTCTTCCAGAGTTCTCTAGACCTCAGACTTGGCTGAAGGTTCACTTTCCAACAAGACAATGACACTAAGCACACAGCTAAAATAACAAAGAACTCTGTGACCATTCTCGACTGGGCCAGTCAGAGCCCTGACCTAAACCTAATTGAGCATCTTTGGAAAGACCTGAAAATGGCTGTCCACCAACATTCACCATTCAACCTGACGGAACTGGAAAGGATCTGTGTTGTGAACATTTTGGAGACGACTTCGGAGCTAAAGCTCCCTCTGGTGGTTGCTGAGGGTATTGAACAAAGAGTCCTACACCCGCAGATAACGAGTGGGTGTCAGGTGGTACTGACTGGCCTGATATAAGTGAGCTGATCTCCCATGATCCGGTGATCAGTTGTGCTTCCTGGTTTAGTTTGGAATTCAGCTTGCTTTCCTGCTGTCTCCTGCTTGCGTTCAGATAAGTCTCTTTCAGTTTTTTTTTACTGTGGTTTGAATTCCTTGCTTTTTGCTGCATTGCTTTTTGTCTTCAGCCGGGTCCCCTATGGGGGGCTTTGGCTGGTCTCCGTTCGTTTTTTGTATTTGTTCATTTGCTCAGTTCTTGTGATATTTTTTTTGCTGGGTAGCTACGTGTCCACACCAGAGATCTGATATAGGTGGTCGAGACCGTGTGGTCTCAGTGTTTTTGGATTCAGAAGTGTTGGAGTTTTTCCTAGGGTTTTTCTGAGTTGCAGAAAGTATTCTCTCTTGTGCTGTCCTATCTAGACAGTTTTGGGCGGCAGCATTTGCTCAATCTATTTTCTGTCTGTGTTCGTATTTTCATCTTGTCTAACCGCCATTATATGTTTGAGGGCTTCCTACTCTTTTGGGGTCTACTCCGGGGCAGTTAGCTTTCCTCTTTCCATCTTCAGGGATAGCTATCTCTCCGGCTGTGCCGAGGCATCTAGGACCACCGTAGGTACACTCCACGGCTGCTTCTAGTTGTGTGGTTAGTTTAGGGGTCTGCAACCTATTAGTTTCCAACCTCTCTGGTGTTAGGCTGCCTATGCGGTTTTTTGCTCCTGCCTCCTCAGCTACCATAACATAACAGATCTGCAAGGAATAATGGCAGAGGATCCCCAAATCCAGATGTGAAAAACTTGTTGCATCATTCCCAAGAAGACTCATGGCTCTACTAGTTCAAAAGGGTGCTTCTGCTCAATACTGAGCAAAGGGTCTGAATACTTATGACCATGTGATATTTCAGTTTTTCTTTTTTAATAAATTTGCAAAAATTTCTACATTTCTGTTTTTTTCAGTCAAGATGGGGTGCAGAGTGTACATTAATGAGAAAAAAATGAACTTAATTAAATTTACCAAATGTTGTCATGGTGTAACATGACCCAACCGGTGATCGTTCAGAAGACGGCACAACACACCAACAACGGGATGGAAAAGGGGGGAGGAAGGCCCTACCAATAGGGAAATGAAGTAAGGGACTCCCGTGAACTCAAGCCTGTCCCTGCACCCCCCCTAACGCCCTAAGCAGGTCCTTCCCCCCGCCGCCATCAGGATCCTTCATCCCTCACTGTCACCTAACACATCCCTGGTTAGTGCACTGGCCGGTGAGTGAGCGCTAGCCTCATCTCTGCAGATATTTCCACACAGGGGAAAGTGACGAACACAAAAGGCTTGAGGAAATAAACACTTTGCTTTCTCTGCTGCAAAGCACCGCACAGCAGGATAAAGGCACCAGGATAATGAATCCAGCAGAGGTACCACTGCGCCAAAAGAGCTCCTTACTCAGGCTTGGTCACTGCGGATTTCTCTATCACCGACAGTCAGCTGATGCATTAGGTGACCATTTAAAGAATGGTGGTAGTGGTCACCACCCACATCAGCTGACCCAGCAGCACTGCAATTACACCAGATTGCCAGCAGGGAAAAACTGACATTAACCCCCACTGGCCTGAAAGGAAAAAAGTTTTAACTGAGTGAAACCAGAACTGCCACAAATCCAAAAAATGGAACTTGACAGTACCCCCCTTTCAATGAGGGGCCTCTGGACCCTCAACACCAGACCTCACTGGAAAACAATATGGTGAGGATGCCTTGATCCACCAGAGTTTACCTCTGCAGTCACCTGATCCTCATGTTTACGGAGAACGCAGCCAATGGAGATGACAATAA
>JARQOD010000006.1:215614208-215757283 GCA_033576555.1 Oophaga sylvatica | reverse complement strand
CTTCAAGTTCATCCCGGGGCCGAAAAACCGCTGGTTGGGGGATTTGGAAAGCAGAGCAAACTGGCCAGTAAGGACACTGTTAGTTTTTTCACTGCTCTGCGTTGTCCAAAAAATTTCAGATATTTGGTTGGGTTGAGGAACTAGTAGGAAGAATACTTAGCTCGGGTATTCATGTTTTACTGTGGGACTGCCGAAGGAGAGGCAGAGAAGGTCATAAATGTATGTATGAAAGGATGTGGTTGGGGGAAATACCTAAAAAGCCCCCAAAGGGGAGATGACAAAGATTCGGATTTTGCCAATGATTTTTTGGTTTGGGTCCTTTGGGGAAAAACCTTCGTCCGCAACCCAAACCTTTGCCCCCTTTTGCGGTAAGGGTTTGATAGATGCCCCATGGAAGTAATGTAATACTCCAGGGCACAATTTAAAATGGGATGTAGGTTCATTTTTTGATTGTTTCTTGCCCTTGTTGCCATTTTTATGTGTGTTTGAATTACTCTACACTTCAGAAAAAGGGGCCGTAACCTTTAGTAGGCCCCTGGAAAAATGGGGAAACGAGGAAAGGTTTTGAATTTGGAATATATTCTATCAAACCCCCCAAAAAGCCCCAAAGGTGGAAAGTCGGAAAAAGGGAAAAAACAGACTAAGACCACAAATGATGAACAAATGTCTTTAAACGTGAAAGAAGGGGGGTGTGAAGATAAGATTTAGGGAAAGTTTGCAAACTTTTCAGGTAGCAAGGCATGGGGGTTTAAAGGAAATATGGGAGGACATTGGGTTGAAAAAGCGGGAGTAAAAAGGGAAAAAAAGGTGGCAAGGAGGTTGACTCTATGGTCAAATTTTCCAAACTGCAGAAACAGCCTTGGTTTTTAAATAAAGAAAAAGGGTTAGGAGAACCCCCGTCGACAGGGCCCCTTTTTCAAACTGGAACAGTAAACAAATGAACCCATGGCACCCTTACCCCCGGTCAGAACCCAACTGTATCCCGACTTGGGGGGGGGGCCGGGTGGTTTGGAAGTACAAATGTGGACTCCGAATCCAGTGGAGGCAAGTGCAGGATGTGGAGCACCCAACCACATGATAGTTTGGACCGTGCGTATCCCCCAGTCGCCCCTACAGGAAGGATGGTGGAAATCCCCGGTGAGTAACTAGATACCCCTGATGCAATTTTTTCCATGGCCCCGTGGGGGGAAGTCCCTTTTTCAAAATGCACGACCCCATCAATGCCCCTAATTTGTACTACTACAAAGATAATAAACCCCATAATGGAACATGGTCAGATGGAAGATTATGTGAATGAAAAATGCACCGGGTTGTATCGGAATTGATGCAGTTATAGAACCTCATGACCTAAACGTGTGGTGAGGATCCAAATACCGCAGTAGGACAGAATTTTTGTGAAGGACTATAGAGTTTTGAGAACCAAGCAAAGAATGGGGGACTTAGGAACTTTTTCCCCAAAATAGGACAGCCGGTAGAGAATACTACCTAGCGGTAGGAATGTTCAGAGTGAGGGAATGGTCTTATAATGAAGGGTCTTCGACGATGACTAAAACTTTTATAGAGTCTAACCCAAAATTAGGGAAAAGTTCAAGGCGGGAACTCCTGATTGGGAACACTAATGATCCCAGATAGTCAGACAAAAACTATTGGGATGAAATGGATTGGTGGGCAGCACAAACCCGTCAGAGTGGCGGCAAATAACAGTCTGGTTAATAAGAAACAACGATCAAATCAAACTTTGAACAAAGGGAATTTGGTAAAAAAAAATAATCCATGCATACTGTAAGAAACCAGGCATTGGATTAGAGAATGCAGGAAAAAGCCAGGGTATAGAAAATGGTATTTTGCCCAAAGGGACAATCCAAGAAAAGAAGTACAGGCTTTGTCTGCAGCTAGCGAGTGACTAGCGTAATGCCAAACCACTTTGACTGGAAAGGGCCCAAAATTCAAGTAAAAGAGCAGGAAAGCAATGCCTTTTTTAATTGATACGGGCAACTTTCCGTCCTCAATGAAGACGCCCTACCAAATGCTGATTTTATCAGATGAAGTAAATTTTACCGAAGGGTATGATGGGGAATCGGCCACTCCATATAGTATTCCCCTTGAAACAAAAAATAGGATTTAAAAAAATTTTTTTCAAAATTCCTTTTTTTTAAAGGGGCACCTACTTGTCTTTAGGTATGGATTTTCTAAAAAGAAGGAAGAATATCCAATTTTTGGAAAATGGTAGAGTCCAAATTTTGGGCCTGATGCCAGAGTCTCTGAAAACATTGTAAAAATCCAAGCCTTAGGGATGGAAAGATCTGCCCTACCCAATTTTTTGGATCTTTCTGAGGTACCAGAAAATTATGGGCAAACAGGCACCATGTAGGATAATGCCAAATGCTCCTGTAAAAGTACTCTGTTCCAGGTGTGACCTTACCCCAATTGGGACAGTATCCTTTTGTGCCCAAACAAGAAACGCCATAGGAGAACAGATAAAGATTATCTAAAAAAACTGGGTACTGTGAAGTAAAGTCACGTAAACACCTTTTCCCCGTAAAAAAGAAATCTTTGAGGGGTCAGCTGCTAAGTACCGGATGGCATTTTTAAGAGAGATAATTTAAAAAATTTTGGAATTTTACCCTTTTTGTGCCAAAATCCACACCGTTGCTATCACAGATTCCAGCAACAGCCGAGTATTTTCTGTATAGACTTTCAAATGCTTTTTTTTCGTACCTTAAACCCGCGTTACAAGCTGTTTGCATTTCTTCAAGATTAGACAATTTGCTGGACAAGATTTCCACGGGTATGTTCATTCCCTACCTTGTAACAGAAGTATGAGATCGTTCTACAAAATTTTAAACCTTCGGTGAGGTTGTTTTCAATTTTTGATGACCTATTGTTTGTGCCCTGACAAGGTCCGCAGAAAGCAACACAATAAGGTTGTTAATATTTCTAGCGACATGGGTGTGTTAAAAAGAGGAAAAAAACAACTTTGTATGATACGATAGTTTTTAGGACCTGCATTTACAAGGTATTCGGCACCTCACCGCCGACAGACTAAAAAACTTAGAGAAACTTGTTCCTCCCAAGAAACAAAAAAATTAAGGCATTTTTGGAATAGTTCCCCTGCGCAAGGGTTTACATGCTAGTCTGCTTATTTCAAACCTCTATATGTTGTTTAAAAATCGAAACCCTTTTCCGTTAACTGAATCAGCGCTCATAGCCTTTCAAGCCTCAAGAAAGGTTATGTCGCCCCGGCCTTGGGAACCCGACTACGCCAAACCATTCCCCAAATTTTAAAGGCTGCAGAAATATCTATCAGACAGGGGTACTAACACGAAACTGAAAATTAAAAAAAAGACCTGTGCAACTACTCGCTCAATTAGTTTAAAGTCACAAAGCGCACCGTATGTGTAAAAGGTAGTAGCAGCTGTTTCTCTTTTGGTAGAAAAAGCCTCAGACATAGTACTAGACCATGCCTTAATAGTACAAACTACACTGATGTACATGGCATACTGAATCAGGTATTGCCAAAAACACATTTCAATGGCTAGACATCTTAGATTACAATGTCTTACTAATGCCACCAAACCTCACTTTTCGCCGTATATTGTCTCTAAATTTAGCACTCTGTTACCATTAGAGACAAAGGGGGGGGGTGGAAGGAGATATGAAGATAAAATTTTTTTTTTACAATTTCATGAACAAAATAATGGAATACATGATTGTTTACGTGTATAGAACAGAAAACAAGGGTTACCTAATGTAAGGACATCCCTCTTGACAATCCAGACTTACAAATGTATATAGATGGTAGCAGGTATGCAGATGAAGCTGGTAACTTTCACACAGGTTTGCTATTGTATCAGACCATGATGTTATTGAAGCTGAACCAATGCAAGCAGTGTTCAGCCAGGAAGCTGAACTATTAGCTCTAATACGAGCATTACAATTAGCAAAGAAAAAACCGCTAATATTTTTACTGATTCTAGATTGCATATGGCATTGTACATGATTTTGGATGCTATGGAGAGCTAGAGGTTACATGACAGCTTCAGGTCAACCAGTAAAACATGGACAAATGATTAAAAAATTCTAGAATCGCTGCTTAACAAACAAGTAGCAGTAATGAAAGTACCTGCACATGTAGACTCGACACAGGATAGCTAGGGGTAATGACCGAGCCGACAAGGCTGCTAAGCGAGCTGCAGTAAAACCTCTGACAACTGACCACACTATTAGTGCAGTATCAGAATTTGACTTAATTACACGGCTCAAATGAAGCCCCCAGCAGGTGAGTAGAGGAAGAAAAAGAAGGTGGCAGAAAACAGGGGGCAGAAGAAAAAGAAGGACTATGGAGAAAAGGAGATGAGTTTGTCTCCCCGAGCGTGGTACCCTGTTGTGGTCAGTGAAGCCCACGGACCTTACACATGTGTCTGCAAACGGTATGATACGAGGGTCAGACAGAATGGTTAGCCCAGGGTTCGGCCAGGTAGCTCGAGCAAAATGTGGTTCTTGTGAAATCTGTTTAGCCTACAATCCAGGACAGATATTAAGACCCCCAGAAGCACCATGTAAGACCACTATATCCGTTCCAGAGACTTCAGGATCGATTATATCCAGATGCTAAGCATGGACACTATGAGTATGTACTGGTATGTGTGGACATGTTTTGGGGTGGCGGAGGCTTATCCAGTTCATGAGCCACGGCTAAAATCATGCAGTAAAAATAGCACATGAACTGGTACCCCGTTATGGTATCCCAGAAGTGATCGAGTCAGATAGAGGTACACATTTCACTGGAGGATCTTTCAGATGTATGAAAATGTTGTGTATAAAGAGTGAACTTCACACACCCTTACCACCACAGAGTTCTGGTAAGGTTGAGAGAAATGAACGGGACACTCAAATTGAAAATACAGAAAGCTATGGCGAGACACAGAAACCATGGACTGAGGTCTTCCAATAGCATTGTATTCAGTCAGAAACACCCCCCAGGGAAAGAGCAAACTCACCCCCATGAAATATTGTTTGGTAGAGTTGCCAATATTCAGGATTGTATTTCCACGACTTTAATGCTAGAAATGAGGAGTTTAACAGCATATGTACAGAACTTATGTAAACATTGTGTCTAAAACACACTCTTTAGTGTTTCTTCTATTCCAGATCCAGATTCCGTTGAAGGGACAACAAGCTACAACCGGGGACGAAGTGTATGTAAAAGACATACAGAAGGACACTAGAACCAGATTCGAGGGTCCTTTTCAGGTGTTACTAACACGCCCTACTGCATTAAAATTAGAAGGAAGGCTGCATGGGTGCATGCTAGCCACTGTAAGATAGCAAATGAGAATTCTTTATCAAATCATTGCGTTGATAGCGATATTGGTAAGCTACACTGTTGCTTGGACACCTGGGACATCCATCCCAGGGAAAAAGAACTGGAAGAAGGGGAGACCTACTCTTCCTTTGGAATGGGAAAAGCCATACACAAATAGGACGCAAAATAACTATTACCTGCAGAGCAAAACACAGAATGCTTGACCATGAATTAAAAATCACTGGCCCCTGTACATTATTCAGACAGGAGAAGTCTAAAGTATGGTATAACCGATATCTAATACATGTAAAAAACGGGTTTTAATATAACCATTAATTCACACGTAGAAGGGAACAATGTATGTTCATTTGTGAATACCACAGAGATCACTAACCACAATTTTAGGAATTTTGCGATTATTACACCAGCAAGAAGTATCAAACTCAAACACCACTGTTCTAAATGCCCCTGGGTATTATGTTTGTGGTAACACGTCTGAAATAAAGGGAGGACCTTGGTTTGCATAGGCATATATGTGTATAACGCAAGTATCCTGCCTCATTTCAGCAACCACTCTCTTATCCCATCCCGAGCACCTGTGTTAACACTTCTACGATACATCAAAAGGTAAAAGTTCAGTTCAATTGTATCTTTTCCACTTATCCTACGTGTTCAAGGCATAAGAGGGCTTGGTATGACACCTGCTGGGGGCAACGGGTACTGGAATGGGAATTTGAATAGCATGCAAATGGAGTCTATGGCCATAAATGGTCTAGAGCAGGACAGGATATGGCAGAAAGTGTAAAATTAATGGTAAATGGATTCCACTTCCTTAAAAGTTAACCGACTTGGATTGCAGTCCTATGATTTAATGTATTTTAATCAGAGTTTATTCTTAACAGAAAAAATCATGGGAAAATATTTCATCATTAATAAATGCAAACAATGTGGTTTCGAAATAATAAATTGGCAAAATACAGAAAAACAGAGCACAAGCTGGCCTCATGTCTGGAAACTATTTTGAGTGGGCAAAAATATTTAATTTTCCCAGTCAGATACCTGGTTCACGGTCACTGGGAAAGAGGTCCAGTGTTTTAGATTTATGGGTGTAGGGTACTTTCACAGCCTTTAAATCCGCGTAATAGCACTTGGTAATGTGTAAAATATTTGTAATGCCCATAGTTATACAAGAGGAATTTTGGTACCCAGAAATTAAGGGTACCTATATGGACACTAACAATCAGACCACATGATCTCTCAAGCTGTCACGAGACTACAAAGGTTATGTTTGCGGACAGGGTACTCCCATGTATGAGCATGTCTATTACAACATCAAACTAATATATGTCCCCTATTACTATGAATTATCACTTTTTAATTTATGAAACTTTCTTATCAACATTCACTGTTATGAATCACTTTGCTGCTTTGGAACAAGGAATTTTACTGCGCCTGTGCGACAATATCTTATGATTTGTTAGTATAAATAAAGGGATAGCATCCATAGAGCGGGCGCGCTCAGGGGCTTCCCAGTACCTGATTATACACTACGTGTCTGTGTATTTCTTGTTACGGGGATACTCCGACTCCAACAAGGACCCTCCATGGCTGAATGATCCTAACATCGGGAAGGGGTTAATGTACACTCTGCACTCCGTCTTGACTGAAAAAAAAATCAGAAATGTAGAAACTTTTGCAAATTTATTAAAAAAGAAAAACTGAAATATCACATGGTCATACGTATTCAGACCCTTTGCTCAGATGCTCATATTTAAGTCACATGCTGTCCATTTCCTTGTGATCCTTCATTGGAGTCCAGCTGTGTTTAATTAAACTAATAGGACTTGATTTGTAAAGGCACACACCTGTCTATATAAGACGTCACAGCTCACAGTGCATGTCAGACCAAATGAGAATCATGAGGTTAAAGGAACTAGCCAAGGAGCTCAGAGACAGAATTATGGCAAGGCACACATTTGGCCAAGTTTACAAAATAATTTCTCCAGTACTCAAGGTTTCTAAGAGAACAATGCCTCCATACTACTTAAAAGAAGTTTCTGACCATCAGAAGTCTTCCTAGAGCTGGCGGTCCAGCCAAACTGAGCAATCGTGGGAGAAGAGCCTTGGTGAGAGTGTCATGGTTTGCTGAGTTTGTGGGAAAAGGTAGGTTAAGGGTTAATTTGTATGACCTCACTCTGGGATTCTGGGAGGCTTCTTATAGCCTCATTGTGGGGCCATTCCTTGTCGCTTATACTTTGACCCTTGGCCGAGTGTGTGCGACCCTGTGTTTTGTGCTTGTGATTCTTTATGCTTGCTTGGTTTTGACTTGGTTGTGTTCCCGTTATGAGTTCTGCCTGCCCCTCCCGTACTACATTGCTATCTCGTGTATGACCCCTTGCCTTTGTCCTGACAATTCTCTGTTTACCCCTCCTGTACTGCGTTGCTATCTCGTGTATGACTCCTGGCTTATGTTCAGACTATTCACTGCTCGCCCCTTCTGTACTGCGCTGTCCTCTCCGTGTATGACCCCATTTGTCTGACCTGAGTTTCCCTATTCACTAATTCAGGGTCCCTGTAGAGTCCTGCACTCACCTCCAGTAGCAGGATGCTAGGCCCCTCCCCTGTGGTCACATGATCGCAGGTCCTTTTGCTTACTGCTACCTTCAGTGCCTCCTCTCACCACGCTGCTCTGGTCCCATCTGCCTGAGCCTCCCCTACAGCATCTGACCCTGGGCCCTTCCTCCGCAGTGTGGGTGAGTCACCCTGCTCAGCCGTGGCAGTTCGCTGGCGCTGACAGGGTCATTACAGAGAGAGGTAAAGAAGAACCCCAAGATCATTGTGGCTGAGCTCCACAGATGCAGTAGGGAGATGGGAGAAAGTTCCACAAAGTCAACTATCACAGCAGCTCTCCACCAGTCGGGCCTTTATGGCAGAGTGGCCTGATGGAAGCCTCTCCTCAGTGCCAGACATATGAAAGCTCGCATAGAGTTTGCTAAAACACATGAAGGACTCCCAGACTATGAGAAATAAGATTCTCTGGTCTGATGAGATGAAGATAAAACTTTTTGGTGATAATTCTTAGTGGTATGTGTGGAGAACACCAGGCACTGCTCATCACCTGCCCAATACAATCCACAACAGTGAAACATGGTGGTTGCAGCATCATTCTATGGGAGTGTTTTTCAGTTGCAGAAACAGAACGACTGGTTGTAATTGAAGGAAACATGAATGCAGCCAGGTACAGAGATATCCTGGATGAAAACCTCTTCCAGAGTTCTCTAGACCTCAGACTTGGCTGAAGGTTCACTTTCCAACAAGACAATGACACTAAGCACACAGCTAAAATAACAAAGAACTCTGTGACCATTCTCGACTGGGCCAGTCAGAGCCCTGACCTAAACCTAATTGAGCATCTTTGGAAAGACCTGAAAATGGCTGTCCACCAACATTCACCATTCAACCTGACGGAACTGGAAAGGATCTGTGTTGTGAACATTTTGGAGACGACTTCGGAGCTAAAGCTCCCTCTGGTGGTTGCTGAGGGTATTGAACAAAGAGTCCTACACCCGCAGATAACGAGTGGGTGTCAGGTGGTACTGACTGGCCTGATATAAGTGAGCTGATCTCCCATGATCCGGTGATCAGTTGTGCTTCCTGGTTTAGTTTGGAATTCAGCTTGCTTTCCTGCTGTCTCCTGCTTGCGTTCAGATAAGTCTCTTTCAGTTTTTTTTTACTGTGGTTTGAATTCCTTGCTTTTTGCTGCATTGCTTTTTGTCTTCAGCCGGGTCCCCTATGGGGGGCTTTGGCTGGTCTCCGTTCGTTTTTTGTATTTGTTCATTTGCTCAGTTCTTGTGATATTTTTTTTGCTGGGTAGCTACGTGTCCACACCAGAGATCTGATATAGGTGGTCGAGACCGTGTGGTCTCAGTGTTTTTGGATTCAGAAGTGTTGGAGTTTTTCCTAGGGTTTTTCTGAGTTGCAGAAAGTATTCTCTCTTGTGCTGTCCTATCTAGACAGTTTTGGGCGGCAGCATTTGCTCAATCTATTTTCTGTCTGTGTTCGTATTTTCATCTTGTCTAACCGCCATTATATGTTTGAGGGCTTCCTACTCTTTTGGGGTCTACTCCGGGGCAGTTAGCTTTCCTCTTTCCATCTTCAGGGATAGCTATCTCTCCGGCTGTGCCGAGGCATCTAGGACCACCGTAGGTACACTCCACGGCTGCTTCTAGTTGTGTGGTTAGTTTAGGGGTCTGCAACCTATTAGTTTCCAACCTCTCTGGTGTTAGGCTGCCTATGCGGTTTTTTGCTCCTGCCTCCTCAGCTACCATAACATAACAGATCTGCAAGGAATAATGGCAGAGGATCCCCAAATCCAGATGTGAAAAACTTGTTGCATCATTCCCAAGAAGACTCATGGCTCTACTAGTTCAAAAGGGTGCTTCTGCTCAATACTGAGCAAAGGGTCTGAATACTTATGACCATGTGATATTTCAGTTTTTCTTTTTTAATAAATTTGCAAAAATTTCTACATTTCTGTTTTTTTCAGTCAAGATGGGGTGCAGAGTGTACATTAATGAGAAAAAAATGAACTTAATTAAATTTACCAAATGTTGTCATGGTGTAACATGACCCAACCGGTGATCGTTCAGAAGACGGCACAACACACCAACAACGGGATGGAAAAGGGGGGAGGAAGGCCCTACCAATAGGGAAATGAAGTAAGGGACTCCCGTGAACTCAAGCCTGTCCCTGCACCCCCCCTAACGCCCTAAGCAGGTCCTTCCCCCGCCGCCATCAGGATCCTTCATCCCTCACTGTCACCTAACACATCCCTGGTTAGTGCACTGGCCGGTGAGTGAGCGCTAGCCTCATCTCTGCAGATATTTCCACACAGGGGAAAGTGACGAACACAAAAGGCTTGAGGAAATAAACACTTTGCTTTCTCTGCTGCAAAGCACCGCACAGCAGGATAAAGGCACCAGGATAATGAATCCAGCAGAGGTACCACTGCGCCAAAAGAGCTCCTTACTCAGGCTTGGTCACTGCGGATTTCTCTATCACCGACAGTCAGCTGATGCATTAGGTGACCATTTAAAGAATGGTGGTAGTGGTCACCACCCACATCAGCTGACCCAGCAGCACTGCAATTACACCAGATTGCCAGCAGGGAAAAACTGACATTAACCCCCACTGGCCTGAAAGGAAAAAAGTTTTAACTGAGTGAAACCAGAACTGCCACAAATCCAAAAAATGGAACTTGACAGTACCCCCCTTTCAATGAGGGGCCTCTGGACCCTCAACACCAGACCTCACTGGAAAACAATATGGTGAGGATGCCTTGATCCACCAGAGTTTACCTCTGCAGTCACCTGATCCTCATGTTTACGGAGAACGCAGCCCAATGGAGATGACAATAACGTGGGCTCTGAAGCCGCTACAAATCTCCAGGACGCCAACTTGTGGAATGAGTTGTGTATGGGCATTACCAGGTGTAACACCAGCTGGAAAGTCCCTGGGCTGAGAATGGCCAGGACTCGACCATACTTCCACCTGATGTTTTTGGTGTACACCCACACGTTTTCATTCTCACACAGGTCCGTAACTGAATGTTTATTTCCACACGCTTTTGCTACAAGATGGTGAACTCTTTAAGGAACAGAAAACAAAGGCATCCCCCTGTGTCACCAAACTCATACCCCCATTATGCACAGAGGGAACCACCACCCTCCCTTGACCCCTCCTCCTAAGAGGACTCCTACACTCAGGGTTTATTTGTGGTGAGGGTTGAGTCTTGCCCCAACTCCCTGACAGCACCTCTGCTGCCCCCGCCAGAGACGAAGAGGTAGGTTGTAGAAGGACAGCAGCGATTGTAGCTCTCAGGCAGCAGTCCTTAGATGACTGGTCCCAGCTAACTACTTCCCTGGACTGCCAGTCTATCACCAGGTTGTATTTTTTCAACCAAGGGAGGCCTAAGATGATAGGAGTTAGCATACCCTCCAAGACATAGCACAACAGGGACTCTTCATGAGTAGTTCCTATACGCAGGTGTATATTATCTACAACTTGGGTCATCCTCCCCTGGCTGAGTGGTACAGAGTCAATGGCCTGAACGCTTAGGGGTCTCGCTAGCATCCTACCCATCAAACCATGGCTTTGGACAAAGTGAGAATCCACCAAACTGACTCCAGCTCCACTATCCACAAGCACCAGAATAGTCTCAGTTACCCTGCCAACCACCTCTTCAGCAGGGATGGTGCAATGAGATGAGAAGATGGAGTTAATATACACACCCTTGTCACCTCCCTTCACACGACCAGGGGGACGCAGCTTCTGAAATGGTGAAGAAAATTTGGAGCGAGCTGGGCAGACATTGATGAAATGACCAGTCTGCCCACAGTAGAAACATGCCCCCATACCATGGCAAACTGCAGGCAACCCAGTTTGTGATGAAACTACTCCCACCTGCATAGGTTCATCGTTCTGCACCGATGTGTCCTCCTCCCTAGAAAGGACAACAGGGGACAGATTTGCTGTATGCCTCTCCTCTCCTTGAGGCATCTATCCACCCGGATAGCAAGGGACATGGCGGCTTCCATTGACCTGGGAGCAATGTACTGCACCAGTGTATCTTGTAGCCTAGGTGATAGACCATGACAAAAATGGCTCCTAAGGGCAGGATCATTCCACTGCGAGTCAGTGGCCCACCTCCTAAACTCTGAGCAGTATTCCTGACTGCCAGCCCCCCCCTGCTTGATTTTACTGAGTCAAGACTCAGCCAGGAAGACGCCATCAGGATCCCCATACACCAGTGCCAATGCGGCAAAAAACTCGTCCACCGACCATAAAGATGGTGAACTGGTCAGCAGGGAGAAGGCACAGGAATGGGGATCACCCTTGAGAAGGGAGACTATAATCCCCACACACTGTTCCTCACTCCCTGAAGTTCGAGGGCAAAGCCTGAATTATAGTTCACAGGCTTCTTTAAATATCACCCGGGGGGTGGTCCAATGCCGTCCGGTCCCATGGGCGTCGCGGTCTGGGTCCGGTACCTCCCATCTTCTAGTGATGATGTCGTCTTCCTTGCTTCTGTTGCGCTCCTGTGCAGATGTACTTTATGTGCCCTGTTGTGGGCAGAGCAGAGTACTGCAGTGCGCAGGCATCGGTAAAGGTCAGAGAGGCCCAGCGCCTGCGCACTGCAGTACTTGGCTCTCCCGTCAACCGGGCAGATAAAGTACACCTGCACAGAAGCGCAACAGAAGCAAGGAGGAGGACGTCATCGCTAGAAGATGGGAGGTGCTTGACCCGGACCGCGATGCCCATCGGACCAGACCGCATTGGACCACCCCCCAGGTGAGTATAATCTAACTCGTTTTTCTTATCTTTCAGGTTACATCGGGGGCTTATCTACAGCATTCCAGAATGCTGTAGATAAGCTCCTGATGGCGGAGGCTGCAGCTGGTATACAAAAAATGGGGTGACAGATTCCCTTTAAGTGAAGTGTATTACAAACACATAATTGCTTGTACAGTACACTGTAATATTGTTGTACTCCACAGTAGTGTATACTATTAAACAGTCTCATATAAAGCAGGCAGGCCCCATGGAAATGCAAAGATGGTAGACAGAAGGGGCTCTATTTGCTTCCGTCTGCCATGTCAAGCTATCAGTACTGTACATTTGTGCCAGATCAACTCTAGCTCCAACCAAAGAGTTGGCTCATCAGGTGAGTTGTATCCTCCAAGAGCAATGCCTGGGTGGGTACAAAGACCCCGGATGTCAGTGCAGATGACAGGAGGAGTACTTGGGACATGAACAGCCAAGGGACAGGAGACCATAGGCAGGTAGGCAAAATTCAGGAGACCGTAGGGAGGCGTAGGATGTCAAAAATCCTCAGCCAGACAGGTGGAGTGCAGGAAAGCACAGGCAGGCAGAGGACATCAGGAAACCACAGAAAGGCATGCAGCATGCAGAAGACTGAAGGCAGGTGGAGGACATCAGGAAATCGCAGGCAGGCAGAGTGCAGGAAACCACACAGGGAACAGCTGTAGACACAAGCTTCATAATACTAGGGGTAGGGAACTTGGATTAGTCGCACCAATCCAATGCTGAAATTTAAAAAAAAAAGATGGAGTGGTGCTTTAATAAATTTTTATGTGCATTTTCTATCATCACAGCTTGTAAGAATGAAACATTTGAGGCAAAAGCAACATTTTAGGTGAAGAAATGTGATTTTTCATTTTTTCATTCTACTTTCCATTAATTTGGATCACCCGCCAGGGCAGTGGGGTACTCGGTACTGGGCCAGTGTCTTAAAGGGATGTGTCACGGCAGCAGTGACCCAGTCCGTGGCCCTGGGCGTCCAATAAAAGGGGAATATTTACAGGGGATGATGAAGAGTTTGCATTGAAGTGTTCGTGATGCCACCTGTGGTTTCTGATCAGAAGTGACCAGCGCTGCAGTGCAGATCCTCTGGGACCGATGGTGTGATGAAGCAGAGTTGGAATAGATCTCCACAGGCAGAGCTTGTTGTCCCAGGGAAAAGATATGTTGTGGAAGATGATGGTGTTGGTAGATGTAGCAGTGTTGGATAGGTGACGCAAGAATAACTAGAGAACACAGCTGGGTGCAGTTTCCAAGCTTTACTCACAGTTCTGGCAGCAGCACAGATGCCCACTTAGTACAGTGTCCTCCAGGTGAGGGGCTTAGCAAACTCCCAGGTAGATCAGGATACACCTTTCCAGGACTCCTTTCAATATGTTCCCTTCTCAGTCGACTCACTGTGCTGACCTTCCACCTTTCCTTCCTGTCCAACACCTCGCAATCAGTGTCCCAAGCCAGTAGCTGCGGACCTTGGTGGATAACGTCCTTTCTGTGTTTCCTTGCTCCCTTATGGCTACCTTTTCAGAGAAGATAATTGCGGTTCAGTAGCTGAGGCACCTAGAGATGCCACTGCCTCCGGCTTGCTAGCTGAGTCTTAAAGTTCTCCACCAGGCTAAGGGCCGGTGTCCCTTCTGCGACCTGGTCCCTCCACAATTGGATCGGGCCCCACGGATGGATCACTCACTATCCGTGCCCCTAGGACCTCTTCTGTCTTTCCAGAAGCTTCTCTCTGTTCCTATCTGTTTAACGTTCTCCGTCTGGGACCGAGCTGGTAACAGCTCCAGGTCCAGTCCAAGACTGTCTGACTAGACTCACTTTCCCACTTTCTAAGCTTTATTGCCCCTCGTTCTTACTCTCTGCACCCACTGCCCATACACTCGTTCCTACCCAGCCTGGGATAAAACCATCCTCCCTTAAGGTACATCCATTGTGCCCGACTGCTATAGTGTGTGCTGGGTGCAGGTGTTAGAGTCCTGGGTGGTGCTCCCTCCTTATCTGAGAGTGGGGTACCACAACTTTGGATGAGGTGCAATACCTCTGTGGCGACTGAACCCTCAGGGGCGCCACAAATTCACGTGAAGCATCTGAAGGGTTAACAAAGTTCCTGCTTTGTAGTTTTTGAAATGTATCATTTTTGGGTGTTTTCTCAAATACCTCACTTAAAAACTTAATAGGCCTACAAATTTTGTTCAAAAAAATGAACATTCCTGCTAAACATTTATTACTTTTAACATACCAATAAAATAAGTGTTTCAAATATTATGCTGATGTAAACTAGACATGGAAAATGTTATTTATTAACTATGTAAGTTATATGTTCATAAAGATTAAAAGTTTGAAAATTGCAAATTTGAATACATTTTTTATATTTTCAAAAATAAAAGAAAATTGTATCAACCTAAATCTACCTTTAATGTTAACTAATATGTGACATGACAAAAAAAATCTCAGAATTATTCAGATTTGAAAATGGTGATCTGTCAGGGAGGTAAAAACTGGATTTAGCAGTAAGGGGTTAAATTGTTGGTAATGATTTTTTATGTGACGTGTATTGCATATTGAACCTGCAAACACATGATTGCTTGTACGGTATACTGCAATATTATTGTGATGTAGTGCATCAGCAATTTCATATAAAGCAGGCAGGGCTCATGGAAATACAAAAGGGGATCTATTTGGCTTCCGGATGGCATGTCAAGCCATAAGTACTTCACAATTGTGCTCTAGCTCCAACCAAAGTGTCAGGCTCAAAAGGTGAAGTGGATCAAAGTCTGGATGGGCACACAGACTACGGGCGTCAGCACAGCAGATAGGAGGGGGACAGGGGACACAGAAAACCAAGGGACAGGAAACCACTGGCAGTTAGGTGGAGTGCAAGAGATCTTAGGCAGGAAACCACAGACAGTCAGGTAATGTGCAGGAAACTGCATGAAGGTGGAAGTCGTCAGAAAACAGCAGGCAGGCAGAGTGCAGGAAACCACACAGGGGGAGGACGTTAAGAAACTGCAGGCAGGCAGAGGATGCCAGGAAACCACAGGCAGGCAGGTGGATTGCAGGAAACTGCAGGCAGTACAAAGACATCAGACAAAGTTCAGGAAACCACAGGCAAGTGGGGGACATCAGAAAACTGCAGGCAGGCAGGTAGAATGCAGGAAACTGCAGGCAAGCAGGCAGAGAGCAGCAAATGGCAGGCAGGTGGAGGATGTCTGGAAACAGCAGACAGGTGGAGTGCATGAAACCCAGCAAGGCAGATGGCGTGCAGCAAATTACAGGCAGGCATTGGTCATCTGGAAACGGCAGGTAGGCAGATGGAGAGCAGAGGAAGCAGAGCAGCAAGTTAAGGTCCAGAAACACAGAAGTCTTAGTGAATTCGAATGCACAAGGGATTGCCTCAGTTTGCCTTATATAGACCTGAACTGATGCTCACATGGGATCTCGCCGTGCCATCTGCAAAGCCTGACGAGGAGCACAGCAGAGTATAGTGGAACTGGAAGAGGGAAGCAAGGTATAGATCTGGGATGGGACGGGTGTGTAACATAAAGCAGTTACACACTGGTTTAGGTATGCATTACATGTATCAATCGCCTACTATGGAGCAATTTCAGCTTAGCTTATGAGTCGGCTCCATTCACATGGACCTGGCATGTGATGTACAGTACAGACCAAAATTTTGGACACACCTTCATATTCAAAGATTTTTCTGTATTTTCATGACTATTAAAATTGTACATTCACACTGGAGGCATCAAAACTATGAATTACCACATGTAGAATTATATACTTAACAAAAAAGTGTGAAACAACTGAAAATATGTCTTATATTCTAGGCTCTTCAAAGTAGCCACCTTTTGCTTTGATTTCTGATTTGCACAGGTTTAATAAGTGTGATTTCTTGCCTTATAAATGGGGTTGGGACCATCAGTTGTGTTGTGCAGAAGTCTGGTGGATACACAGCTGATAGTCCTACTGAATAGACTGTTAGAATTTGAATTATGGCTAGAGTTGAGAGAAACAGGTCGGTCAGATTCATACTTCGCCGACTTTTGCCAAAGTCAGGTTTCGTCGAGCGAAACCCGACCATAGCAGATAGTCGGCCATGCAGTCGTCGACCAGAGTGCCAAAGTCGGTTTTCCCATAATGCTTGCAGGCGCCTTTTTTCAGCCAATGAACAAGGATGTACACTGTGGGCAACGAGATGACATGGGCAGCGTCCACAACCATCTTAGAGAAAGGCATTTCAGTGATTGGCTTGCTTTTGGGGGCGTCATAGTGTCTATAAAAGCCCTGACAGCTGACCTCCATTTTACTTCTGCCGATCTTAACAGTAGGAGAGGTTGCTGATGCTGTTTATTAGTAGTGAGTCAGTTAGGGCTGGAAACAGAAGTTCTTATGTACTTGTGCTGATAGCAATTGTGCTGTACAGTTAGTGTGCAGTGACGGGGAGGATTTTCTTGTGTACAGCAGTGCTGGTTATTAGGCTGCCTGCCAGTGACAGGGAGGATTTTCTTGTGTGCTGCAGCACTGGTTATTAGGCTGCGAGCTAGCTGTATTGCTGTGTGTACACTGCTGTGCAGACTGCTTTTTACACAGCACTAATACTTTTATTCTTTTTTTCTGCACAGTTACCGAGCGTTCATTTTTTCCCACACCGTACAGAGCTGTACGCTCCTCACACACTAGCGTGTACCGGCTGGTATCATGGACAAATACATGCTGACTTTCTGTGTGTGACTCCGGAAATATATACGGAGATTGAAATTTTCCCCTACACTATATACACCTTGTGTCTTCTGATACAGTACCTTTTTCTGCTTTTTGTATTCTGGTCAAATCCATACTGAGTGAGCGTCTCTGTGTGACTCCAGAAATATATACGGAGATTTACAATTATCCCTACACTGTATACAGCTGTACGCTTATGATACAGTACCGTTTTTCTGCTTTTTAGATTCTGGTCTAATCCATACTGAGCCGGTGAGCATCTGTGTGTGACTCCGGAAATATATACGGAGATTGAAATTTTCCCCTATACTATATACCCCTGGTATCTTCTGATACAGTACCCTTTTTCTGCTTTTTATATTCAGGTCTAATCCATACTGAGTCTGATAGCGTCTGTGTGTGACTACGGAAATATATACGGAGGTTGAAATTTTCTCCTATACTATATACACCTGGTATCTTCTGATACAGTACCCTTTCTATACTTTTTATATTCTGGTCTAATCCATACTGAGCCTGTGAGAGTCTGTGTGTGACTCCGGAAATATATATGGAGATTTACAATTTTCCCCTATACTATATACACCTGGTATCTTCTGATACAGTACCCTTTTTATACTTTTTATATTCTCGTCTAATCCATACTGAGCCTGGGAGAGTCTGTGTGTGACTACGGAAATATATACGTAGATTGAAATTTTCCCCTATACTATATACACCTGTTATCTTCTGATACAGTACCCTTTTTCTGCTTTTTATATTCTGGTCTAATCCATATTGAGCCTGTGAGCGTCAATGTGTGACTACAGAAATATATACGGAGATTGAAATTTTCCCATATAATATATACACATGGTATCTTCTGATACAGTACCCTTTTTCTGCTTTTTATATTCTGGTCTAATCCATACTGAGCCTGAGAGCGTCTGTGTGTGACTCCGGAAATATATATGGAGATTTACAATTTTCCCCTACACCTTATACAGCTGTATGCTTCTGATACAGTACCATATATCTGCTGGTATTTTGGTACATTTTCCCGAACATGAGGAAGTATGGTAGAAGAGGCCGCGGATGTGGGCGGGGGGGCAGCTGGTACTGATGGCGGTGGTGGTGCATCTGCTGGTAGAGCCAAAAGCACAATAGCACCTAAGGTAGGAGGTGTTGAGCCTGCATCATTGTCTGGCTCCAGAAGGCCTGGAAGGCTCCCTTTTCTGGAAGTAGGTAAACCACTTTTAAAGTCAGAGCATCAGGAACAGGTTTTGGCTTACATTGCCGAAACAGCCTCCAGCACTATCGCCTCCTCTTCTGATGTTTCAAAAAATGCAAGCACTGAGTCATCAGTGCGGGCTCCTGGTCAGGAACAACACCTTTCCTTGTGTCTTTCACCCCCACCAAAAGTGAAGGATGTGGCAGGCCACACTTCAGATTACTCCATGGAGCTCTTTTCACATACCATGCCTGGGTTATCAAGTCAAATCCTGAATTCCCCAGACCAAGATGAATATGACATGGAGTGCACTGATGCACAGCCAATGCTATATGATTCTGCTAGTACATTCACCCAGAGCACTACATTGCCCTCGCAGTCTACTGAGCCAGAATCTGACCCAGATGAAACTCAGGTGCCCCCTCGCGCATACTATACTGTACAACCTTACACGGTGACACAGAGGAAGGTGCAGATGAAATTGAAGAGGAGGTGATGGATGACCCAGTTGTTGAACAGGATTGACATCCATTGGGGGAAGAGGGTGCCGCTGGCAATAGGTCAGAAGAGGAGGAGGATCCGCAGCAGGCATCGACATCGCAGCTGCGGTTATCTGGCAGGCCCGTATCAGTCCAAATACGTGTTTAAAAAAACAAAAAGAGTTGCAGGACAGCTTGGCCAGACGGTTAAATTAGCACAGCGTGCAAGCCCTGAAAATTGATCCCATAGTACGAAGAGTGCAGTGTGGCACTTTTTTGACCAAAATCCTATTGATGAGGCAAAGGTTTTCTGTAAGAAGTGCAGAAGGACATTTAGCCAAGGAAAAAAATCTCCTAAAATTGAATACCAGTTGCATGGTAAGACATTTAAGGACCATGCACTTGCAAGCGTGGCTGCACCAAAAAACCTCAGGTAGCACATGTGCACCTTGTGCACCTACTCCGACTAAAGGTAGCCAGCAACGCTACATCGCTTCCCCCACTGTAAGCCCACCGGTTAGCACATCACCAGCAAGAAATGTTGAGGTGTCGTCGCAAGGCCAAAGCAGTCAGGGAATCACAATGTTTTTGCAACCAAAGACTGAAAATAGGCTATCACCACCACCACCATCATCATCATCACCAACCCCCCTCTCAGTCCGCCTTGTCCACCGCTAGTTCCACCATATGCAGCACTCAAGTCCAGCTCACCCTAGCAGACACTCTGAGTAGGACAAGAAAGTACTCATCCTCTCATCCGCGTACACTGGCTGTGAATGCTTACATTGCCAAACTGATCTCATTAGAGATGATGCCCTTCCATTTGGTTGAAAGCGCAGCATTCTGAGAGCTCATGGCCTACGCTGTCCCACGCTATGACCTACCCAGTCGGCACTTCTTTTCTAGAAAAGCCATCCCTGCCCTCCACCTGCATGTGAAAGACCTCATTGTCCATGCACTCAAACAATCAGTGAGTGGAAAGGTGCACCTCACAACAGATGCATGGGCCAGTAGGCATGGCCAGGGCCATTACGTGTCCATCACTGCACACTGGGTTAATGTGGTGGTTGCAGGGTCCACAGGGGACAGCGGCGGTGTGACAGTGCTGTCCAGCCCATGGTATAGGCAACAGTTGGCTGTAGGCTTTTGAACCATCTCCTCCTCTTCCTCCAGAAGCGAAAGCTCGTCGACAGAGCGCAGTCGCACGATCACTCCATCCGCAGCTGCCAGTGTTGCAAACGAGGTGTACCACTTACAGTGGTAAGCGTCAGCTGGCTGTTTTAAAGAGGATGTCTTTGGGTGACAACAGACACACCGGTACTGGCCGACTACTTGCAGCGAGAAAATGAGTCATGGCTGGGCAGTCTACATCTTGAGCCAGGCAAGGCAGTCAGTGATAACGGCCGTAATTTTGTGGCAGCCATAGACCTGGCAAAACTCAAACACATACCTTGCCTGACTCACACCTTGAACCTGGTGGTGCAGTGCTTCATAAATAATTATCCGGAGTTAACAGCCCTGCTCGATAAGGTGCGAAGACTGTGCTCGCACATCCGTCGTTCGCCCGTAGACTCCAGTCGTATGCAGAGGCTGCAGCGATTTCTCCACCTCCCCAAGCACCGACTAATCATAGACGTTGCAACAAGGTGCAACTCCACCATGCACATGGTTGAGAGGCTGTGCAAACAGAGGCAGGCTGTCATGCATTTGTGGGAGGATACACGGGCAGGCAGTTTGAGGGCAGACATCGAGTTGTGCAGTGCAGTGGTCAAAGCTGAAAGAACTCTGTAAAGTCCTTCAGTGTTTTGAGGAATGCACATGGCTGGTAAGTGCAGACAACGCCATCATAAGCATGAGCATCCCACTTATGCGTCTGCTCATGCAAACTTTGATACACATTAAGGATCAGGCGTCTGCAGCGGAGGAGGAAGAGGAGGAGAAGCCTTGATGACAGTCAGCCATTGTCTGCTCAGGGAACAGTCTAGGAGGAGGTGGAGGAAGAAGAGGAAGAGGAGGAGGATGAAGGGGATGATTATTTTGGTGAGGAGGATGTTTTTCAGAGGGCAAGAGAAAATGTTGGCTTGCCAAGGTCAGGTACAGGGTTTGTGCGTGACTGGAGGGATGTGGATTTGGCAGAAAGTGCTCCTCCACCCACCACTGGCAGTGCATCATTGACACCTGGAATATTGGCCCACATGTGTTATTATGTCTTGCGGATCCTAAAAAGGGACCCCCGCATTGGCAAAATTATGAAGAATGACGACTACTGGTTGGCCAGCATCCTCGATCCATGCTATAAAAGCAAATCACAGAACATCATGCCACAGGAGAACCTAGAGCTAATAATGGTGAACAAAACAAGCAACTCTGGTAAACCGTTTGTTAGAGGCATTCCCAGCACACAGCAGCGGTGCAGGATCTACCACGAGCCGTACTGGGCCAAATGGAAGAGGTGTTCGTGGTTAATCCTGATAGAAAGAAGGACCCGGCTGTCGACACAAAATGTTGGTGATGTCACCTTCATTAAAATGAACCATGCCTGGGTTTCAAAGGATTTTGTCCCACCTTCCCCTGATGACACATAGGTTGCCAGCAACATGGCTCGCTTTGTCCTCCTCTTCCTCCGACTTCTCCAATTCCTCCATTTGCAGCTGCTGAACGTCCAGCCTACACCTCAACATATGCCAGTTTTCCCTCCTCCCTAACTGGGCTGTACCCCCCCAGGGCCAGCGTCAGCAATTGGCTCACCCGGGCAAGTGCTGGGGCCCTGAGCAGGTAGGGGGCCCACTCGCCGTCATGGGGTCCATCATACACTGGAGCATTATCAATGGGGCCCATCATACACTGGAGCATCATATTGGGCCCATTATATATGGAGCATTATATAGGCCCATTATATATGGAGCATTATATAGGCCCAGCATACACTGGAGAATCATCAATGGGGCCCATCATAGACTGGAGCATTATAAATGGGGCCCATCATACACTGGAGCATCATATGGGGCCCATTATATATGGAGCATTATATAGGCCCATCACACACTGGAGCATCATCCATGGGGCCCATCATATACTGGAGCATCATATGTGGCACATTATATATGGAGCATTATATAGGCCCATCATACACTGGATAATCATCCATGGGGCCCATCATACACTGGAGCATTATAAATTGGGCCCATTATAAACTGCAGCATCACATACGCGGCTCATTACACACTGGAGCATTATAAATAGGGCCCATCATACACTGGAGCTTCATATACGGGGCCCATTATACACTGGAGCATCATATGGGGCCCATTATACACTGGAACATTATAAATGGGGCCCATCATACACCGGAGCATCTTATACAGGGTCCATTATACACTGGAGCATTTTAAATGGGACCCATCAAACACTGGAGCATCATATACGGGGCCCATTATACACTGGGGCATCATATGGGGCCCATTATATATGGAGCATTATATAGACCCGTCATACACTGGAGCATCATCCATGGGGCCCATCATATACCTAGCATCATATGGGGTTCATTATTTATGTGGCATCATATAGGGTATGGAGCATTATATGGAGCCCATATGGGGCCTATTCTGTATGGAGCATTATATGAAGCCTATTCTGTATGGAGCAATATATGGGGCCCATCATATACTGTATGGAGCTTTATATGCGACTCATTATTCTGTACTATGGAGCAATATGTGAGGCTCATTAAACTCTATGGGAACCGTCCTATACTGTATGGCACATTATATGGGGACCAGAATATGCTGTATCATTATGTGGAGCTCATCATATACTGTATGGAACATTATATGGGATAAATTATTTATGGAGCAATATATAGGGCTCATTATTCTGTATGGCTCACTATGTGGTGGCCATAATACTGTATGGAGGAATATACTGTCCGGTTTTTGAGCTATTGTAGAATTTAAAATATATATCACTCATGTAATGTAAGAAGTGAAGTATTTGTCATTGTACTAAACCTATATTTCTGTGCCGTATCGGAGCATCATGAATTGTGGTATGTGTTAAAGCGGCCCACTGAGACTCTTTGGCCCGGGGCACACGAAAACCTGGAGCCAGTCCTGCCCCCCCCCCACAAATTAAGCCAAATAACCCCCAGTTTTGAATGCATAACTATTATTATAAAGTAAATTAAGGTTGACAAGCTTAAGTAATAAGAATTGATGTCGTTGGCATTGAAATGGGAACTGTAGGTGTGTTTACTGTCCTCCACTCCTGCCGAATTTTCTTTCCCATGACTTGCATTGAGTTTCGGTCGAGTTTCAGTCGGACCTTCGACTTTTTCCGATAGTTGGCCGATTTCATTCGACTCGACTTTTGAGAAAGTTGGGTGGTCCGAAACCCGACTCGACCCTCCCGGAGGCAAAGTCGCTTATCTCTAACTATGGCAAGAAAAAGCAGCTAAGTAAAGAAAAATGAGTGGCCATCATTACTTTATGAAATGAAGGTCAGTCAGTCTCAAAAATTGTGGAAACTTTAAAAGTATCCCCAAGTGCAGTTGCAAAAACCATTAAGCGCTACAAAGAAACTGGCTTACATGAGGAACGCCCCAGGAAAGGAAGATTAAGAGTCACCTCTGCTTCTGAGGATAAGTTTATCCGAGTCACCAGCCTCAGAAATCGCAGGTTAACAGCAGCTCAGATTAGAGACCAGGTCAATGCCACACAGAGTTCTAGCAGCAGACACATCTCTACAACAGCTGTTAAGAGGAGACTTTGTGCAGCAGGCCTTCATGGTAAAATAGATGCTAGGAAACCGCTGCTAAGGACAGGCAACAAGCAGAAGAGACTTGTTTGGGCTAAAGAACACAAGTAATGGGCACTAGACCAGTGGAAATCTGTGCTTTGGTCTGATGAGTCCAAATTTGAGATGTTTGGTTCCAACCACTGTGTCTTTGTGCATCGCAGAAAAGGTGAATGGATGCACTCTCCATGCCTGGTTCCCACCGTAAAGCATGGAGGAGGAGTTGTGATAGTGTGGTGGTGCTTTGCTGGTGACACTGTTGGGGATTTATTCAAAATTTAAGGCATACTGAACCAGCATGGCTACCACAGCATCTTGCAGCGGCATGCTATTCCATCCGGTTTGCGTTTAGTTGGATCATCATTTATTTTTCAACAGGACAATAACCCCAAACACACCTCCAGGCTGTGTAATGGCTATTTGACCAAGAAGGAGAGTGATGGTGTGCTACGCCAGATGACCTGGCCTCCACAGTCACCAGACCTGAACCCAATCGAGATGGTTTGGGGTGAGCTAGACCGCAGACTGAAGGCAAAGGGGCCAACAAGTGCTAAGCATCTCTGTGAACTACTTCAAGACTGTTGGAAGACCATTTCTGGTGACTACCTCTTGAAGCTCATCAAGAGAATGCCAAGAGTGTGCAAGGCAGTAATCAAAGCAAAAGGTGGCTACTTTGAAGATCCTAGAATATAAAACATATTTTCAGTTGTTTCACACTTTTTGTTAAGTATATAATTCCACATGTGTTAATTCATAGTTTTGATGCCTTCAGTGTGAATGTACAATTTTCAAAGTCATGAAGATACAGAAAAATCTTTGAATGAGAAGGTGTGTCCAAACTTTTGGTCTGTACTATACATATACTTCTTTGTCATGATCCCAGTGCAGGTTTGACCTGCACACCAGGGGTTAAGGTCTTAAGGCCAGTGCAGGTTTGACCTGCACACCAGGGGTTAATGTCTTGATCCCAGTGCAGGCTCTGACCTGCACACATGGGGCTTATTATTGAGGCCTCTCTTTGGTTCGGGGAGAGCTTCTTATAGCCCTAGGAAGCTCCAATACTCGTCAGTTATAATTTGCCCTTGGCTGAGTGTGTTGACCCCTGTTTGCCTGTGCCTTGTGCCTGTGTTCTAGCTTGTTTGTATGGTTCTGTCCCGGCTCTGTTTCCCATTGTGATTTTGCCTCTTGATTCTGTACTGCGTATATGCTTCTCTGGTTTTCTGACTCTTGCCACATCCCTGACTATTCTTTATAAGCCTGCTCCTTGTGTACTGCGCAGTCTCTCACGTTTACTGACCTCGGCTTGTCTTGGATTCCGTCTCCCTCTGACGCCCCGTCCTTTCCCTGGTGTCCGGTGACCCCCTTTCCCTTCTCCAGGGTCCCTGTAGCTTCCTGCACTCATCCCCAACTTCAGGATGCTAAGCTCCGCCCCCTGGAGTCACATGACCACAGGTCCTGGCAGTACACTCACCACCTGGTGTTCTGCTCACTGCAGCTCTGCTGTATTGCTATCATCTTGCCCAGCTCTCGGGCGCTGTGAGTACCGCTGTCACAGTCCGTTGGAGGCTCCGGGCTCCCACTGTCAGGGCTGCTGAAACCGCTGGTAAGTGCCCATCTAGCGGTTTCTCGTGATATTATAACTGACCTTGAATTTTTTTTTTTCTGCAGCATGGACCCAATGCATGCTTTATCTGAGCAGGTGAAACACTTGACTCAGTTGCTGCAGAAGCTAAATTTGGAACACCAAACTCGCCCAGTCCCAATGGCAGGTTGCGGACTCGGTTCAGGGGGCGCTATCCGCAGGTTTTCTGCAGGAGTGGGCTAGAGATGTCTTTTTAGTCTCACCCGGATACTTTTGCTGGTAACAAAAGTGAATTTAGAGTATTTAACCCCTTCCCGACCTGTGACACAGCGTATGTGTCATGAAAGGATCGTGTTCCTGTGGGTCAGGTGACCGGGGTCACTGAAAGGTCACCTGACTCGCAGGCACAAGACCCTTTGTGCTTCACCACAGGGGGGTTGGCTTAACCCCCACGTGGCTACGATCGCTCTGATTGGCTGTTAAAAGTGAAACGGCCAATCAGAGCAATCTGTAATATTTCACCAATGAAATTTGGTGAAATATTACAATCCAGCCATGGCTGATACTGCTATAGCATCTACCATGGCTGGAGACCGAGATCCGACCCCCCCACACCGAGTCTCGGCGGCGATCGGCCGCCGCCACCGATAGATGGCGGCGATCGGTCACCGCCGTCACTAAATGCTCCCCTCCTCCTTGACTCTGCTGCTCCCACCTTCCGATCCCCCCTTACCTTCCTACCTCCCCTACTCACCTCTCCCGGTCCTCCGATGTCCCTGGATCCGTCCCGGCGTCCGTCCGGGATGTTTCATGGGCGCCGCCATCTTGCAAAATGGCGGGCTCATGCGCAGTGCGCCCGCTGGCTGGAGCATGCGCAGTGTGCCCTCCAGAGTGCAGAAATTTATTTTGATCACTGTGATAAACTCTCACAGTGATCAAAATAAAAAAAAGTAAATAAACTCCCCATTTATAACCCCCATAGGTAGGGACAAATAAAAAATATATATATATACAGTACAGACCAAAAGTTTGGACACACCTTCTCATTCAAAGATTTTTCTTTATTTTCATGACTATGAAAATTGTAGAATCACACTGAAGGCATCAAAACTATGAATTAACACATGGAATTTTACATTACACTTTACAAAAAAGTGGTAAACAATTGAAAATATGTCTTATATTCTAGGTTCTTCAAAGTATCCATCTTTTGCTTTGATTACTGCTTTGCAAGCAGAAAAGGTGAACGGATGGACTCTACATGCCTAGTTCCCACGGTGAAGCATGGAGGAGGTGGTGTGATGGTGTGGGGGTGCTTTGCTGGTGACACTGTTGGGGAATTATTCAAAATTGAAGCGGTGAGCGGTCCAGCTCACCCCAAACCATCTCGATTGGGTTCAGGTCAGGTGACTGTGGAGGCCAGGTCATCTGGCGTAGCACCCCAACACTCTCCTTCTTGGTCAAATAGCCCTTACACAGCCTGGAGGTGTGTTTGGGGTTATTGTCCTGTTGAAAAATACATGATGGTCCAACTAAACGCAAACCGGATGGAATAGCATGCCGCTGCAAGATGCTGTGGTAGCCATGCTGGTTCAGTATGCCTTCAGTTTTGAATAAATCCCCAACAGTGTCACCAGCAAAGCACCCTCACACCATCACACCACCTCCTCCATGCTTCACGGTGGGAACCAGGCATGTAGAGTCCATCCGTTCACCTTTTCTGCGTGCAAAGCAGTAATCAAAGCAAAGGTGGCTACTTTGAAGAACCTAGAATATAAGACATATTTTCAGTTGTTTCACACATTTTTGTAATGTGTAATGTATAATTCCACATGTGTTAATTCATAGTTTTGATGCCTTCAGTGTGATTCTACAATTTTCATAGTCATGAAAATACAGAAAAATTATTGAATGAGAAGGTGTGTCCAAACTTTTGGTCTGTACTGTATATATATTTTTTTTATCTTTTTATTAGGGTTAGGGTTACAATTATAAGGCTGTGTTCATATTGCGTTAAGGCAGTCCATTAGACGGACTGCGTTACACCGCGGTATAATGCGGTGTAACGCAGTCCGTTAACGCTGCCATTCACCCCCATTTGCGGGCACATCGCGACGCATGCCGTAAAGCGGCATGCGTTCGCGACGTGCCGTCATTCAGTGACGGAGCCTCGAACGCGGCCTGCAGCGTCTGGGCTCTGTCACTGCTAGCGCAGATGAATCATCTGCTGATTCATCTGCGCTAGCGGGTATAGCATAACGCGATCGCGTAATTCTATACCGTTACCAGCCCGTCAACGCTATGTGTTGAACGGGCTGGTAAAACGCAATATGAACCCAGCCTTAGGGTTAGGGTTAGAACTAGGGTTATGGTTAGAACTAGGGTTAGGGTTAGCCTTAGGGTTAGCCTTAGGGTTAGTTTAGGGTTAGAATTATGGTTAGGGTTGGAATTAGGGTTGGGGTTGGGATTAGGGTTAGCCTTGTGGTTAGGCTTATGGTTCGAATTGGGATTAGGGTTAGGGATGTGTTGGGGTTAGGGTTATGGTTAGGATTTGGATTAGGGTTAGCGGTGTGTAGGGGTTAGGGTCGGGCTTAGAGGAGTGTTGGGGTTAGGGTTGGAGTTAGAATTGAGGGGTTTCCACTATTTAGGCACATCAGGGGGTGTCAATACACGACATGGTGCCACCATTGATTCCTGCAAATTTTGCGTTCAAAAAGTCAAACAGTGCTCCCTTTATTCCGAGCCCCGACGTGTGCCCAAACAGTGGTTTACCTCCACATATGGGGTATCAGCGTACTCAGGAAAAATTGCACAACAACTTTGGGGGTCTAATTTCTCCTGTTACCCTTGGGAAAAAAAATTGGGGACTAAAAAAATTATTTTTGTGGAAAAAAAATGATTTTTTATTTTAACAGCTCTGCGTTATAAACTTCTGTGAAGCACTTGGAGATTCAAAGTGCTCACCACACATCTAGAGGAGTTCCTTGGGGGATCTAGTTTCCAAAATGGGGTCACTTGGGGGGGTTTCTACTGTTTAGGCACATCAGGGGCTCTGCAAACGCAACATGACGCCCGCAGAACATTCCATCAAGTCTGCATTCCAAAATGGCGCTCCTTCCCTTCTGAGCTCTCCCATGCACCAAAACAGTGGTTCCCCCCCATATGGGGTATTGGTGTACTCAGGACAAATTGCACAACAACTTTTGTGGTCCAATTTCTCCTGTTACCCTTGTGAAAATAAAAAAATTGCGGGCTAAAAAAAATCATTTTTGAGGAAAAAAATGATTTTTTTATTTTCATTGCTCTGCGTTATAAACTTCTGTGAAGCACTTGGGGGTTCAGAGTGCTCACAACAAATCTAGATAAGTTCCATAAGAGGTCTAGTTTCCAAATTGGTGTCACATGTGGGTTTTTTTCACTGTTTAGGCACACAGGGGCTCTCCAAACGCGTCATTGTGTCAGCTAACGATTGGAGCTAATTTAATTAACTATTTTGTGTCATATAACTCTCTGGTTTAACAGAATAAAAATTCAAAATTTGAAAATTGCGAAATTTTCAAAATTTTCTCCAAATTTCCATTTTTTTCACAAATAACTGCAAAAATTATCGACCTAAATTTACCACTAACATGAAGCCCAATATGTCACAAAAAACAATCTCAGAATTGATCCGTTGAAGCGTTCCTGAGTTATTACCTCATAAAGGGACACTGGTCAGAATTGCAAAAAATGGCAAGGTCATGAAGGGGTTAAGGAGGGCTGTAAACTTTTTTTCTCCTTGAGACCCCGCTCCTCTAGGGATGAGAAACAGAGGGTGGGGGTGGTTATGTCCCTGCTTAGGGGCCTTTTTCACACATCCGTTTTTTTGTATCAGGCATGATCCGTCGAACACCTGAAGGGACAGATCCGGCACTGAGATAAAAAAACTGATGCAACGGATCAGTTTTTTTGCTGGATCCGACCTGAACTTTTGAACCCAGAAAAAGAGGGTTTCGGATGCCCGGAGACACTGGAAAATGTAGTAGTAGTAGTAGTAGTAGTAGACCTTGGTTTCCAGAATCCGGATCAGACTTTTGACGGATTGCACAAAAGTCTGATCCGGTTCCATTGACTTCTATTGTTTCCGTCCGCCTGATGCGCCGCTTCAGGCACATCAGGCGGCTCCGGCAAACAAAAAAAATGTTACATGCTCCGTTTTGTCCTGCCGCCGGAATGTACATTTCCGCCGGATCCGAACAAAAACGGATACAACGCAATGACATAAGGCACGATCCGGCGCTAATGAAAGTCAATGGTAAAAAAACGCATCCGGTATCGGATCCGTTTTTTTAGCAACACGCCGGATCATGCCTGATACAAAAAAACGGATGTGTGAAAGAGGCCTTAGGGGGGCCCCGCAAGCCTGGGCGTTTTCTCTTTTCTCTTCTGCCCGGGAGAGAATCACTATGCATGCATTTTTTGAGACCTTAGGTCATATTTACGATGAGCCGGATAGAGTGCGCTTGGCTGAGGACAACGTGATGAGTTTCTGTCAGTGATTCTGTTCTGAATTTAGATGTTGGGCAGCCGAGGTTTCGTGGAGTGATGCCGCCCTTCGGGGGTTGTTCCGTAGAGGCCTGTGTGAACGTCTGAAGGATGCCCTGGCACTTCATCCTCCACCTGACTCCCTGGAGGACGCCATGACCCAAGCGGTTCGCATGGATCGCAGACTGTGGGCTAGAGGCGTTATGCAACTCGAAACATCGTTATTCTCCAGTGGAGGTGAGACCCGGACTCCTCCTGTGGCTATGGAGGTGAGTGCTATCACCTGTGAGAAGGAAAGAAGACGCTGCCGTGAGATGCAGTTGTGCTTCTATTGTGGGGAATCTGGACATTGGAAGAAGGACTGCCCCTCCTGTCCGTCATCTTCCAAGGTGGCAGGAAACGACTAGGTCTGGGTAGTAGTCGAGGAGGCTACCCAGACCTTCAGGTACATTTTTTCTCACTTGCAAAAATTGTGCTTCAGGTGGAACTGGAACATGGTGATGGTCCTGTTCAGACTACCGCCTTTATTAACTGTGGTTCTGCTGTTCATCTGATTGACACCCAAATTATGACAAGGGTATGCCACACTAAACGAGATCGCAAACGAGATCGCAAACGGGATCACTATTTTGCGATCTCGTTAGCGACTTAGCTGTGTGTGGCATGTAGCAACTATGTGGCCCCTGCTGTGATCTCGTTGATCGTTCACTAGAGTTCTGGACCATTTTTTGATCGTTGGAGTCCCGCTGGTGAGCCTATATCGCTGTGTTTGGCACCTTTTGCGAACGACCTAGTTTGTGACGCATATGGGTTTAGCATCACGGAATGGATCGCAATATCTGTAAGTTCTCTTTTGCGTCACAGAGAGGATCGCAGCAGTTGCAAAGCAGGCTAGCAGGGCGCAGAGAGCAGGAGCGATGCTGGAAATTCCTATGAATCAGAAGCACTCAGTACATGCTAATGACATCCTAACGACCGCCAAAGTTGTTAAAGAGATCGCTGACCGCTGATGTGTCGTTTATGAGATCTCCTGTTTGGCAGCTACTAGCGACCTAAAAGAGATCTCACAAACGATCTCATTAGCTTGCGTCGTTATTGAGATCGCTAACGAGATCACTAAGTGTGGCAGTACCTTCAATAAGATAGGGACAGTCAGGCTTCAGGATCCTGTTAAACTTGTGGCTATTGACTCGTCCCCTCTTACCTGGGACGGTATCTATTTCAGGTCTGAACTTTTTTCTCTGAAAGTGGGTCCCACTCATGTGGAAAAAATAAGTTGTCTTGTGTTAGATAACTTGCCTGCGGGACTGGTACTGGGGATGCCTTGGCTTCAATGCCATAATCCTACCATTGATTGGGTGACGGGGAGATCACTCAATGGGGATGCAGGGATAAATTTTGTAACCTGGGACCTCTTGTCAACTCTGTTAAATCTGTATCTGTGTCGTCTGTCGGTCTGGAGGGTATTCCGGAATACCTGAAGGATTTCGAAGACGTGTTTTCTGAAAGCGAGACTGAGGCGCTGCCACCACATAGACCCTATAATTGTGCCATTGATTTAGTACCTGGAGCCAAGTTGCCTAAGGCTCGGTTGTTCAATTTGTCCGGGCCAGAACGTCAAGCCATGAAGGAGTACATAGCTGAGAGTCTCCGCAAAGGGCATATTAGGCCTTCTGTTTCACCCGTGGCAGCAGGATTCTTCTTCGTGAAGAAGAAAGATGGTGGTTTGCGGCCGTGCCTCGACTTTCAGGAACTTAACAAGATAACGGTTAGGAACACTTACCCGCTTCCCCTCATTCCAGACTTATGTAACCAGTTATCAGGGGCCCAATGGTTCTCCAAATTAGATCTCTGGGAGGCCTACAACCTGATAAGGGTTCGGGAAGGGGATGAATGGAAAATGGCGTTCCTCACATCAGAGGGACTCTTTGAAAACCTGGTGATGCCATTTGGGTTAATTAATGCCCCCGCTATTTTCCAGAACGTTATCAATGTTGTGTTTTCAGACCTGATAGGCCGTTTTGTTATCATTTATTTGGATAACATTTTGATATATTCCCCGGACAGTCAGTCTCACTTGCAACATCTATAGACAGTTCTCCAGAGACTCAGGGAGAATCAATTGTTTGTGAAATTGGAGAAATGTTCGTTTTTCGTACAGGAACTGTCTTTTTTGGGGCTGATTGTGTCCGGTGTGGGGTTTCGTATGGATCCTAAGAAGGTGCTGGCTATTGTAGACTGGGTTCAGCCTCGAGATCTCAAGGGGCTCCAGCGCTTTTTAGGATTTGCAAACTATTACCGGAGATTCATTAAAGGTTTCTCACAAGTGGTTAAACCACTCACGGATCTTACCCGGAAGGGTGCTGATGTAAAAAATTGGTCAGGACTTGCTAAGGAATCCTTCTCAGCGCTTAAGAAATGTTTCATGTCCGCCCCGGTGTGGTTCAGCCAGACCCGTCCAAACCTTTTATTGTGGAGGTGGATGCTTCTGAAATGGGGGTGGGGGCAGTGTTGTCCTAGGGACCGGCCACCCTTACTAATCTCAAACCCTGTGCCTTCTTTTCCAAGAAGTTCTCTTCTGCCGAGAGAAACTATGATGTAGACAATAGAGAACTTCTTGCGGTCAAGCTGGCATTCGAAGAATGGAGGCACTTTTTGGAAGGGGCGGCTCACCCTATCATTGTTATCACGGATCGGATCACAAAAATTTGGCACACCTTGAATCTGCTAAGAGGCTTACGCCTAGACAAGCCCGTTGGTCACTTTTTTTTTCACGATTTCAATTCTCCATTACTTTTCGACCGGGGTCCAGAAATGTTAAAGCGGATTCCCTGTCCAGAAGTTTTGACCCGGTGTCTCCCCCCGAGCCACCATCCTCCATTCTTCGTCCAGGGGCGGAAGTGGCGGGAATCTCATCAGAGTTGGAACAAGATATTTTGAGGGCTCAGTTCCTAGCTCCGGCGGCCAGGCCAGGGGATAAATTTTTTGTTCCAGAATTATTGTGGCCTAGACTTCTGCAGGAGTTTCATGAGTCTAGGCTTAGTGCTCATCCTGGTATCACGGCCACTAGAGAGGCAGTAGCCAGGGTGTTTTGATGGCGTTCAATTGGGTCCGATGTTAAGAAATTCATTTCTGCTTGTGGAGTTTGTGCCCATTCCAAAAGCTCGCATAGCCGGCCGGCTGGGGAACTTATACCTTTACCGGTTCTTGATAGGCCATGGACTCATCTCTCCATGGACTTTATTACCGTTCTTCCAACTTCCAGGGGCAATATCGTGATCTGGGTGGTGGTGGACAGGTTTTCTAAACAGGCCCAATTCGTTCCCTTGGCAGTATTACCCTCAGCAGAAACATTGTCAAGATGGTTTGTGCTGCATGTGGTCCGTTTGCATGGGGTACCCCTGAATGTTGTGTCTGACAGAGGTGTGCAGTTTGTGGCAAAATTTTGGAGGGCATTCTGTAAGAAATTGGGCATCTCACTCTCCTTCTCATCGGCATATCACCCGGAGAGTAATGGTCAGAAGGAACGCACCAATCAATCCCTGGAACAGACTCTCAGGTGTCTGACCTCCGCCAGACAGGAGGATTAGTGTGATGCGTTACCGTTGGCGTAATTCGCTTTTAACAACCGAGTGAGTCAATCCACCAACATGTCCCCATTCCTGATCAATTATGGGTTTAATCCCCATTTTGCGTAGTTTTCATGGTTGGATTTTGGTTGTCCTGGGGCGGAGGGATCCGTTCAACGGTTAAAAAATATCTGGGCTGAAGTCCAGCGCAATATCTCTCGGGCCCAGGGAGGTATAAATATTTTGCGGACAAAAAGAGAGCCACATGTTTCAGGTGGGGGAGAAGGTTTGGCTTTCCACACGTAACATCAACTTGAAGGTACCATCAGCTAAATTGGGACCGAAGTTCTTCGGGCCGTACTAGATTGTGGAGATAGTCAATCCTGTGGCATATAGGTTGCATCTCCCCCCCCGTCCTTAAAAATAACCAATGTGTTCCATAAATCTCTGTTGAAACCTGTGCGGTCTGTCAAGGAGGACTCAGTGTCTGTTGTTCCTCCAGTGTTAGTGGAGGGTCACTTGGAGTATGAGGTCGGACATATTGTGGACTCTCGACGGGTGCGCCGCTCCTTGCAGTACCTGGTCCACTGGAAGGGATATGGACCGGAGGATCGCTCATGGGTCTCTGCTCACTCGGTACATGCGGATTGCCTGGTTCGGGCTTTCAATGCCAGGTAACCGGGCAAGCCTGGGGGTCCAGAGGCCCCCCGTTGAGAGGGGGGTACTGTCATGATCCCAGTGCAGGTTTGACCTGCACGCCAGGGGTTAAGGTCTTAAGGCCAGTGCAGGTTTGACCTGCACACCAGGGGTTAATGTCTTGATCCCAGTGCAGGCTCTGACCTGCACACCTGGGGTTTATTATTGTGGCTTCTCTTTGGTTCGGAGAGAGCTTCTTATAGCCCTAGGAAGCTCCAATACTCGTCAGTTATACTTTTGCCCTTGGCTGAGTGTGTTAACCCCTGATTGCCTGTGCCTTGTGCCTGTGTTCTAGCTTGTTTGTATGGTTCTGACCCGGCTCTGTTTCCCATTGTGATTTTGCCTCTTGATTCTGTACTGCGTATATGCTTCTGTGGTTTTCTGACTCCTGCCACATCCCTGACTATTCTTTATTAGCCTGCTCCTTGTGTACTGCATTGTCTCTCACGTTTACTGACCTCGGTTTGTCTTGGATTCCGTCTCCCTCTGGTGCCCCGTCCTTTCCCTGGTGTCCGGTGACCCCCTTTCCCTTCTCCAGGGTCCCTGTAGCTTCCTGCACTCATCCCCAGCTGCAGGACGCTAAGCTTCGCCCCCTGGGGTCACATGACCACAGGTCCTGGCAGTACACTCACCACCTGGTGTTCTGCTCACTCCAGCTCTGCTGTATTGCTATCATCTTGCCCAGCTCTTGGGCGCTGTGAGTACCGCTGTCACAGTCCATCGGAGGCTCCGGGCTCCCACTGTCAGGGCTGCTGAAACCGCTGGTAAGTGCCCACCTAGCGGTTTCTCGTGATATTCTTATTTTGGGAATGGGTTAAATGACTAGATCAAATCATAAAATTGAATGTACCCCAAGGGGCCATAATGTGACAAACTTGATTTTGTCAATGGGTAAAATGTTGCAGAATGTGCTGCCACTACACATTGTACATAAAGAATATGATCATTCATGCATTTATCATGAGTTTTGCAACACTTTTGTACACACGTTCAATAAAATCATTGTTTATGGGCACAAATTATCACATATTTAATTTGTTTATTGACTCTGAATGTATTATAAAACAAGTGTGATTCCACTGTTTCTTCATTTTTGCATTTTCACATGATTTTCTGAGTTTCTGTGTTAGTTCTAACAATTTATTAAGATCTTTCATGCTTTTCAAGATGGTGAAAAGCTTATTTAATTCAAGATCAAAAATAATACTCAGTAGGAAATGTCAAACTTCTTACAATTGCTGTTAGGTAAATTCAAATGTTCTCAATTGTCTTTTTAATTATCTTGAGTTACTGAAGGCGTTTTTATATTTTCCGTTCCCTACCTATAAAAAAAGAATAACATTGACACTCCGGTATATATTTCAATGATATGTGCCTTTGGAATACAAAGCAACAAGGTTATACATAAAGAATGGAATAACCTTGAAAGAGTTTTGTGAAAGCCATACAATAATATTGATTTGATTTCTTGATAAGTTTATAAATAGATGTGTTGCGAAGGCACTTAGAAGCCATTGTCTCTTTAGAATGATTTAGAATATAACAGCTTTCAGGAAATAACTAGGAGTTTTTGAAATGCATGAACACACTTTATTGCTATTTTATATTAATAGGAATATAACATTCTGGTAAAACCAAGCTCAGGGGACACGATTGACCTCTCTGCATGAAAGGACCAAGCTTCTAAGTTCTGTCTCATTACATCGGAAGCTGGGAATGTTCTCGTGGCGAACAATGGGTCACATTTAAAACACCAGTGACTTTGTAAGTGCAATGAATGTATCAGAATATTTCAGTTTGGTTATCATGTTTTTCAGGAGAATTGTTTATTCTTTTATAGTGTGATTGAATAATTTCTGCATTAGGAATTTTTTAACTCCTTAATCGAATAGTGGCCATGAAGAGGTCTTAAGGTACTGCCACACTACACAATCCCGCTAGCGATCTCGTTAGCGTCGCATACTAATGAGATCGCTAGCGGGATTGTTTCTAAATCGCTAGTAGCTACCTATTTTAGCGATGTCGTTAAGGACGCTATCGCGGTTAGCGATCTCCTTAACGACTTTAGCGGTACAAAAGTACCGCTAAATCGCTAAAAAAGGTGCCACACTCAGCGATATATACTTACCCAGCGGGGCGCCAGCGACGAAAATAGGGTCCGGAACGATTCCAGCGACGAGCGAGATCACAGCAGGAAGCTCGTCGCTGGCAGCTGCCGCACACAACAACATCGCTAACGGGATCGCTAAATAGTGACGCTTTTTAGCGATCCCGTTAGCGATGTTGTTTAGTGTGGCATACCCTTTACACTAAAGAGTAAGCATAATACCCCAATGTGAGATGTGATTCGATTATTTTGTAGCAGGTGAGGAAGACCAGCCAACTTGAAAGTACTGTCATTACTGAGATTGAAGGTGAGAGTGCACACAACAGTGAGAAGTAAAAGAGGCTTACTTCTGTGAGTGAAGAGTGCATCCACCAGAAAGGGTAAGAAGTCAAGAACGTGCTGCTGAAGAGATTGCTAGAAAAAAGTATGTTGTAGGTATTTGCCCACTATTCATGTAAAAATCAACTGTTTACCTCTGAGAGTGACTGTAGACTTATCAATTTAGACCTGACAACCTCTCTAAGGAACAAAGGAGAATATGAAACGCAACAAGACATAACTTTTACTAAGTCATATTAAAATAAGAGTTTCCTCCCCTTGAAACATTTTCCCCTTCTATAAGTTATCTAAAGGTAAGGGACTAAGACATCATTAATGTCTCTGCTTTAAGGATTGGAATTCCTCTAAATGATGTCATAGACTTCTCCAGATCCATTATTGTAAGTAGTGACAAAAGATGAACAGATTGATCCACTGTGAATTCAGTTTGTGATTTGTTTTGCACAGATCGGCCCCCCCAAAAAATGCCTGTCACCATTTTACACACTGATAAAAAGTCACAAAGCAGGCTTTTGGTGACAGGAGTGGCCTGGCAGAACATTCATCGAACTTTAAGGAAAATATAGGAACATTTGCTAATCTGAAACGAACCTTAAATTATTCACTCATCTCTAACCAATACAGTAATTTTTTTTCTAAGGAATTGACTAAAAAACAACTGAGAATAAATAAAACTAAGACTAGAAATTTAGAACCAGTAGGCATAGGTCCACGTAGAGGAAGAGGTGAGTGTGGTGGTATAGGTGGAAGAGGCAATGGAGGAGTAATCCAATCCTGTTTTCTTTTTTGTTTTTTTATTACTGTTTGTGTTTTTTTCATAATTTTTGTTGTTTCTTTTTCATTTATTTTTATGACACTTACTTAGACTTCACAAAACTAAAATTAGCAATCTACAACCAGAAGGCTTAGATCGAAGTGGAGGAAGAGGTGAATGAGGCGGTATAGGTGGAAGAGGTAAGGGAGGTTTAATCCACCACTTTTCCCTGTTGTTTTTGTATTGTTTGTATTGTTTTAATGGAACTGACTTAACCCCTTAACGACCGCCGATACGCCTTTTAACGGCGGTCATTAAGGGTACTTAAACCACAGCGCCGTTAATTAACGGCGCTGTGGAAAAAGTGAATAGCGCCCCCCAGAGGCGCATTTTCTCTGGGGTCTCGGCTACCGGGGTAGCCGAGACCCCAGAGAACATGAATCGGGTCGGTTTTTACCGACACCGATGTTGCGATCGCCGTTATTAACCCTATAACGGCGACCGCAACAAAAAAAAAAAAAAAAGTTGTGCCATTTAATTTCTCTGTCCTCTGATGTCATCGGACATCAGAGGACAGAGAAAAAGGGTCCCCAGGACCCCCATGTGGCCCCCAATAAGATCCATGTGGCCCCCGGGCCCTCCGGTGTCCCCCGGTGCCGGCGCCGTTAAGACAATGGCGGGCGCATGCCCAGTGCGCCCGCCGCTATTGCCGCTGTGCTGGTGGGGGGATGGGCAAATATTCTCTGGGGTCTCGGCTACCGGGGGTAGCCGAGAACCCAGAGAACATGATCCGGGTCGGTATTCACCGATCCCGGTGTTGCGATCGCGGCTATGCAAGCATAGCCGCGATCGCAAAAAAAAAAAAAGATTTCTCTCCCCTCTGATGTGATCGCACATCAGAGGGGAGAAAATGAGGGTCCCCCGGTCCCCCGATCGCCCCCCATATACTTACCGGTGTCCTCCGTCCTCCCGCAGGCCCCAGGATCCCGGCTTCTTCTCCCTGCAAAAAAAAAATGGCGGGCGCATGCGCAGTGCGCCCGCCGATCTGCTTTGGCGGCAGATTCAAATTTTTTTTCATTCATTCTCATAAAAGTACATTTTGATCACTGTGATAAACTATCACAGTGATCAAAATAAAAAAAACAGTACATAACCCCCCCATTTATCACCCCCTTAGTTAGGGACATATAATAAAAAGTAGAAATTATATTTATTTTCATTTTTCTGTTAGGGTTAGGGTTATAATTAGGGTTAGGGTTATAATTAGGGTTAAGGTTATAATTAGGGTTAGGGTTAGCATTAGGCTGGTTTCACACATCCGGTGTGCGCCTGACGGCGCCCCCGGCATTTAGCCGCAGCGCCGCATCAGAAAATCTGATGCGCCGCATGCGTTTTTTTTTGCATTGACTTGCATTAGCGCCGGATGGCGCCGCATGTCAATGCGTTGCATGCGGTTTTGTCCGGATGCGGCGCAAATGTACATTGCGGCGGCCGGACAAAACGCTGCATGTAACGTTTTTTGTTTTTTGCCGGATGGTTTCTGATGTCTCCGGGCATCAGAAACCATCCGGCAAAAAACCGCATGCGGCCGCTGGCGGCGCATCAGTTTTCTGATGCGGCGCTGCGGCAAAATGCCGGGGCGCCAACAGGCGCCCGCCGGAAGTGTGAAAGCAGCCTTAGGGTAAGGGTTATAATTAGCGTTAGGGTTAGGCTGGGTTCATACTGCGTTATGGCAGTCCGTTAGACGGACTGCGTTACACCGCGGTATAACGCGGTGTAACGCAGTCCGTTAACGCTGCCATTCACCCTCATTTGAGGGCGCATCGCGACGCATGCCGTAAAGCGGCATGCGTTTGCGACGTGCCATCATTCAGTGACGGAGCCTCGGACGCGGGCTGCAGCGTTTGGGCTCCATCACCGCTAGCGCAGATGAATCATCTGCTGATTCCTCTGCGCTAGCGGGTATAGCATAATGCGATCGCGTTATGCTATACCATTACCAGCCCGTCAACGCTATGTGTTGAACGGGCTGGTAAAACGCAAAATGAACCTAGCCTTAGGGTTAGGGTTATAATTAGGGTTATAATTAGGGTTAGGGTTACAATTAGGGTTAGGGTTATAATTAAGGTTATAATTAAGGTTAGGGTTACAATTAGGGTTGGAATTAGGGTTGGGATTTAGGTTAGGATTAGGGTTGGGATTAGGGTTAGGGTGTGTTGGGATTAGGGTTGGAGCTAGAATTGAGGGATTTCCACTATTTAGGCACATCAGGGGTCTCCAAACACGATGTGGCGTTCAAAAAGTCAAATGGCGCTCCCTCCCTTCCGAGCCCTGCCGTGCGCCCAAACAGTGGTTTACCCCAACTTATGGGTATCAGCGTACTCAGGACAAATTGCACACCAATTTTGGGTTCTAATTTCTCCGATTACCCTTGGGAAAATAAAAAATAGCTGGCTAAAAAAATCATTTTTGAGAAAAAAAATGATTTTTCATTTTCACGGCTCTGCGTTTATAAATTTCTGTGAAGCACTAGGGGTTCAAAGTGCTCACCACACATCTAGATAAGCTCCTTAAGGGGTCTAGTTTCCAAAATGGGGTCACTTGTGGGGGTTTCCACTGTTTAGGCTCATCTGGGGCACTGCAAACGGAACATGACCCCCACCAACGTCTGCATTCCAAAACGTTATTACTTCCTTTCCAAGCCCTGCTGTGCGCCAAAACAGTTCCCCCCCCACATATTTGGTATCAGCGTACTCAGAACAAATTGGACAACAACTTTTGGGGTCCAATTTCCTTGTGAAAAATCAAAAATTTGGGACTAAAAAATCATTTTTGTGGAAAATTGATTTTTTTTTGTTCACACCCAGGCATTATAAACTTTTGTGAAACACTTGGAGGTTCAAAGTGCTCACCACAGATCTAGATAAGTTCCTTATGGGGTCTAGTTTCCAAAATGGGGTCACTTGTGGGGGTTTTCCACTGTTTAGGCTCATCTGGGGTACTGCAAACGGAACATGACCCCCACCAACGTCTGCATTCCAAAACGTTATTACTTCCTTTCCAAGCCCTGCTGTGTGCCAAAACAGTTTTCCCCCTCCACATATTTGGTATCAGCATACTCAGGACAAATTGGACAACAACTTTTTGGGTCCAATTTCCTTGTGAAAAATCAAAAATTTGGGACTAAAAAATCATTTTTGTGGAAAATTGTTTTTTTTTTTTTTTCACACCCAGGCATTATAAACTTTTGTGAAACACTTGGAGGTTCAAAGTGCTCACAGCGGATCTAGATAAGTTCCATAGGTGGTCTAGTTTCCAAAATGGTGTTACTTGTGGGGGTTTCCACTGTTTAGGCGCATCAGGGGCTCTCCAAACGCGACATGGTGTCCAATCTCAATTCCAGCCAATTTTGGTTTGAAAAAGTCAAACGGTGCTGCTTCCATTCCAAGCCCTGCCGTGCGCCCAAACAGTGGTCCCCCCCATATATGGGGTATCAGCATACTCAGGACAAATTGTACAACAACTTTTGTTGTCCAATTTCTCCTGTTACCTTTGTGAAAATAAAAAATTGGGGACTAAACGATCAGGTTTGTGGAAAAAATATGATTTTTTATTTTCACGCCCGGGCGTTATAAACTTCTGTGAAGCACTTGGGGCTTCAAAGTGCTCACCACACATCTAGATAAGTTCCTTAGGGGTCTAGTTTCCAAAATGGGGTCACTCGGGGGGTTTCCACTGTTTAGACACATCAGGGCCTCTACAAATGCGACATGGCGTCCAGCCAATTCCGCGTTGAAAAAGTCAAACGGAGCTCCTTCCCTTGCGACCTCTGCCGTGCGCCCAAAAAGTGGTTTACCCCAACATATGGGGTATCGGCATGCTCAGGACAAATTGCACAAAAACTTTTGGGTCTTGTTACCCTTGGGAAAATAAAAATTGGGGTGAAAAGATCATTTTTGTGGAAAAAATATGATTTTTTTATTTTCACGGCTCTACGTTATAAACTTGGTTTAATCACTTGGAGGTTCAAAGTGCTCACCACACATCTAGATAAGTTCCTTAGGGGGTCTAGTTTCCAAAATGGGGTCACTTGTTGGGGGTTTCCACTGTTTAGGCACATCAGGGGCTCTCTAAACGCGACATGGCATCCAGCCAATTCTGCGTTGAAAAAGTCAAACAGCGCTCCTTCCCTTGCGACCTCTGCCGTGCGCCCAAAAAGTGGTTTACCCCCACATATGGGGTATCAGCATGCTCAGGACAAATTGCACAAAAACTTTTGCGGTCTTATTACCCTTGGGAAATTAAAAATTGGGGTGAAAAGATCATTTTTGTGGAAAAAATTTTTTTTTTTTTTTCATTGCTCTAGGTTATAAACTTGTGTGAAGCACTTGGAGGTTCAAAGTTCTCACCACACATCTAGATAAGTTCCTTAAGGGGTCTTGTATCCAAAATGGGGTCACTTGTGGGGTGTTTCCACTGTTTAGGCACATCAGGGGCTATCTAAACGCGACATGGCATTCAGCCAATTCTGCGTTGAAAAAGTCAAACGGCGCTCCTTCCCTTGCGACCTCTGCCACCGCGCCCAAAAAGTGGTTTACCCCCACATATGGGGTATCGAAGTATTCAGAAGAAATTGCACAACAAATTTTGTGGTTCATTTTTTCTTTTAACACTTGTGAAAATAAAAAAACTTGGTTCCGAAGTAAAGCTTTTGCAAAAAAAGTTAAATGTCAATTTTTTCCTTCCACATTGCTTCAGCTCCTGTGAAGTACTTGAAGGGTTAATAAACTTCTTGAATGTGGTTTTGAGCACCTTGAGGGGTGCAGTTTTTAGAATGGTGTCACTTTTGGGTATTTTCTATCATATAGACCCCTCAAAGTGACTTCAAATGTGATGTGGTCCCTAAAAAAAAAATGGTGTTGTAAAAATGAGAAATCGCTGGTCAACTTTTAACCCTTATAACTTCGTAACAAAAAAAAATTTTGGTCCCAAAATTGTGCTGATGTAAAGTAGACATGTGGGAAATGTTATTTATTAAGAAATTTGTGTGACATATCTCTCTGATTTAAGGGCATAAAAATTTAAAGTTTGAAAATTGTTAAATTTTCAAAATTTTCGCCATATTTCCGTTTTTTTCATAAATAAACACAAGTCATATCAAAGAAATTTTACCACTAACGTGAAGTACAATATGTCACGAAAAAACAATCTCAGAATCAGCGGGATTCGTTAAAGCGTTCCAGAGTTATAACCTCATAAAGTGACAGTGGTCAGAATTGTAAAAATTGGCCCGGTCATTAAGCTGCAAAATGGCTCTGTCCTTAAGGGGTTAAAACAACCTAGAATTAACAAAAGTAAAAGTATCAATCTAGAACCAGGAGGTATAGGTTCACGTAGAGGAAGAGGTGTATGTGGTAGTGGCTGTATAGCTGTAAGAGGTAAGGGAGGAGTAATCCAACACTATTTGTTTTGTTTGCTATTTGTTTTTTTTTTTTGTTTCTATCAGTGTTTTTTATTTTTATTTTATTTTATTTTTTCAAATAGAACTGGCTTAAAACCACCTAGAATTAACAAAAGTAAAAGTATCAATCTAGAACCAGGAGGTATAAGTTCACTTAGAGGAAGAGGTGTATGTGGCGGTGGCTGTATAGCTGTAATAGCTGTAAGAGGTAAGGGAGGAGTAATCCAACACTACTTTTTTTGTTTGCTATTTGTCTTTATTTTTTTTGTTTCTGTCATTGTTTCTTATTTTTATTTTATTTTTTTTTAAATAGAACTGGCTTAAAACAACCTAGAATTAACAAAATTAAAATTAGCAATCTAGAACCATATGCGTAGGCCCAAGTGGAGGAAGAGGATGGACGTGGCAGCATAGACGGAAGAGACAAGACAGGATTAATACAATACTGTTTGTGTTCTTTTGTTTTAATTTTTTTAAGGAACTGACTTAAAAGAACATAGAATGAACCAAAAATAAACTACCAAGCTACAATCAGGAGGCGGAGGTCAAACTGGAGGAGGAGATGGATGTGGCTTTTTTTTAGGTTTTTATTTAGGGATGAGGCACCTAAAGGAAAGGAATGGCAAAGGTATGAACAAATCCAGTGGGATCCACGCCTGGTTCATTTTAAAGAATGTTAAGGAACGTTAGCTTTCCATGTTGAATGTGGACAGACGGATGTGATCACACCCCCTGCCATGCTAAACACACGTTCCTACAATACACTTTCTGCAGAACAGGCCAGCACCTTCAAGGCATAAAGAGCACTCTCAGGTCATGCGTCCATTTTCTAGACTCAGAAGTTAAATGGGGCAGACTCATCAGTTAGTATGTGGAGATGTGTGGGTCAGGTACTCTTCCACCATGTTGTTGTAATGCTGATTTTTGCTAGTACGGACCATATAAGATGGTGGTGCCGGATGCAGTTGAAGCGTTCACGAGGGCCGTGGGGTACTCGGTACCGGGCCGGGCAGTTCTTAAAGGGAAGTCACAGCAGCAGTGACCCAGTCTGTGGCCCTGGCGTCCAATAAAATTGTCAAAGATGATGGTAGGGGTAGTTTGTAGGGAATTAGTTCGTGACACCACCCGTGGTGTTCGGCTATATATGGCCGACGCTGCAGTTCAGGTCCACTGGGGCGGATGGTGACGCAGCAGAGATGTTACTGCTCTCCACGGGTAGAGCTGGGCCTCAGGGTAGATTTAACAGGCTGTTCAGGTGGTGGTGAACGTTAAGGTGCAGAGAATAAGCAAGGGACACAGAAAACTGCAGTTTTCTTTACCTTTTACTTCTTGCTAAGTGAAAATGAAATCTGGAGTACTAGTTACAGATGATAGCAGGAGTCCAGCCAGCCTGGAAGCTTTCAGGGATCGACCCTGCCAGGCGGGGTTAGAGGCCTTCCTGCTGCGCTCTCTTTTCTGGTCCCTGCTGCCTGTAGCTAAGCCGTGACCCTCTCCTGCATGTTGGCTTTAACCTGTATGGCAAACAGCGTGAGCCTATCACAGGCACTGTCTGTTCACTGACTGCTCTGGGCTCTTGGTTTGCTGCGGTGCCTCCAGGTGTTCGGTGGAGTCAGGGAGCTTGCAGTCCCCTGCCCTCCAGATTTGGCTGTTAGGGCGTACAGCACCCGCACAGCCCAGGACTCTGGCGTCCTTTTTATCAGCGCTGACGCAGCTGCAATTCCCAGAGCTCTTGTCTCCACTCCTCTCTCTTCCCTCACCTCAGACTAACAGAGTCTTTCCAGAACAATATCCTTACCTCAGCATTAACTCCTCGAAAACAACTGGCACTCCCTTAAGCTCCACCCCTTTTGGTCTGGAGTTAGAGCAAGTGTTGGATGCTGTGTATTACCTCACATGGGGACCTCTTCCTGCTTCCAGGCACGACATCACCACCATGTAGAGGGAGGCAATGTTATGTGGCAACCGGACTCTGGGGTGCCACACTGTGACATGCTCATAAAGTTTTGTCACATTTCAACCATGCTAACCCTGCCATCTGATGTGCTGGCAGTGCTCAAGCTGCGTGGGCGACTTCCTCCCCTCCTCTACCTTGTTCTTCCACTGAACCCACACTGTCAGGTGGGAAAGCCATTAGCAGTTTATCTACCAGTGTGTGCTTGTATTCCCGCATTTTGTGAGTCCAGTAATGGAAGCAATGATGGTACGTTGTACTTGTAGCTGGGATCCAGAGGGGTGGCCACCCAGTAATCTGCACTGGTAGCAATTCGGGAAAATCAGCGGTAGTTGCACAGGCACAGCAACATTGATTGGCTCATATGTGCCAGGCAATGACAAACTGTCGTCGGAGTGAGATGTATCATCTGGGTCCTCTAAATCTCCCCAGCCATGTTTCAATGATGCCCAAGAGCTGCTCTGAATGCCACCCTGATGTGAACACGATTGTTTCTCCTCCTCCTCATACACCTCTTTATCCTACCAAACTTTTCCCTGGCTGTACAGTTGGGTATCTGACCGATGCTAGGACAGTAACCCACCCTCCGAGCCATGTGTGGATGACAGGCCTGATAAGGGTGTGAATTAGCCTCCTGCTCCTCTTCCTCCGGTGCCACCACCACATCCATCGTAGCCTGAATGATTTTTTCTAGCAAACATATAAGTGGTATAGTAACACTGATGATGAAGTCATCAGTGCTGGCCATATTGGTGGAGTATTCAAAGCAGCGCAACATGACACACACATCTCCCGCATAGAGGCTGGCTCACTGGTGGTGAAGTTCTGCAGAGCGACTCACCGCTTTGCGCTGCATCTGATACTCCACTACTGCCAGCTGCTGCTCACATAGTCTCTCCAGCATATGCAAGGTGGAGTTCCATCTTGTGTGTACATCGCATATCAGTAGGTGAGCGGGAAGGAAGAAGTAACACTGCAGCGCAGACAGGCAAGTAGTGGCAGGGTGAGTAGGTTCAAAAGCGCACACACTGCCCGTACTTTCAGCAACAGATATGACATATTGCAGGAAGCTCTGTACCACCATGTTCACCACATGCCCCAGGCAAGGGATGTGCTTCAAACTGGCTAGGCCCAGAAGTGATATGAGATTTTGCCCATTATTGCAGACCACCAGGCTGGGCTTGAGGTTCTCCTGCACCAACCACTCATCAGTCTGCTGTTTGATACCTGTCCACAGCTCCTGCGTTGTGTGGGATTTGTCCCCCAAACAGAGGAGTTTAAGGACAGCTTTCTGTCGTTTTCCCTTAGCTCTGCTGAAGTTGGTGGTGCAGGTCTTACTGTGACCGGATAAGTAGGTGGTGGAGGAAGCTGAGTAGCAGGCGGAGGAGGCAATCTGGACAGAGAAACGTCTTGTAATGCTTGGAATTGGAACAACATGGGTTAAAATGCCTTCTGCCTCTGTCCCAGCCACCGCTACATTTACCTAGTAGGCAGTTAGGGAGATGTAACATTCCTGGCCATGCTTACTAGACCACGTATCGGTGGTTATGTGGATTTTGCCATTGATGGCACAGCGCATTGCACACCTGATTTTGTCCACAGCATGTGTGTGCAGGGCAGGGATGGCAAACCTGGCAAAGTAGTTGCAGCTGGGAACAATGTACTGAGAGACAGCCACCATCATCATTTTTTTAACTATCCGCCTCCACCAGCCGGAACGGCAACATTTCAAAGGCCAGGAATTTTGAAATGCTGTCATTCAGGACCATAGCTCGTGGATGGCTAGGGCAAATCTCTTCTTTCTATCAGGGGTTTGGGGGATGGAAGCTAAACCCTTCCATGGGACAGTGTGGACATGCTCAGTGACACTGATGGTGGTGATGGGGTTGTTGTCATATTGTAATGGGCTGGGTGGTGGAACCACTGTGCCGGAGCTTAAGAAAAACTTGGAGGGGTGCGACTAGGAGCGGCCCCCAATCTGACCATGGATACATAGCAGCATATAATATCAAGATACAAGGAGAGACACGGTAGGCCATCCAGATTCTACTTCAGGACTGACTTTGGGTAGGTGTCAACTGATACCCTAGGAACGGGTAGCTGAGGTGGCCTGAGGGAATGTCCAACAGATGCAGGCAGACGGAGTAAGAGGACAGGAACCATGGATACAATCTGGACTGGCTGACAAAAAGATGGGCACTAGCAAGTGCAACTGAACCAGGTCACACAGAGATGAGTACTGATAGGACAGGACTGGCTGACGTAGCGCTGAGCACTGGCAGTTGCAGTGGGAGCAGTTGACGCTGAGATGAGCACTGGCAGGTGCAGCATACAGGGACCTTAGAACTCACAAGAGTGTTAGGAAACAAACTCACAAGATTGCACAGGCACCTCCATGTTGGAGGAGATGCCTAAAATAGTAAGTGTCCTTAAGAAAGGGAAAGTGTGCTCGCGTGTGCCCTAAGCATAGTACCTGTGAAACTGTGTGCAGTGCACACACCCTGGGAAGCTGAAGACCCAGAAGGAGGAGACAGAGCAGGACGGGGATGCGGCAGTGAGTATGCTGGTGTCTTTGTAAGGGGAGAAGTACCACATGCAGAGACGACAGTGCTACACACATCCTCCCTTTATAGGGAAGCAGGTGGCACTGTTGATCATGAGCATGAGGAAAATGCCAACACCACAGCAGAAGATGGAGCAGAGGGAGGCTCAGATCTGTCATGCTTTTTAAGTGAGCACTCCACTGCATGTCATGCTTGGAATTCAGATGCCTCGTAATTAGTGTTGAGCGATACTTTCCGATATGAAGAAATATCGGATCGGATTGGATCGGGCCGATACCCAAAAAGTATCGGATATCGTCCATTCCGATACCGGAAACCAATGCAAGTCAATGGGACAGAAATATCGGTATTAAAAAAAACCCTTTCCTTGTAAACACTAGATATATACACATAGAATACGTATATACATATACATGTCATTGTGACACATATATATACAGTATATATATTTATAGTTCATACACTTCTACATAGTATAATAGCCGCTAATTCAATAGCCGGCTTTTCTGAAATTACAGAACCACCTGACATGAAATGACACATGGTTTACATACAGTTAATCATGTCATTTCATGTAGTTTGATATATGGTTTTCACTAACAATTACATGAGTGTATGTGTGCAAAATTTCACACATGTAGGGGTTAATTAAAGTTGTAAATTCGTTGAAGTTGTAAACCATGTGTCATTTCATGTCGGATCTGTAATTTCACAAAAGCCGACAATTGAATTAGCGGCTATTATACTATGTAGAAGTGTATGTACTATAAATATATATATATATATATATGTATGTGTCACAATGACATGTATATATATATATATATATGAGGTGTAAAACTGTTGAAAAAAATGCGTGTGCTAGGAGGGTGCATTTATTTAGTGCCCCCCTGGCTACTAACATCTTCCCCAGCCAATCCAGAAAAGGCAAATCTATAATTAGATTCGCCCTTTCTGGCACTTAGCCCGTCTATTCCCATTGCCCTGTAGCGGTGGCGATTGGGTTAATAATGGGTTAAAGCCACCTTGCTATTGGAAGGTGACTTTAAGCCAGGTTAATAATTGAGAGCTGTCAATTAGACAACTATCAATTATTAATCCTATTGCATGAAATAAAAATAAAACACACACACTTTAATTAAAAATCATTTTAATAAAATAATGAAACAGTTTTTGACCATATTTTATTTTCCAGGTAAATCCTTTCGAATCCCTTGTTCACCTGTAATAAAAATAAAATAATAAAGCAACATTATTCTTACCTATCCGGTGTTCAGTCAGGTCCCCCGATGTAATCCTTCTGAAAGGGTTAACGTTTACTGCAGGGACCACAGCTAATGCTGCCAGCCTCGCAGTAAACCCCAGAAAGAATGAGCTCCTCTCCCGGCTGAAAGGAGTGATTAGCTGGGAAGCATAATTGATTGCTTCCCAGGCTAATCAGTTCAGGTCAGCCAGGGACACCGCACAGCATCAGTGACGTCAGAGGGAATCCCGACTGACCTTAACTGAACTGATTAACAAAAATAGGGGATCTCCTCGAAAAAAAAATGGCGTGGGGTCCCCCTATTTTTGTTAACCAGCCAGATGAAGCAGACTACTGAGGCCTGGTATTTAAGGCTGTTAAGGATCCAAGATCCATGAACCTTGCAAGCCTGATACCAGGCCACAGCAGTCTGCTTATCTTGGTTGGTTAACAAAAATAGGGGATCCCCTCGAAAAAAAAATGGCGTGGGGGTCCTCCTATTTTTGTTAACCAGCCAAGTAAAAAAGAAACGACGAAAAGCAAGTGACAATAGTCCATATATAGTAAAAAATATATATTTTTATTAATGTATATCAAAAAGAGACAGATGAACAGGGTGATAACACTATGGTGTACATGAACACAGGGGTGTAAAACAGGAACGCGGGTATACAGCATACCACTCAGATGCAGGAGACCACCCGGGAGGCAAATCACGCAAGGGGGAAAAAGGAGAGCTGAACACGCGCGTCGGGGTGACGCGTGGTGTTCAGCTCTCCTTTTTCCCCCTTGCGTGATTTGCCTCCCGGGTGGTCTCCTGCATCTGAGTGGTATGTGCATGTATGCCAGTTTCTTCTATTATATGTATGCTATGTGCAGCCATGATTCTAATTGTATGTTTTTATTTTGGATATGCACACTTCTAATGCATCAGACTAGGTTTACTACTGGGGGATACATATAGATATATCTGTGGATTATCCTTACAATATTAATATATAAGTTTTTGATTAAATTTGAGCTGTATACCCGCGTTCCTGTTTTACACCCCTGTGTTCATGTACACCATAGTGTTATCACCCTGTTCATCTGTCTCTTTTTGATATACATTAATAAAAATATATATTTTTTACTATATATGGACTATTGTCACTTGCTTTTCGTCGTTTCTTGGTTCCCTATTGTGACTTGTCCTTTAATATATGTCCATTATTCTGGTATCATAATGATATAGAAATACATATTGCATCCTATTATATGGTAAATAATGATACCGTTGTGGTTGTTTAAGCTTTACACAGCCAAGTAAAAAGCAGACTGCTGCGGCCTGGTATTAAAAGACTGTCAAGGCCCAAGGATTTTGGCCCTCAACAGCCTAAAAATACCAGGCTGCAGCAGCCCCACAATTGGCGCATCCAAAGATGCGCCAATTGTGGCACTTTACCCGGCTCTTCCCACTTGCCCTGTAGCAGTGGCAAGTGGGGTAATAAGTGGTTAATGTCACCTTTGATTGAACGGTTACAATAAGCCCGGTTAATAATGGAGAGGCGGCAATAAGACACCGATCCATTATTAATCATAAAGTTTGTAAATGTTTAAAAAAAATACACAGCCAGAATAAAGTATTTTAACGAAATAAGACACAACACAGTTTTCATTATATTTTATTGCACGCTCATCCTGCGACGCCATCGATCTCCTGTAAAAAAACAAAAATAACAAATCAACACAAATACTCCCTGTCCGACGTAGTCCAAGATAACGAGTGTCCAACGATGAGTCCAGCTCTGCTACATGTGGATGCCAGGCTCAGCCTGACATCCATACACAGCAGAGCTGCTTACATGAGGAGATTCCCCGGCGGTGACGTCATCTGGACTTCTCACGGCCAGCTGTCGCGAGAGTACAGCTGGCTGAGTTTACCCAGTACCCGGCAGTCACGTGCAGTTATCGTGAGAAGCTACACGTGACCGCCAGGGAGAGGGTAATGGCCGGTCAGCTGTATGATCAGCTGGCAGCGAGAAGAACTCCATCCACGACGTGACCACCGGGGATCCTCTGTAAGGTAAGTGCTGAGTCCTGACTCCTGACAGACACGACCGACACTGACAGTGACACTTTCGGGAAGTTCCTGTGTCACGTACTTCCTTCTGTGACACAGGAACTCCCCATATACTTTCCTGACAACGTCCGATTCCGGTATCCGATATGCAAAAAGTATCGAATCTCAGAATCGGAATTCCGATACAGCGAATATCGGCCGATACCCGATATTTGCAGCATCGGAATGTTCAACACTACTCGTCATGCATGTGATGGTCAGGTTCAATAGATTTATGCCTCGCTTCAGGCTCTGATGGCACAATGTGCAAACCACCACAGCATATTCCCTGAAGAAATTTAGCTTGCTTTGGTGTACTCATGGCCACGCAGTGGGCAATAGCAGATGATGTTCTGACTAGGGGCCGCTCATTTTGCCTTTGCCCCCTGATCCCTCTTTTGCTGTGCTGCTGGAGCAGCATCGCTATCTCCTCTTACACCGAACTGTGCATATCACTAGGAAGGCCTCTGCTCCATGTGGGTCTAGGACCTCACCATCACCCACATCATCTTCCACCTACTCCTCACCGCTACCCTCCTTGCTGGGCTGCAAAATGCAGAAAGACGCTGCAGTTGGCAACTGTGTTTCGTCATCCTCTGAGATGTGCTGTGGTGGTCCACTGACCATGTGCACTAGCCCTCCCACATACTCACCATCCAACTTAACAAGTGGTTGGGCATCAGTGCACTGATTCTCTTCCACTTCTAGGACAGAGCAAGGTGGATGGGCCATGGAACCCCAGTCAGTGTAGTCAGCAAAAGCAGAAGAGACTTCTGCATGACTTGGGGCTCAGACTGGTTTGCTGATTTGCAAGGTGGGTGAGGTTGAAGACAGATGACCATGGTCCTCAGGTGCCAACAATGCACTTTCTGCAGTGGACAAGGTGGAAGATAGTGCTAAGGGACTGAAGCCATTCTCAGCCATTCAATCTAATACCTTTTCAACATCTTTCATTCACCATTTTGCAGGGGTACTTGGCCCTTCAAAAGGACGTATAGTGTCCTGTTGCTTGCGTGCACCAGAGGAAGATGCATTTGGGCACATAGCAGGTACAGAACAACCACGTACTCTCCCGGCAGCAGCTACACCACCACTGCCAGCAGCATCTACAACAGCAGCACCATGATCACGTCCATGTCCCCTATTTGATGCTCTCCTCAATTTTAGAAGTGTTTTTGTGGCACACTACTCACACAGAGATGGCCTCAGAGTAAATTTATTTATTTACCACACTTCTTGTATAGACACAGCGTTACAGTAAAATTATTTGTTTGGCATACAAATGGCAAAGAGGTGGCCGCTGAGATTTATTTATTAGCCACACTACTCGTATTGACACAGCGGTACAGTAAAATTGTTTGCTTGGCTCACAAATGTCAAAGAGACGGCTGCTGAAATTTAATTATTTGCCACTCTATGCAAATAGACATAGCAGTTCAGTAAAATTATTTGTTTGGCCTACAAGTGGCAAAGACAATGCTGCTGAGAATTATTTATTTGCCACACTACTCATATGGAAACAGCGGTACAATAAAAATGTTTGTTTTGCCTACAAATGGCAAAGAGACGCTGCTGAGATTTATTTGTTAGCCACACTACACGTATTGACACGGCCGTACAGTAAAATTGTTTGTTTAGCCTACAAAAGGCAAAGAGACAGCTGCTGACATTAATTTATTTGCCACACTACTCGTATAAACATAGCGGTATAGTAAAATTATTTGTTTGGCCTACAAATGGCAAAGAGATAGCTGCAGACATTTATTTGCCACACTACTCATATAGACACAGCGGTAAAATAGAATGATTTGTTTGGCCTACAAATGGCAAATAAACAGCTGCTGATATTTACTTATTTGCCACACTACTCTTAAGGGTATGCCACACTAAACAATATCGCTAACGGGATCGCTAAAAAACGTCACTATTTAGCGATCCCGTTAGCGATGTTGTTCAGTGCGGCAGCTTCCAGCGACGAGCTTCCTGCTGTGATCTCGCTCGTCGCTGGAATCGTTCCGGACCCTATTTTCTCATCGGCGCTCCCGCTGGGTAAGTATCTAATCGCTGTGTGGCACCTTTTCTTAGCGATTTAGCGGTACTTTTGTACCGCTAAAGTCATTAAGAAGATCGCTAACGGCGATAGCGTCGTTAACTATATCGCTAAATGTGGCCTCATTTAGCGATATAGAAACAATCCCGCTAGCGATCGCATTAGTATGCGTCGTTATTGTGATCGCTAGCGGGATTGTTTAGTGTGGCAGTACCTTTATAGACACAGCAATGTAGTAAAATTATTTGTTTGGCCTGCAAATGTCAGTGAGACAACTGCAGAGTAGAATTATTTTTAATGCACACTACTTGCATAGACACGATTGAGGAGTACACACAGCGTTTTTTTGGCATGTTACTCCCACAGGCAGAGTTGCAGAGTACACACAGCAGCTTTTTGACAGAGTACTCCCACTGCCAGGGTTGCAGATTCCACACAGCAGCTTTTTGGCATAGTACTCCCACTGCCAGTGTTGTAGAGTACTCACACATATATGGGTGAAGAGTATACAAAGCAGCTTAAAAACTCAACACTCCCACAGGCCAAGGTGCAGAGTACATACAGCAGCTTTTTAACAGAGTACTCCCACTGCCAGGGTTGGAGAGTACACACAGCAGCTTTTTGGCATAGTACTCCCACAGGCGTGGTTGCAGAATACACATAGCAGCTTTTTGGCACAGTACTCTTACGGATATTTTTGCAGAGTTCACAAAGCGGCTTAAAGGCACAGTACTCCCAAAGGCAGGGGTGCAAAGAACAAACAGTGGCTTTTTGACACAGTACTCCCCCAGGCGGGGTTGTAGAGTACACAAAGCAGTTTTTGGAACAGTGCTCCTACAGACAGGATTGCAGAGTGCACACAGCAGCTTTAGGCACAGTACTCCCACAGATATGGGTGCAAAGTACACACAGTGGCTTAAATGCCCAGTGCTCTCAATGAGATACGTGCAGAGTTCACACAGCAGCTTTTCTGCAGAGTGTGCTATCTAACACTGTACCTCACTCCAGCTGTGTCCTGTCACTACACTAATCAGAGAAGAATGGCGGCGGCATTCATGGTTCCGCATTTATACAGCTCGGGACACATGCTGCATTGGCCAATCACAGCCATGCCAATATTTGACATGGCTGTGATGGCTCCAGAAGTGCCCACAGCCTAAAAGCATGTTGATTAGCTGTGCTACAGCCTTTCAACAAACTTTATTAGACATCTGAGCCCAAACAGTAAACCAGACATCCTGCTAAAAGTCCGTGTTTGGAATTTGGTACTGGACACCAGGTGTCCTGTACAGATCCCGAATGTCACAGTATGGTTCGCTCATCTCTATTTGTGACATTGCTTCAGCTGTGATGAGTATTCAATAGTAAATAGGTGCCCAATCCTTAAGAGCCACTTAAGTAAACCTATTATACATGCTATATCAATATTTCTCTTTAATTGATTTTGTTTGCTACCATTAGGTACATGCTTTTGTAAGGTATTATGATACTTGAAGTTCTATGAAATATTTCCAAATTTCAGTTCCATTAAAGGAAGCATAATTTACCACATAATGATTTCCTTCTTTTATAGGCTGACTCAGACATCAAAAGTAACCAAGGTTATTAATGTAAAACCATAGTGACCTCATTAATTAATCCTCTTGACTTGGACAAAAATATCACATTTGTAAAGGATATTTAGCAATTGCACAATTCTGCAAGATCATTATTTGGCTGTCTGAGATGGTTACAGAAGAAACAGCATATCATATTGCACAATAATCTTTGAAGTCACTGATTAATGTTCCTAATTAACTAAAATTAAAAGGGAATTTTCTAGGAGAACCTACAGAATCCCACTCATTTATTCAATTATAATGTAATAGGAAAATGTGTTAACAGTAGTGACATGTCTGCAAAATGAATTCATATTAAACTAATACTGCCAAGATGTTAAAAAAGTTTTCTGGATATTCTACAATAATAAAAAACTTTGCATGAGTTTCAGCGTAGCAGGCATAATGACTTACTTAAGGGGCCGTCTCACACAACGATCTCGCTAGCGAGATCGGTGCTGAGTCACTAGTTTTGTGACGCAGCACCGAGCTCACCAGCGATATCGCTGTGTGTGACATTCAGCGACGATCAGCCCCCCTGCCGGGTATCGCTGATCGTCGCTGAAATGTCTGGACATTTTTTTGATCGCTGGTCTCCCACTGACAGGCACGCATCGCTGCGTGTGACAGGCGGGAGACCAGCGATCCGCTAGTAACCAAGGTACACAGGGGTTTCCAGGCGCGGGGCTGTGCCTAGAAACCCGCTGTGTACCTTGGATACCAGCGCACTGATGCAGGGAGCTTGTATCCAAGGTACACAGCGGGTTTCCAGGCACCGCGCAGCGCTTGGAAACCCGCTGTGTACCTTGGATACCAGCTCCCTGCATCAGGGCGCTGGTATCCAAGGTACACTGCGGGTAACTAAGCGATGTTACCCACAGTGTCCTTGTGCTGATCGCTGCCCTGAGCTGCCTGTTTGGCAGCTCAGCAGCGATAATATAGCGATACACCAGCGATCCTGACAAGTGCATATCGTTGTCGGGATCGCTGGTGTATCGCTATGTGAGACCCAGCCTTTAGATCAGGTGAGATCACACCTTCTGCGTAGAGTCCACATGCTGCATAGAGTGGAGCATTGGAAGAACAAGACAAGGTGAGTATTGGGCATGTGACGACACAACATTTAATCCTAATTCTCCAAACATGTATTTTCAGTAGGCCAGGATAAATAGGCTATTGTCTGAATGTTGACTATTGAATTTATGAGTTTTTCTTCTGTTGGTCAAGAAACATGGCCTATTGTCATAGGAATCTGAATGTTGACACTAGAATTGATGATTGTGATATTGCTGAATGACTGCTGTTTACATCTTATATCATCTCCTATAGGTTATTGTCTGCTATCTTTTCTAGGCAAGGACACAGGGTCATTGAGCAATGACCCTCCAGTCACCTGGTTACGTGACTCAATGGACTGTCAGCTTCTTAAGCTTGACATTACCTCCTCTCTGTGGGTGCCCACCATAAGAAAGGTGTCACAGGTGGGAGTAATTGGCTCTGGAAGCCCTGATGTCACAGCTGTTCTAATCCCAGTGAATCAGTGCAAGGGTGAGACTGTAATTTTGCACCATTTGGATATTTGCTAGGATGGTTCTATTTGTTATTATCTGTTGGTAGTTCAATAAAGTATTGCCACGCTGTTTTACCCTCACCCTGTGTTGCATGAGTAGTATTTTGCCTATGGGAAAACAGAGTGGATGTTCAGTGCGATGAGTCCTGGTCCAATGCAGTTTCAGGCCAGCGGTAGAGAGCACCCTCTGATCCTCATGTCTCCACAGTCCATGATACTGTGCGGAAGTAGTAGGGACCAGTAGAGTCCATTATTCAGAGTTGTAATACTCCTCCCTTGCCTCTTCCCTCATACCGCCACATCCACTTTTTCCTCCACTTGGACCTACACCTCCTGGTCCCAGATAGCTAGTTTTAGTTTTATAAATTCTAGGTTGGTTTAAGTGAGTTACATTAAAAAATAAAAATAAAAAATAAACAGCGTTTGATTAATCCTCCCTTACCTCTTCCACCCATACTGCCGCATCTACATCTTCCTGCACTTGGACCTACACCTCCTGGTTATAAATAGCTAGTTTCATTTTGTAAATTGTAGGTTGTGTTAAGTCAGTTCCATAACAAAACAAAAAACAATACAAAAAAAGTGCTGGATTATTTCTTCCTTGACTCTTTATTTTTTTATTTATTTTACTCAGTTACAGAGCACCATTAAATCCACAGAGATTAACAGCCCCCATTGGGGCTCACAATCTAATTTCCCTATCAGTATGTATTTTGAATGTGGGAGGAAACCGGAAAACCCACTCAAACACAGGGAGAACATGCAAACTCCATATAGATGTGGAGGGCTAACATGAAACCTACTACCTTAAAATCATATTATATTTAAATCATTCAAAATCATTTTTAATGATTTAAATAAAATATGATTTTAAAGTATTAGGTTTCATGTTAGCCTCTTTAGTTACTACAGTCATGGCCAAAAGTTTTGAGAATGACACAAATATTATATTTTCACATGATCTGCTGCCCTCTGGTTTTTATGTGTGTTTGACAGATGTTTTTATCGCAGACAGAAATATAATTGCAAACATATGAGTAACAAAAGCTTATATTGACAGAATGAGTTAATGCAGCAAGTCAATATTTGCAGTGTTGACCCTTCTTCTTCAGGACCTCTGCAATCTCCCTGGCATGCTCTCAATCAACTTCTGGACCAAATCCTGACTGATAGCAGTCCATTCTTGCACAATCAATGCTTTCATTTTGTCAGAATTTTTAGGTTTTTGTTTGTCCACCCGTCTCTTGATGATTGACCACAAGTTCTCAATGGGATTAAGATCTGGGGAGTTTCCAGGCCATGGACCCAAAATCTCTATGTTTTGTTCCCTGAGCCATTTAGTTATCACCTTTGCTTTATGGCAAGGTGCTCCATCATGCTGGAAAAGGCATTGTTGATCGCCAAACTGCTCTTGGAGGGTTGGGAGAAGTTGCTCTTGGAGGACATTCTGGTACCATTCTTTATTCATGGCTGTGTTTTTAGGCAAGACTGTGAGAGAGCCGATTCCCTTGGCTGAGAAGCAACCCCACACATGAATGGTTTCAGGATGCTTAACAGTTGGCATGAGACAAGACTGGTGGTAGCGCTCTCCTTGTCTTCTCCGAATGAGGCGTTTTCCTGATGTCCCAAACAATCGAAAAGGGGATTCATCAGAGAAAATAACTTTACCCAGTCCTCAGCAGTCCACTGCCTGTACCTTTTGCAGCATATCAGTCTGTCCATGATGTTTTTTATGGAGAGAAGTGGCTTCTTTGCTGCCCTCCTTGAGACCAGGCCTTGCTCCAAGAGTCTCCGCCTCACAGTGCGTGCAGATGCACTCACACCTGCCTGCTGCCATTCCTGAGCAAGCTCTGCACTGCTGGTAGCCCGATCCCGCAGCTGAAACACTTTTAAGAGACAGTCCTGGCGCTTGCTGGTCTTTCTTGGGCGCCCTGGAGCCTTTTTGGCAACAATGGAACCTCTCTCCTTGAAGTTCTTGATTTATGCGATAGATTGTTGACTGAGGTGCAATCTTTCTAGCTGCGATACTCTTCCCTGTTAGGCCATTTTTGTGCATTGCAATGATGACTGCACGTGTTTCTTTAGAGATAACCATGGTTAACAGAAGAGAAACAATGATGCCAAGCACCAGCCTCCTTTTAAAGTGTCCAGTGGTGTCATTCTTACTTAATCATGACAGATTGATCTCCAGCCATGTCCTCATCAACACCCACACCTGTGTTAATGGAGCAATCACTGAAAAGAGGTTAGCTGGTCTTTTTAAGGCAGGGCTGCAATGATGTTGAAATGTGTTTTGGGGGATAAAGTTCATTTTCTAGCCAAATATTGACTTTGCAAGTAATTGCTGTTAAGCTGATCACTCTTTATAACATTCTGGAGTATATGCAAATTGCCATTAGAAAAAGTGAAGCAGTAGACTTTGTAAAAATTAATATTTGTATCATTCTCAAAACTTTTGGCCATGACTGTATACCCTACTATCTTTAGTTTATTCTCTTTTCCTTAAAGATGTTGTCCTTGGTTAGATTTGAACCCAAGTCCCCAGTGCTGCAAAGCTCTTGTACCAACCACTGAGCCACCATGCAGCCCTGACTCTTCCATCTATACCCCCACATCCACCTCCTTATCCACTTGGACCTGTTCCTCCTGGTTCAAAATTTTATTTCTGTTATTTTTAGCATATGGACAGGACGCAGCTGTATTGAGGGCAGTATTAGGTTTTGCGCCTGCGCAAGTTTCCAAAAACACTCTCTAAGTGAACTCTGCAACTGTCTGTGATAGTATCGTGCGTAACCTAAAGTTTTTATAATCTTCAACTGTTTCCATAGGTGTTATGTGCATGTAAGTATATTTTCTACCCTTTTGCAGCCATATCCGTGATTGTACTGAGCCATTAGCAGCTGTATTTTTAGTGTTTAGTTTTTAGTGTATTTTTTAACCCATATCTGTGTGAGTGCTTTGCCAAAAGCCACTATATGTATTCTTTATCCCGTATCTAAGAGTACTGTGCCTTGAAGCCACTGTGTGTGCCTGTAGGGGTACTGTGCCCCTTTGTCTGGGTGTGACATCTTTAATCAGCTTTCTCAGGGAAATGTGAAAACATGCTTTGTGTGTGAAATTTGTTTTCAGCTTCTGTGGGTGAAATGTGGAAACATGCACTGTGGGTGAACTTTGTCATCAGCTTCTGTGAGGGAAATATGGAAGCATGCTCTGTGGGTGACATTTTTAACAGAACTGCAGGTAGCAAGTCTCACTGTGGACCGCTAGCTTGATCCAAGCTCATGCTACCAGCTTTTCCTCAGTGACATTTGTAACTAGAGATGAACTAACTTGTTCGGAAAACGTTCGCCAATTTCAAATTCGGCACATTCAGTTTTGTGTTCGGTTTCCCGAGCATTTTTGCTCAAAGTCAACAAAATTTGGTCACAGTTCGTAAATCATTGCATTTCCAATAATGCTTTTGTTATGAATTTGGCTAGTATACTGGTGCTGTATGATGAGTTTTGTGCTAAAACCGTGTTGCCGTCTCAGGAGGCCCCATTTGCTAATCCAAATAATTTGTGATAAAACTTTGTTTCAGTGAGAAATCAGAAGTCCAAATTTCCACTTAAAAATCCTTAGGCCAAATATTTCAGGTGCAGCTTGGAGGCCCAATTTTCTAATCCAAATTGCGATAAAACTGTTTCAGTGGCAAATCAGAAAGCCAGATTTCTACTAAAATAATTGTTAGGCCTAATATTGGGTACAGGCAGGAGGTCCAATTTGCTAATCCAAATCATTTGTGATAAAACTGTGTTTCAGTGAGAAATAAGAAGGCCAGATTTCCACTTAAAAATCACTAGGCCTAATAGTGGGGCGCAGACAGGAGGCGCAATTTGCTAATTCAAATCATTTGGGATAAAACTATGTTGAAATCAGAAGGACACATTTCCTCTTAAAAATCGTTATGTATAACAGTGTGGTTCAGGCACACTATCTAAGGCCTCTTTCACACATCAGTTTTTTGGCGTCAGTCGAAATCCGTCGGCGTGACGGATCGACGGTTTCCTTCGAAAATTGTGAAAAACTGTTGAGACGGATCAGTTTTTTTCATCCGTTTCTTCCGTTTTTCGACGGATCCGTTTTTTAAAAACTCCAAAAGGGAGGCTCCCAAAACGTTATTGGCTACTGGAAACTACTGAAAACCTATATAAAGAGTGTTTTAACACCCCATGTTTGAAAGGTTGTAGTGACAGAAATGGAAGGAGTTATAGCGAAGATTGTGAACATCTATGAGGATTTTGCTGTTGAGGCAAATCATTTGGCAGTGATCGTTCAGGAAAAGGAGCGAGAAAGAGAGCGCATCATGCGTCTGCGACATTTTTGGATCCACCCTATAACAGCACAGCAAATGACATGTGGGGTCTATTCAACTCTATATATGGAGTTAAGAGTAAACCACGAGAAGTTTTTCAACTATGTACGGATGAAAGCTGAGAATTTTGGTGGAACGTGTTTCAGAAGTCATCCGGAGAAATGACATCTATTGCCGCTTTTCCATATCACCGGCAGAGCATTTGATGGTTACTCTCTGGTAAGCCATTTTTATTGTTTCTCCTCCTGCAGACTTCTAACTGTAATGTTGTTGCTGGTAGTTTGTATTAATTATTGTCTTTTCCTTTTTGAACAGATGCCTTGCAACTGGCGAATCCCTTTCCGCACTACATAATCAATTCAGGTTTGGGATCTCCTTGTTGAACTCCCGCCTGACAACCCTGTCTCCTGTAATGAGAAAGCACAAATTGGTTAGTATACAACACATTACATCCTGCAACATAACTTACTGAACTGTGAATACTTACGCGCTTGATCCTGTGCTTTGAGCTTCGAGGTCCTCCCAGTCGTCCTCAACTATAATACAAACTTCCTCCCAGAGCCGACAGGTCACGACACTGTCAGCATGGCGGCGGTCCCCCATGTTCCACAGCGGCTCCCGTTCTCGTACCTCATTGATGTGGCGGTCTACATCCAGATCACCATCCTCAACATCCAAGTCAGGAGCATGCTGTGAAGCGTGTTAGAAAAGAAAAAAAATAAACATTAAACTCAAATCATCCACATGAACTATAAAAATAATAAAACAAAAAAAAAGAAGGGTATTTATTCTATGCTGACAGCCACGACGCTCACGACGACCATGGTAGGTGCTTGGAGGACCTCTATGCCAAGCCCCAGAATCTGAAGACTATAAAAAAAAAAATTATGTGCTTGGATGTAGACATATGTATTGTGTGTACTGTGATGTCTGTGATGAACTGTTTTTTATATGTTGGGTGGACTGTGATGTCTGTAAGGATCTGTTTCTGCGAAACTTACATGCGCCCACTCCTGGCATTTCGCCAGCCCGTCCATCTCCTTCTGGAAGCCCCTCTGATGCTGCAGCTTCCCGTGAAACCAGAATTAATGCATATAAGGTTACAAAAACTGTTACCATCACCGAAAAAAATATACATTTTTAATTACCTCAGTTCGACGTAGCTGTGAGGGAGGGCTCCCAGAAGAAGACATGGCCTGTTGTCTTGTAGTATCTGCAAGTATAAGGACAATTGTTAGCTACTATACAAATTATATATTAAGCTTTCTGGTCTTTAATACTTACATCATGACTTGGTCAGTAGTGGCCTGGCTTGGTCAGTGGTGGCCTGGCTTGGTCAGTGGTGGCTTGGCTTGGTCTGTGGTGGCCTGGCTTGGTCCCTGGTCTCTCGAAGTATCTGCAAGTATAAAGACACTTGTTAGCTATTATACTGATTATTTCTGTGTTTTCTGCTGAATTAGAAAATAAAAAAGGTAGCTCCAGAGCTATTTGGATTTCAACCCCTCCCCCCAAAATATAATCCCCCTGTGTCCCCAAAACCAAAAATGCAAAGTACTTCAGTAGGTTTCTAAACCACCCCTCTGTAATTTAAAGGTTGATATGCGCAATGCGCAAGCAGGCATAAACCTCCACCTCCTGTATTTCCCCCCAAAACACAAAGCTAACACAGCCACCCAAGTAGGACCTTGCAAACACCTAAAACCCCCCTTCCAACTTGATATGCACGATGCGCAAGCTGGCAAACCCTCCACCTCCTGTATTTCCCAAAAAAAACAAACCTATACCTTGCAAACACTACCCTCCTTCCAACTTTAAATCCCTAACCCCACTTGAATATCTATTGACCACAGAAGCAATGTTTTAATAACCCTGGTAAAATTTTAAATACCCAATTTCTGCATTCCTCATTTGTATGCACCTTTTTTTTTAGAATAGAACCTTAAACACCTCTGTATTGCATGCTGTGCTTTCCTGTGTGACATAACCCACAATTTTAACCCCTTCACTCCCGTAGCTTTTTTCGATTTTTCGTTTTTCGCTCCCCTTCTATCCAGAGCCATAACTTTTTTATTTTTCAGTCAATATGGCCATGTGAGGGCTTACTTTTTGCGGCACGAGTTGTACTTTTGAATTAAATCATTGGTTTTACCATGTCGTGTACTCGAAAATGGGAAAAAAATTCCAAGTGCGGTGAAATTGCAAAAAACGTGCAATCCCACACTTGTTTTTTGCTTGACTTTTTTGCTAGGTTCACTAAATGCTAAAACTGACCATCCATTATAATTCTCCAGTTTATTATGAGTTCATAGACACCAAACATGTCTAGGTTCTCTTTTATCTAAGTGGTTGAAAAAAATTCCAAAGTTTGCTAATAAAAACAAAAAACAAATTTTGCCATTTTCCGAGACCTGTAGCATCTCCATTTTTTGTGATCTGGGGTTGGGTGAGGGCTTATTTTTTGCGCACCAAGCTGATGTTTTTAATTATACCACTTTTGTGCAAATACGTTCCTTTGATCGCCCATTATTGCATTTTAATGCAATGTTGCGGTGACCAAAAAAACGTAATTCTGGCGTTTTGAATTTTTTTTCGCTACGCCGTGTAGCGATCCGGTTAATCCCTTTTTTTATTGATAGATTGAGCAATTATGAACACGGCGACACCTAATATGTGTAGGTTTGATTTTTCTTTTATTGTTTAATTTTGATTGTGGCGAAAGGTGGGTGATTTGAAATTTTAAGCTTTTTTTTTCATTTTAAACACTTTTTTTTTATTTTTGGCATGCTTCAATAGCCTCCATCGGAGGCTAGAAGCATGCACAACTCTATCGCCTCTGCTACATATGGGCGATGAGCAGATCGCCCATATGTAGCAGATTTACTGCATTGTTATGAGCGCCAACCACCAGGTGGCCCTCATAGCAATGTGTCTGCAACAACCATAGAGGTCTCTATGAAAGCTCGGGTTGCCAATGCAATGCGTCGCCGACCCCCGCTCACGTGACGGGGTCGGCGATGCGCTCTAGTTAAATGCCTGCTGTCAGCTTTAACAGCGGGTTTTAACTAGTTAATAGGCACGAGTGGATCGCGATTCCGCTTGCGCCTATTGCGGGCACATATCAGCTGTTTATAACAGCTGACATGTCGCGGCTTTGAGGTGGGCTCACAGCTGGAGCCCACCTCAAAGCAGGGGATACTTACCGATGACGTACTATCCCATCTTCAGTAATGAAGGGGTTAAAGTGAACTTGCTGAAATGATACTATGGACAGTTTTTGGAGCAATTTTTATTTTTATTTTTTTTACCTTTTTTTACTTTTTGTGAAAGCAAGCAGGAGCAACACTGCTCTTTATTTTAAATACAAGTACAGTATCAGGAAACAGGAACAAAACGAAAGTGAAACTACAAGTGAGACTATTTCTTATACAATACATTAAACAGAAGGAAACGTTACACAACATCGCCATCTATTGTCAGGTCAGCATAAAGTCCTCCTTTTACTTATAATACAGTAAGTCCTAATCTGTTGCATATGCCAACACCCTTTCTCAACAATAAGGACTTATTCAATCAAGCCCAACTTTTATATTAGTCTCTGTTTATCAGCATTCAACGCCTTCGTGAAAATGTCTGTTGTCATTTCTTCAGTAGGGCAATACTCCAACTTCAAGACTCCTTGATCCTGATGATCTCTCAAGAAATGATATTTCACATCAATATGCTTGGTTCTTGGATTGACTCTTTCCATCTGAGCAAGAACAAGACATCCTTGATTGTCCTCTTTTAGTTTTGTTGGTTCCAACTGTGGTTGTCCTAGGTCTGTTAACAATTGTCTTAACCACAGTACTTCTTGACTCGCATGTGCTGCTGCAACATATTCTGCTTCTGTTGAAGATAGTGTCACAATTGACTGTTTCCTACTTGTCCAACTTATTGGTCCACCTGAGAGAAAAAAAATATGTCCACTGGTAGATCTTCTGTCAGTTGGATCTCCAGCCCAATCTGCATCAACATATCCTGTTAAAATGCAATTATCACCTGTGGGTAATTTCAGCTTAACATTGCTAGTTCCTTTCAAATAACGTATTACTCTCTTCACGGCATTCCAATCAGCTTTATTTGGTTTTGATACCTTTCTACTCAGGATTCCTACTGCTGCTGCGATGTCTGGTCTTGTAATGGTCGCTAGATACAGTAGTTTTCCTATTGCTGTTCTGTATTCTTCATTGTTTGGTAGCATATTCTTTTCACTGTTCATCTCTTTGAGATAATTAGTTTCCATTGGAGACTTTACTGTTTTTGCATCCTTTAGTCCAAATTTTTCTGTTATGTCTTGAATCATGTGATTTTGATTCATTAGGAAACTTCCATCTTTTTCTCTTTCTATCTGTATTCCTAGGTACTGTTTTACATTTCCCAAGTCTTTGATTTCAAAATGTTGTTTCAGGGTTTTTAGAATGTTTTCTTTATCCCTTTCTTGTTTAAAACAAATCAAATTGTCGGCTACATATATGAGTACATAAATCCATCTATTACTCAGCCTTTTTGTGTACAAGCATGGATCAGCTTTGCTTCTTTGAAATTTTTCATTTGTTAGTACTTCTGTGATTTTGTCATTCCACGCTTTAGCTGCTTGTTTTAAACCATATATGATTTTCTGTAGTTTACAAACTTTGTTTGGATTTCTTTCATCTTTGAATCCTGGAGGTTGTTCCATGTAAATGTCTTCTGTTAAATCTCCATTCAGAAAAGCTGTCTTTACATCCAGATGTGTTAGTTCCATCTGTTCCATTGCTGCAACTGTAAGTAAAGTTCTTATTGTAATGTGTTTGACAACTGGAGCAAATGTTTCATCATAGTCTTCTCCATATTTTTGAGAATACCCTTTAGCTACGAGTCTTGCTCGATATCTTTCAGGTGTGCCATCTGTTTGGTATTTTACTTTAAAAATCCATTTACATCCTATGGCTTTTCTTCCTTCTGGCAAATCTGTTAGTGTCCATGTATTTGAATCATTTATGGATTTAATTTCTGTTTCTGTTGCTTCTATCCAATTATTAGCTTCTTCTTCAGAAAGTTTAGATACGTCTTCCCAAGAGGTAGGCTCATAGATTTTTCTTATATTTGTCTTCTATGAGAGACGTTTTGGTGGTTTTCCTTTGTTCTCTCTTATTGAACGTCTTGGTTCTGTGTCTGTTTGTAGTTGTGATTCTTCACTTTCAGTATATTGTTCTTCATTAATTTCTACTTCTTTCTCATCAGATATTTCTTCAGTTATGTCACTATTGTTTTTCTCATTTTTTGTTTCAACTGAAATCATAATGTCTTCATTTAAATCTTCAATGAATGTCACACTGTTACTCACTGTAACTCTGTGTTTTGGGATCTAAGATTCTATATCCTTTACAGTTTTCACTATATCCAATGAATATTCCTTCCATGGATCTGTTTTGAAGTTTATGTAGGCAAGGAAAAGGGGGGGTAGCAGGAAAATAGTCATCTCACCAGTCTCAACAGTAGTCCAGAAGATTTTCACACTCAGCAGTAGTCCAGAATCCTCATGCGCACGGAGCCACCTTGATTAGAGGCGTTGGCTGCAGCAAAACATGTAGAAAAAAATCTCCAGCGCAAAAATGGATAAAAATTCAATTTTTATTAGATAAAATTAAAATCCATATTGATAGATAAAAGAGACATATACAGGTGGGGTCCCTGGTGGTCTGAAACCGACGCGTTTCGACCTAGCAGGTCTTAGTCATGGTTAAGACCTGCTAGGTCGAAACGCGTCGGTTTCAGACCACCAGGGACCCCACCTGTATATGTCTCTTTTTTCTATCAATATGGATTTTAATTTTATCTAATAAAAATTGAATTTTTATCCATTTTTGCACTGGAGATTTTTTTCTACATGTTTTGAAGTTTGGAACGTTTTTCTGTTGGAATGAATATAAAAACTTTACATCCAAAAACTTTTAAATGATTGACACTTGGTTTCATACCTTGCCACAGTTCATACGGAGTTTTCTTCAGTTTTCTGGAAAAAAAGTCGGTTCTGTAGATATGTAGCTGTCATTGCTGCCTCACCCCAAAATTTCTCTGGTAGTTTAGAATCTGTCAGCATACATCTCATCATCTCTGTTAGAGTTCTGTTTTTCCTTTCTGCTACTCCAGTTTGTTCAGGTGTGTATGGAACAGTTTTCTGATGTTCTATTCCATTTTGTCTTAAGTAGTCTTCCATTCTGTGACCTGTAAATTCACCTCCATTATCACTTCTGATGGCAATTGGTTTCCTTTGAAATTTGTTACTTGATCTTGTTACATTGTCTACAAGTTTATCAAAAACTTCACTTTTGTTCTTAATTAAGTATGTGACTGTGTATCTTGAGTAGTCGTCTATAAAAGTCAACATGTATCTATTGCCTCCTGATGTAGTCACTTTCATGGGTCCACATACGTCAGTATGCACCAAATCAAGTGGTCTTTCGCTTTTCATCTCACTTTCTTTTGGAATCGATATCCTTGTGGCTTTGGATTTTATACAACATTCACATCTTATGGTAATTGAGCAATCTGATATCTTTAAATCTTTTGTCATTTCTATTCTCTGTAGTTCCCTTATACTGTCCGGGTGTCTATGTCCTAGACGTCTATGCCACATGTGAATACAGTTTTTGTGATCATGTGTACATACCTTCATCTGTTCCTTTTGTTTGTCAAAATGATATAATTGTTCATCTGCCGTGACTTTGGTTATCATCTTGTTTCCTGCAATAATTGCACACTCATTATCTTTGAATTTTACTGTAAGTCCTTTTGCTGTTAAAAGTTTCACAGATAATAATCCGCCTTCCAATTTTGGAACATACAACACATCCTGTACAAGTATCTTTGAATCTTGTCCGAACTTGTTTGAACAATTTAGCATACCTTGTCCGATACCTTCTGCGGTTATTTTGCTTCCATCTGCAAGATAAATGGCTTCTTTCTTATTTAAATCAAGATCAGTAAAGAAATTCTTGTCACTTGTCATATGACTCGTTGCTCCTGAATCAATAAACCAACCAAGTGATGATTTCTTGTCTGTTATTTTGAATGTGCTATTCCAATTATTCTCACACGAATAGGAAATTGTGTTTTTCACTTTCTGTGTATGCCTTCTATGTTGTAATTTTTGTTGTTCTGCTTTCCATATTGTACAGTCTTTCTTTGAATAACCTTTTTTCTTACATCTAAAGCATTCTCTTGTCTCTTTATTATAAGGTTTTTAAATTCTGTAACTTTAAGAGCGTTTTCACTGTTTTTTTTTTCAGTAGAAGAATCATTGCTTTGTTCTTTTCTTCTCTGATATTCATCTATGCGTCTTGTTTTCACAAACTCTAATGTAATGTCAGTTTCTGGTCCTGTCTCAAGAGCATTTATCAAGGTTGTATACGAATCTGGTAAACTGCACAATAAAATTGCTGCTATATGGCTTTCCTTAATATCTTCACCAATAGATCTTAGCTGTAATATCACTTCCATAATAGAGAATATGCCACTGTCTGCACTTAGTCTCATACTGTAAAGCTTTCTTAATAAAAATAATTTGTGATTTAAGCTGGGTCTCTCATGTAGCTTTCTTAATGCTTCCCACATTCCTTTTGTTGTTTCTTCATTTCTTATATGTATTAATTGAGCATCATCCACTAATAAGCTAATGGTGGCTCTCGCTTGTCTATTTTTCTTATCCCATGTCTGATTATCTTGATCAGGTCTATCTGTAGTGATTACTTCCCATAAATCATCTTTAGACAATAACATCTCTACTTTGAACTTTCATAGCTGATAGTTCTCATCATTCAGTTTAGCTACTGCGAGTTTTAGTTCTGTGTTATTCATCATCTTTACATAGACTTACTTGTTTAGAGAGTTGTACTGAAGAATTCTTCTGCATTCACCAGGGTCTTGCTGAGAGTTCTAGTGTCCTGGGTATCTGGTATTCTTGGTGCTTGGGATCTGTGGTGTCTGGAATTCTCTGATGTCTGGATTCTCTGTATCTGGGCATGCTGTATCTGGGTGTCTGTATCTGGGTGTCTGGCACATAACCTGTTGCACAGGTTCTTAATCCACACCTTTGCAGTAGAAAACTTCACAGAGCAGGCTGTATGGGATAACAAGCTTTTACTTCAAACAGCATGAGGTAAAAAGAAATGCACAGTCATTTCAGCATTGCATCCGGAAACAGGAACAAAACGAAAGTGAAACTACAAGTGAGACTATTTCTTATACAATACATTAAACAGAAGGAAACGTTACACATCATCGCCATCTATTGTCAGGTCAGCATAAAGTCCTTCTTTTACTTATAATACAGTAAGTCCTAATCTGTTGCATATGCCAACAGTACTCACACTGGCTGCTGGCAGGATTCTGGCTGGCAGGATTTTTGCTGTCAGGATTCTTGCTGGCAGGATTCTGGCTGGCAGGATTCTGTCTGGCAGGATTCTAGGTGGCAGAATTCTGGCTGGCAGGATTTTTGCTGGCAGGATTCTAGGTGGCAGGATTCTGGCTGGCAGGATTTTTGCTGGCAGGATTTTTGCTGGCATGATTTTTGCTGGCAGGATTCTTGCTGGCAGGATTCTGGTATAAGGAGTGAAACCCTACCTGGCAGGTTTATAAACATTTGGGGCTGTGTGGCCAATTGGCTACAAAATAAGATTTGGAGCACGCTCAGTTTAAAAAAACGGAATCCATTGGACAGCGCTGGATCCGTCGCTGTCTGAATTTTAGACGCAGACAGAAAACGTTATTTTGTTTATCGTCTCCGCCAACGGACAAACAAATTCCGTCAGATCCAGCGAACAACGGACGAAATGTGAGGCCATCCGTCACAATCCATCGCTAATACAAGTCTATGAGAAAAAATTGGATCCAGCGGCATCAGTCGCAGGATCCGTTTTTTTCCAAAAACGACGGATTTCGACTAACCCAAAAAACTAATGTGTGAAAGAGGCCTAAGAAAATAAATTGTGATTGTTTATTTAGTGACAGGTGACTGACAGCTGTGGGTTTAAGGTGGTGAAACAGAGGGTTACAAGATGGGAAGAGTACTTACAACACGAGTGGTAAAAAGCGAGGTCATGGTAGAAAGGGGAATAAGCTTGGTGTTCGACGTGTAGGTGGATTAGGTGTTAATGTTACAAAGAGCATGTGTTCCAGTGTATGGCAAGCACAGCATCAAGTGGCCTCTCCTCCTCTTCCTCCACCTTAACATCACACACAGTACACTGGTCAAGGTGGCACCCAAATCACCCTTGTTTCCCCGTGTCACAAATTTCCAAATGCCCAACTGACTGTGGAGAGCCACAGATGGGCCATTCTGCAGTGCTGTTCTCATATTCTATGGGCATCAGAGATCTGCTCCAAAGATACACTGAATCCAGAGGAGGAAAGGATCTGCACCGTTTGCCAAAATTTTTTCATGTTGGATCCGGGGCCAGACGAAATAGGGTCCGAGCAGAATACAGACCCTCGTTACCAGATGTTAACCACTGGGGGAATGGAGGTGATTCTGATGAGACTCAGATACCAAAGGTGCATGCGGACTGTACTGTGGTGTCAGGACAGGAGGAGTAGGAAGGTTACTCTCAGGGTGAGGAGTGTGAGAACAGAGATGAAGACGATGATGATGTAGATCACACTTGATGTGAACCCATAGGTACGCAGCTGAGTAGCTCAGAAGAGGAGGTGGAGGAGCAGGAAGACGAGGAGCTTAAGTTGCTGCTTCCCACACAGAAACAAAGTGATGCAACCATGACAAGCACTGCATCCTTAGTCCCAACTCTGACTGCTGACAGCAGTGGTTGCGAGTGTGCAGTTCGCAGGGGCGGCAAATGTTGCCTAGCCTGGGCCTTTTTTGAGACCCCAAAGAATGACCCAACTCACATTATCTGCCAAATTAAAAATAAAATCTCAGTAGAGGCGAAAATTGCAAAAATTTGACAACTACATGCATGAACCAGTACATGGCACATGCGCGATTAGCATGTCTTAGTGTGGGAATCTCACTGTGCTAAAATGCGGACAAGTGGGCCTCGCCAATCACTGATCGTCCCATCAACCACATCTGCTGCTTCTTCCTCCTCTGTTACCATGCCAAGTGTTCTCACACAGGTCTCTGGATGCAGAAAATCCACTTGTTTACCCCCTACAGTTGGGGTGGATGAGAGCCTGTCAGCTGTTACGGAAGTGGACATGACTGCTGTTTTTGTGTCACCTAGCACAACACATCTTTCTCAATCCACTATTACATCTCTGCCTGCACCTCACTCACAGTCCAGCAGTTTATCCTATTCTCTGTATCCACCCTCTCTCAGCACAGCAGTCAGCCCTCATTCCCGTAGTTGTAGTCACGTAAAAGAATGTTTACTCCTTAACATGCCAAAGCTAAGAAATTGAACTCCACCATCTCCTATCTGTTAGCCCCGAAAATGCTTCTTTTCCGCCTGGTGGATATAGACAGTTTCAGAAAGATGATGGCCTTCGCATTCCCCCAGTACCAGTTGCCCAGTCGCCATTATTTCTCTAAGAAAGCTGTGCCTACACTATACCAGCATGTCGCAGACAACATAAGCCATTCCCTGAAAAAATCTATGTCTGCAAGGGTGCATTTCACCACTGACACCAAGCGAGCAAACATGGGCAAGGGCGTTACATCTCGCTGACTGTGCACTGGGTGACTCTGGTGACTGTGAGGGCAGGTGGTCAAGGGGCTGCTCTACAAGTCTTTGAATCCCCAAGGCTTGCAGGACAACCTCTGTATCTAACACTTCATCCACTTCAGCCTCCTCCGATTCCTCTAGGGCCTCTACCTGGGCCCTCAACCTCTTCCTTAATCAGACATGCCTTCCAACAGTTTAAATAGAATCCCCCCATCTCCGTACTGAGCAGCCATGGCTCACTGCAATCAGGCAGTGTTAAAATTAATATGTCTTGGAGATCGTAGTCACACAGCTCAAGAGTTGTGGACAGCTATACAGGCCGAGCTAGAGTAATGACTGTATCCACTGAACCTTAAGCCAGGAAAGGCTGTGTGCAATAACGGTGCAAACCTGGTGGCAACCCTAGGTCTGGGCAATCTCACACGCCTGCCTTCCATGCCTCACGTCCTCAACCTGTTGGTACAGCAATTTCTCCATCACTATCCTGGCTTGTATGCGCTGCTGCAGAAAGCACGGTCGCTGTGTGCTCTTTTCGTATGATTGTACCCCGTAGGTCATCAACTTGCATCACTACAGAGGTCTTTCGGCCTACCAGTTAACAGTTTGATTTGTGATGTTTCAACACAGTGGAATTCCACTCTGCACATGTTGCAGCGACTGTGGCAGCAGCAATGAGCCCTGGTGCAGTATGTCCTTTTGCATAGTCTGGGCCAACACAGTATGGATGTGTTGCAAATCACATTTGTGGAATGATCACAGATGAAGGACCTTTGAATCCTTCTGCACAGTTTCGAAATGGAGGATGCGTAAGGGATAACAATATCTCAAATTTCCAGACTGTCATTGCACAGACGGGTGCCATGGGACAGTGGCTTACAGCGAAAGAGGTGGCTTATGGTACCAGACAAACTGTTAGCTAAGGTGCAGGAGTAAAGGAACAAATGGAAGCGTAAGAGGTGATGGACGCTCAACAGGCAGGAGATGAAGAAGATAATGATCCCCTTTTCTGTTGCCTGTGGTAGGCAGGATGGGACTGAGGAAGCAATCTTGAGTGTTACCCCACCACCAACACATCATAGTCTTGGACCTCATAAAAGCGCCCAACACATGAGCGCCTTCTTGTTGCACTTTATTCAACATGATTCCCGTATTCTTAGGGTTAGAAATAGTGCTGACTACTGGGTTGGCACTCTATTGGATCCAAGGTACAAAACTAAATTTTGCTGATGCTTCCCTCTTTGGAAAGTGACATGCGCATTTTGGAGGATCAAAACACATTTGTAGACAATCTTAAACCTGATTTTCCCAAAGACAGCAGTGAGGCACATGGTGTGCATCGTAGTTCTAGAAGTCCAACCCCGGGAACGTCAAGGCATTATTGCAAAAACATTAGCAAAAGCAGCAGTTTAAGTGGCATAAGCAATTTCTGTGAATCGTTTCACACATTTTTTAAACCAGCCCAAGCACCAGCAGAAAAGAATACAAGTCTGACACGTTGTGAACAACGAGAAATGATGGTGCAGGAGTATCTGGAGCTCAATATCAATGCCATCAGAGGGGGATAGGACCCTTTTCTTCAAAAATGGAAGAGTGGACTGAGCTCACCTGTCACGCCTTCGAGGTTTTGTCATGCCCGGCAGCCAGCGATCTCTCAGAACATGTCTTCAGCACTGCTGGGGGTGTTCTGATGGATAAGTGCATCCGGCTGTCCCCTGAAAGTGTAAGCCACCTAACTTTCATTAAAATGATCAAGTCATGGATCTCCAATGACTTTTGCATCCCAGTCGCAGACTGGCCAGACTAGGTGATGGTGTCATTTTTATTGTCATGTATTGATCTCGCGTTATTGCGGTCTGTGACACATTTGTCGTGACATCTGTGCCTGTTGTGGCTACTGCTGCTAATGTTACAAACAATGTTTTGATATGTGGAGACTTGAAGTTGGGTCTCTATCTGATGGGTTGCCTGCAGTGGAAGGTGTTCTATTATACTGTTTCTACTATGTGGAAATTTATGCCACTTTTATGGTGTGAGATAATATTTTTTTTCAAATGTGGAGACTCCAAGTTGGGTCTCTATCTGATGGGTTTCCTACAGTAGAAGGTAGGTCAGAGGCCTATTATACTGTTTCTACTCTGTAGAAATTGATGCCACTTTAGCGATGTGTGACAATATTTTTTTGAAATGTGCAGAGTCCAAGTTGGGTCTCCATCTGATGGGTTTCCTGCAGTGGAAGCTGTGTCAGAGATCTAGTATACTATTTCTAATCTGTGGAAATTGATGCCACTTTAGTGGTGTGTGACAATATTTTTTTGAAACGTGGAGACTCTGAGTGGGTCTTCATCTGGTGGGTTGCCTGTGTAAGTAGGGTTCCCAGAAAGGCAGGCCTATACTTACTTTCACTCAACTACCCATGTTACTTTCCTTACATTTTTCTAACAATAGTACTGTATGAAATTGATGTTTGTGCCATCTGAGTATGGCTGGAAAAAAATAAACAACTTCAGAGGTGTCAGGGCTCCCAGCTAAAAAGGCTTACACCGCTCCCAAGAGGCGTAGCTAGGGGTTCAGCTCGGGTGGCGAAACATCTGAGTGGGCCCCTAACAGTAGGACATATCATTGGAGCAACCTGCGCAACCGCACATGGGCGCAAGAGGTAAGGGGGCCCATATCTACCTCCAAAAAGGAGCAATTTTGCATTTTTAGGAGCTCTTGGGCTGCAAAGCGCCCATATATTGTTCTTGCACAGGGGCCTTTTCTGTCTGTCTCCTTGTGGCCCCTAACCAGGTAATCATGACTATAGCTATGGTGGTATAGGGGAACCTCAGGAGATGACCGCACTGTTATTAAAAATAAATCTCCATACAAACACCAGCACTGTTATTACCGCCTTTTGGTGACATATAGTGGTAGATACCAGCCCTACAAAACATATAAGAGATTACAGTACAGTTATAGATGGTGACTTACAGAGGACGTCCTTTCAGGTGGAGTCATTCACTTTTCCTGTCTATTCCATCTGGCCCAGACCGACATGTCGATTTCTCCAGCCAGGACTCATCTGCAGAGATTACAACAAAGACACATCTGACTTCTCACATTTCCAGCACCGTTCACATGAAGAATCATAATCCTCATGTCCAACCCCCTGCTCAAATCTGGATTCACTAAACCATCTCAAACAGATGTCTGTCCAGCCTATGTGCGAAGACCTCCATTGAAGGAGCACTCACTACCTCTCGTGGCAGCCTGTTCCACTCATTGATCACCCTCACTGTCAAAAAGTTTTTTTCTATTATCTAATCTGTATCTTCTCCCTTTCAGTTTCATCTCATTGCTTCTTGTGTTTCCACAATGTATTCCCAACATGCACCAATTCCTCATCCTGCTGATAACTCAATACTGAGCCGCTGCTGCCGTATGTGACCCTATTACTACACCTGCTGTGTGGTACAAAAACAGAGCTCCTCCTAGTGCCCCACATAATAATGCCCCACTATGCACCTTACACCGTAATAATGCCTCCTTTGTACTCTCTAGATGGTAAAATTGCCACCTAGAAAATATTAATTTCCTTTATTTGCCCTCCACATTTTGTCCCTAGAAAGTAATAATACTCCATGTGCAACTTTGATGGTCATAATACTGAGAGCCCATATAACAATAATGTTTAAGTGCCCACTTAACATTTAATTATGTCCCTTACATTCCCCATGTACAACTCCCCTATATACAGTATGGTGGGTTCCTCTCTACACAGTATGATGATCCCACAGCTCCGGCTCCCTCATACACAGTATGATGATCCCACAGCTCCCCTATACACTGTATGATGATCCCACAGCTCCCCTATACACTGTTTGATGATCCCACAGCTCCCTCATACACTGTATGATGATCCCACAGTTGCCTCATACACTGTATGATGATCCCACAGCTCACCTTTACACCGTATGATGATCCCACAGCTCCCCTATACACAGTATGATAATCCCACAGCTCCCCTATACACCGTATGATGATCCCACAGCTCCCTATACACCGTATGATGATCCCACAGCTCTCCTATACACACTATGATGCTCCACAGCTCCCCCATACACACTATGATGCTCCCACAGCTCCCCTATACACCGTATGATGATCCTACAGCTCCCCTATACACCGTATGATGATCCCACAGCTTCCCTATAGTCTGTATGATGATCCCACAGCTCCCCTATACACAGTATGGTAGGCACACAGCTCCCTTATATACAGTATGATGGGCCCGCAGCTCCCGTACATGCAGTATAATGACCACTCTATATAAAGGGGAACTCTGGTGAAGTCCCCACTGCTCCTCCAATACACAGTATAATTGTTAATAGTGTTCTGACATTGTGCGGCGCCTGCACTGAGAGCCCCTCTGCCAGGAGGAAATTAACTTTATTCCTCCCGGCAGCCTTGATCTTCGAGTCATAGTGGCTGCGCTGGCATGGTTTCAGTCACCGCTCTGTGTATAGAAAGTGGTGGCTGTAACAGCACCACGTCACTGACTGACAGCCGGTTCAGCACCATTTGCCATCCAGTAACTACCCTACTGGTACCCCTATAAATAATAATGCTTCTTAAGTGCCCACATAATAATTAACTGAGTCCCCTTATGTACAGTTGTAATGGCCCCAGCATCACTGATGTGAGCAGGGGGTCATGTGACGACTCTTCCGGCTTCTCCCAATTATCTTCTATTGAGTGAGGTCAAACTTATCTAGTCGACATGTGCAAATAGCAAACGTGGTCACATGACCGCCTGATCGCCCCAGTGGTCTTGGGTCTCATGACAGCAGCTGCAACATATCATGATTTGGCCGTTTGTAGTCTCTGAGTGACTGCAGACAATTATCGCAAGCCTTTAATAACTTTATAATAATAAATGAATTCTGAAATTATTAAATAGAATGCAGCTCATGGTTACTGTATTGTTATACTTGTTAAGGGGCAGACAGACGGACATATTACTCATGCGAGGATCGTATCCCCATCTTCGGACTGACAGTTGGCTCTCCTGACCTGAGTGTAACAGCTGCATAGTAATCCATCACACTGTCATGCTCAAGTCAGGAGTGGCAGCGGGCAGTCTGGGGATTGCGAAGTGATCCTCGCATGAGTTATACGGCTGTCTGCCTGCACCCTTATGCTAAGGCCGGGATCACACTTGCGAGAAACTCGCATGAGTCTTGCACCTCAACACCTGGCACTGCCACCGGCACTCGGGAGCGGAGTGTGCGGCTGCATGTATTTCTATGTATTTCTATGCAGCCGCACATGCCGGTCCGAGTGTCGGCAGCAGTGCTGGGTGTTGATGCGTGAGATTCTCGCATCACACTCGCAAGTGTGACCATGGCCTTATACTTATCCTGGTTATACTAATACTTAGATATTAACCCCATCCTCTCACATTAACCCTCCAGTGCCCTGTTTCCCTCTCCCATAATACCCCCATCCTCTCACATTCACTCCCCTGTGCCCTAGCCCCCACAATACCCCATCCTCTCACATTAATCCCCCCAGTGCCCTAGCCCCCACAATAGCTCCATCCTCACACATTAACCCCCCACTGCCCTAGCCCCAACAACACCCTCATCCTCTCACATTCACCCCCCCGTGTCCTAGCCCCCACAATACCCCCCATCCTCTCACATTCAACCCACAGTGACTATGAGATGCCCAAACTAAATGAATCTAATCAATTCCATCCCCACTTACTGATGAAGCTTGCAGGCACAGTGAGGCAGGACCAGGAAGTGTCCAGTTTAATGTGAGGAGGGCACTAGGACCCAACGTGCCTGAGCCTGTGTCTGCACAGAGAAAAAGACTGCAGCTGCTGCCAGCCAGGAAGGAGCTTCTCTGGTGAGATAGCAGCACACTGCAGGGACTGAGTCTCTGGCTCTGCAACATGCTGCTATGCAGTCTGTCTGACAGGGGAGCTGGCATTGTGCTGCTCTCCCTGCACCTCAGACACGGCCTCATGACATAAGTGGCCATGTCTACTAGTAGGTCCCTGCATGTGACGGGGCCCGGGGCAATGGCCCCCTCTGCCCCCAATAGCTACGCTACTGCCGCTCCCTTAATGTGGAAACATGCTCTGTGGGTGGAATTTATCAGCTTCTGTTGGATAAATGTAGAAACATGCTCTGTGAAATTTGTTAGCTTCTGTTGGATAAATTTGGGAACATGCTCTGTGAGTGAAATTTGTTATCAGGTTCTATGGATAAACTGTGGAAAATATCCTCTGTGGCTGAAATTTGATTTGTTATCGGCTGCTGTAGGATAAATGGGAAATGTGCTCTGTGAGTGAAATTTATTAGCTTCTGTGAGATAAATGTGGGACCATGCTCTGTGGTTGAAATTTGCTATCAGCTTCTGTGGGATTAATGTGGAAACATGCTCTGTTTGTGAAATTTGTCATCAGCTTCTGTGAAATAAATGTGGAAACATACTCTGTGAAATTTGTTATCAGCTTCTGGGGTATAAACATGGGAACATGCTCCATGGGTGAATTTTGTTATCAGCTTCTGCGGGATAAATGTAGAAACATGCTCTGTGGGTGAAATTTGTTATTAGCTTCTGTAAGGGTGCTGTGCCCAAAAGCCTCTGTCCCAGACAGGCAGGCCTGCACTTACTTAACTTACATACTTACTATAAACTATCTATGTTACTTTCCTTACTTTTTTCTAAAAATATTACTGTATGAAACTAATGTTTGTGCCATCTGCGTGTAGGCTGGAAAGAAAATAAATACATTTAGAGGTGTTGCATGAGGTATCAGGCCTCCCAGCAAAAAAGTCTTACACCGCTCCCTTAATCCCTTTACCTCTACCCCCAAAGGTGGTTTGCACGTTAATGAGCAGGCCAATTTTTACAATTCTGACTAATGTCACTTTATGTGATTATAACTCTGGTATGCTTCTATGGATCCCGGTGATTCTGAGAATGTTTTTTTGAGGCATATTACACTTCATGATAGTGGTAACAATTTCTTTCAATGACTTGTGTTTATTTGTTGAAAATTTTTAAAATTTTGCAATTTTTAAAATTTGAATTTTCATGCCTTAAATCACAGAGACATGTCACACAAAATAATTAATAAATAACATTTTCCACATGTCTACTTTACATCAGCACAATTTTGAAACCAAATTATTTTTTTGTTATGAAGTTATAAGAGTTAAAATTTGACCAGTGATTTCTCCTTTTTTCAGCAAAATTTACAAAACCATTTTTCTTAGGGACTACATCGCATTTGAAGTCACTTTGAAGGGTCTATATGACAAAAAATACCCAAAAGTTACACCATTCTAAAAACTGAACCCCTCAAGGTGCTCAAAACCACAGTCAAGAAGTTTATTGTCCCTTCAGGTGCTTCACAGGAATTTTTGGAATGTGGAAAAAAAATGAACATTTAATTTATTTCACAAAAAAATTTAGATCAGATCCAAATTTTTTTATTTTGACAAGAGTATCAGGAAAAAATGGACCCAAAATTTGTTGTGTAATTTCTCCTGAGCATGCCAATACACCTTTTGGGAGCACGGCAGATCTCGGAAGAGATGGAGAGCCATTTGACTTTTTGAATGTAAAATTTCCTGGAATCATTAGCAGACGTCATATCTCGTTTGGAGGCCCCCTGATCTGCCTAAACAATAGAAACCCCCAACTAGTGACCCCATTTTGGAAACTAGACCACTCAAGGAATGTATTTAGATGTGTGGTGAGCACCTCGAACCCCAAGGTGCTTCACAGAAGTTTATAACATTGAGCCATGAAAATTTAAAAAATCACATTTTTCCCATAAAAATGTAATTTTGGCCCCAAATTTGCATTTTCATAAGGGTAACAGGAGAAATTGCACCATAAAACTCATTGTGCAATTCCTCCTGAGTATGCCGATACCCTATATGTGGGGGAATACTACTTTTGAGGTACAGTGCAAAGCTCAGAAGGGAAGAGGTGCCATATTGGAGTTCAGATTTTGCTGGAATGATTTGAGCGTGCCATGTCACATTGGCAGAGCCCCTGAGGTGCCACAACAACAGAAACCCCCTATATGTAAACTCATTTTACAAACTACACTCCCCAAAGAATTCATCTGGAGGAGCAGTGATGATATTTACACCACTTGTGCCTCTCAGAATTTTATACTATTGAGCGGTGAAGAAAAAATAAATTACATTTTTACCACTAAAATGTTGTTTTAGCCCCAAGCTTTTAATTTTTCTAAGAGCTAATAGGAAATTTTTTACAACAAACTGATGTCCATTTTTCTGAGTGCACCAGTACCCTACATGTAATAGGGAAATATTTTTCAGGCACAGTGCAAAGCTCAGAAGTAGCACCTGATTTTACTGTTGTGGTCTGCAGGTATCATGACCCACTAGGAGAGCCTATGAGATGTTATAATAGCAGAACCCCCCTTAAGTGACACCATTTTACAAACTACATCTTTCAATGAATTCATCTAGGGGTGCAGTGATCATATTGACACCACGGGTGTGCCACAGAATTTTATACAATGGGGCATTGAAGAAAAAAAAACTAAATTTTTACCACCAAAATTATGTTTTAGCCCCAGATTTTACATTTTCACACAAGAAGTGGGTTAAAATGGCACCACAATTTGTCCCATAATTTCTACTGAACGTGGCAATAACCTATATGTGGCTGTACAGTACTACTTAGCCATACGGAGAGACTCGGGAAGAACAGAGCGCTATTTGCTATATAAAATTGTTTTTATTGCATAAAAGTGCCAAAACATAAAAAATTATATAAATGAGGTATTGCTGTCATCGTACTGACCCGAAGAATAAAACAGCTTTATCAATTTTACCACACGTGGAACGGTATAAAGGCCCCCCAAATTAAATTCATGAATTGCTGGTTTTTGTTCATTCTGCCTCCCAAAAATCGTGATAAAAAGCGATCAAAAAATGTCATCTGCCTGAATATGGTAACAATAAAAACGTCAACTCGTCCCGCAAAAAATATGACCTCACATGACTCTGTGGGCCAAAATATGGAAAAAATATAGCTCTCAAAATGTGGTGATGCAAAAACTATTTTTTGCAATAAAAAACGTCTTTTAGCGTGTGACAGCTGCCAAACATAAAAACCCGCTATAAATAGTAAATCAAACCCCCTTAGTTAGGGAAATATAATAAAATGAAAAAAAAATGGATTTATTTCCATTTTCCCTTTAGGGTTAGCGTTAGGGTTAGGGATATGGTTAGTATTGGAATTAGGGTTAGAGCTAGGGTTAGGGTTGGGATTAGGGTTAGGGGTGTGTTGGGGTTAGGGTTGGAGTTAGAATTGGGGGGTTTCCACTGTTTTGGCACATCAGGGGCTCTCCAAACGCGACATGGCTTCTGATCTCAATTCCAGCCAATTCTGCTTTGAAAAAGTCAAACGGTGCTCCTTCTCGTCCGAGCTCTGCCATGCACCAAAACAGTGGTTTAACCCCACATATAGGGTATCAGCATACTCAGGATAAATTGCACAATAACTCTAGGGGTCCAATTTCTTCTGTTACCCTTTGGATAATAAAAAATTGGGGGTGAAAATATCATATTTGTGGAAAAAAATATGATTTTTTATTTATATGGCTTTACGTTATAAACTTCTGTGAAGCACTTGGGATTTCAAAGTGCTCACCACACATCTAGATAAGTTCCTTGGGGGTCTATTTTCCAAAATGTGGTCACTTGTGGGGGGTTTCCACTGTTTAGGCACATCAGGGGCTCTCCAAACCCAACATGGCATCCGATCTCAATTCCAGCCAATTTTGCATTGAAAAAGTCAAACAGCGCTCCTTCTCTTCCGTGCTCTGCCATGCGCCGAAACAGTGGTTCCCCCCACCTTTGGGGTATTAGAGTACTCAGGACAAATTGCACAATAACTTTTGGGGTCCAATTTATCCTGTTACCCTTGGGAAATTAAAAAAATTGGATCTGAAATAATTTTTTTGTGAAAAAAAGTTATATGTTCATTCTTTTTTAAACATTCAAAAAATTCCTGTGAAGCACCTGAAGGGTTAATAAACTTCTTGAATGTGGTTTTGAGCACCTTGAGGGGTGAAGGTTTTAGAATGGTGTCACTTTTGGGTATTTTCTATCATATAGACCCCTCAAAGTGACTTCAAATGTGATGTTGTCCCCCTCAAAAAAAAATTTGGTTCCAAAATTGTGCTGATGTAAAGTAGACATATGGGAAATGTTACTTATTAAGTATTTTGTGCGACATATCTCTGTGATTTAAGGCCATGAAAATTCAAAGTTGAAAAATTGCAAAATTCTCAAAATTTTCACCAAATATCTGTTTTTTTTCACAAATAAACGCAAGTTATATTAAATAAATTTTACCACTAACATGAAGTACAATATGTCACGAGAAAACAAAGTCAAAATCACCAGGATTCATGGAAGTGTTCCATAGTTACTACCTCATAAAGGGACAGTGGTCGAATTGTAAAAATTGGCCCGGTCATTAATGTGCAAACTACCCTTGAGGGTAAAGAGGTTAAAGAAGTAATGGAAACTGGGCAACTGTTACTGGGGGACTGCGATGGCAATCAACTTTCTGAAACTGTCTATATCCACCAGGCGGAAAGGCAGTATTTCCATGGCCAACATGGCCATCCTCAAATCCTCCCTCCCTTGACCCATCCTTTGTGTATAGCTATAGCCCCATATACAGTAACTTCTCCCCTATGTCTCAATACTACTGGAACATGTCCATTTTAAACTGTCCTCACACCTCTCCTCTTCATTCCTCTTTGACTGCTTACAATCTGGCTGCCAACAGCACCATTCCATTGAAACTGCCCTGAATAAAGTCACCAATGACCTACTAACCCCCACATTCAAGTGACACTACTTTTTCCTCCTCCTGAAGGACCTGTCATCTGCCTTCGACACAGAGGACCATTCACTGTTACTACAGACTCTCTTATCTCTTGGTATCCCAGACTTGGCCCTATTATGGATCTCCTCATACATAACAGACCGGACATTCAGTGTTGCCCATTCACACACCTCCTCCTCATCTCGCCCCCTATCTGTTGGTGTTCCTTAAGGTTCAGTTCTAGGACCACTGCTCTTCTCCATCTACACCTTCGACTTTGAGAAGCTCATAGAGTCTCACTGCTTTCAGTATCACCTCTTTGCTGATGATGCACAGATCTACCTCTCTGGACCTGATATTACCTCCTTACTAACCAGAATCTCACAATGTCTGTCTGCTATTTCAACTTTCTTCTCTGATAGATTCTAAAATTTATCATTGATAAAACCAAGTTCATAATTTTTCAACCATCTTATTAAACAGTCCCAACTGACCAATCCATCAAAGTCAATGACTGCCCACTCTCACCAGTACCGCAAGCTTAACTTTGATCTCTCCTTCAAACCTGAGATCCAAGTCATTTCTGCTTCCTACTGATTCCAGCTCCAAAATATCTCCCAGATCCACACATTCTTCAACCATGAATATTCAAAAACACTACTGCATGCCCTCATCATCTACTACCTCAACTACTGCAACCTCCTACTTTGTAGCCTCCCTTCTAACACTGTCACAATACTCCAATCTATCCTAAATTCTGTTGGCTGGCCTACTAATCCATCTGTTACCCCGCTATTCGCAGGCATCTCCCCTCTGTCAATACCTCCACTGGCACCCCATTGCTCAGAGACTCCAGTTTAAAACCCTAAGCTTGACATACAAAGACATACAAAACCTGTCTCCTCCATACATCTGTGACTTAGTCTCCCGTTACTTACCTGCACTCAACCTCCGATCCTAACAAGATCTCCTTCTCTACTCCCCTCTTATGTCCTCTTCCCACAATCACATACAAGATTTGTCACATGCATCTCCCCTACTCTGGAACTCTCTACCCCAACATATCAGACTTTCGCTTACCATGGAAACCTTCATAAGGTACCTGAAGACCTACCTCTTCCGACAAGTGAACAAACTGCAGTAACCCTTGTACCACCATACCACTGCACTACCAGCTCTACCCTCACCTACTGTATCCTCACCAATCCCTAGTAGATCGTGAGCCCTCACAGGCAGGGTCCTCTCTCCTCCTCTACCAGTCGATGACTCATTTCTGTTAAAGGTTATTGTAGGTGTTAGCTACGCATACCCCTTTTCACATGTAAAGTGTCATGAAATAACTGGCGCAAAAATAATAAATAATAATTGTACTATTTGTACTCTGGGTTATTTGATGCCACTTGTACTGGTGTCTGCCCCTAATTTAAGCTGTTTTGGCAGCTTTTGGTTTTGCCTCCAATTGAATTCAATGGGGTTCGGGTATGTTCATGTAACCGTTTGCCAAGCAGAACCAAATTAAACCTTGAAAGATTCACTCATCTCTAGTGATAAGGTGGTTTCTTTCACTGTAGAATTTTAATTTCTCCATAGAACGTAGACCAGGGAAATCATAGGGGAATGCAGACACATTATCAAGAATTCAATGTATGATTGGCCAAAATGACCAGATCTCTGGTCTGGAGAAAAAGGGGGGAATTTGTAGGCAAATGACAGGGAAGATACTGGATGGAGCGTATATCTCTCCCAGACAGTTAAGCTGGATGAGATAATAAAACCCAGGTAGTGCCAGCTTGTGCAGCAACTTAGGTTTTGAACCGTTTTATTTATGATAGTTTCAGGCCAGGTTTTATTGGCGGTACATCACTCCCATTCCCGATCCAGTAACCAGCAGTATGGGTCTTACTGGAGGCTTAGCCAGCTCAGCTGAGAGAGGTCATCTCATTGCTGACACAGAAAAGGCTAAAGGAAAATCTTCAGAGTGTCACAGCCTGGGAACTGATATAATGTGATTCTGGGGAGGATATGTCCAGCAGTTAAATGTGCCAAATGCTGAGTGGCTGGAGAGCCAAACCCGCATACACCTCTAGTGCCATGAGTCAGATGTATAGTATGTTAGTTAGCGCCTAGACGGGCAAGTCTTTGCTATTTTAGGTTTCTTTACTGTTTGTTACATTTTGAATGAAAGTAAAGCCCCACGTTTTTCTTTACATAGACTGTGTTTGCCTATATCACTGGCACAATGTCCTCCAATGCCCTAGCGCGTTACGAATGCTATTGTAGTGGTACTCGGCCTCATGCTCTGAGGGTGACATTTTTTATAAGATTATGCAGTAGTACTGTGGCCCATGCTCTGTGGGGGAAATTATTTATAATATTCTGTAGGTTTACTGTGCCCCATGTTCTTTGGATAAAATTTGCAAGCTACTTTTGTTGGGGTACTCTGTCCCATCCTCTGTGGGTGAAATTTGTAAGCTGCTTCTGTGGGGGTACTCTGCCCCGTGCTCTCTGAATGAAGTTTTTAACCGGACTGGCAGTAGCAAGTCTCAATATCTGTGAGGGCACTGTTAAAATTTGTATGTTATTCATTTCCATCCTATTTTACTATAATTGCTATAGTGACAGACCCCCTTTAAGTCAATTTTCTCACCACGTTTGTTTGCAGGGCAATTGTCCTACTCTTATCCCCTCTTAGCTTCCTTTTGCAGCCCACCTAGCCCTTACTGCAACAATTTTACAGCCATTTTACAGTGCTGACGTTCGGGTCCCCATTGACTGGAATGGGATTTGGAGCCCGGCGTAAAGTTCAGCTCAAGTTCGGCTCCTGAACCGGACATTTTAAAAACTCCTCTCAAACCTAATCAAGCCGAAAATCCACAGGTTCACTCATCACTATTCATAACATTTTTCTCCAATCTTCCTATTTAATTTGCATTATGCTTTTCTAAACAATCCATGTGAAAGAGGACAATGCATGAGGTGTCCTATTAGTTTTAAGTGGGTAAAGCAGTAAAAAATGATAATGACAGATTACTAGATAATACATACAGATGTGCACAGATAAGGGCCTCCAGGTGCAAAAATTAATTATCTTCTTTCTTTCCTGCAACTCAGTAAAGGGAGAAATTACTACTTAAAAATGTGAATGCAATTATTTTCTCAGTCATAAACTAATATTTAAGCACCATTTTTTGTGTATTGTTGCAATATGCATATTCATGGTATTTTTTAACAGATTGCATTATTTTTGGATTGCACTAGACTGCTTTTACAAATTCTCTCCTGAGAGTTCCCAGGTGGCAGTGATTTTTTTATTGAGGTGTACCATGAAATTAATGTTATTGTTAAAGTCACAAACCGCTAGGAAGTATGTACTGGTAAACTAGAATGCTAAATGCAAAGCAAAAAGCCATTACTTTTTCTATAATTAATGTAGATTGTAGACTTGTGACTGACCTGACTCTCTAATAGCTAACATAACATATTGTCATTTGGATACATAAGTTTTCAAATAAAAATCCACAAAAATAATACTTTTCATCAAGGTAATAGAATTATTAATTTAGACAAATTGTTTAAGGAAGCTAATTTGTTTCCAGATATTATTTATTTTGCTTTTTTATTTTTCATACACTAATTATACAACTTATACTGTTGCATGTGAATACCATACATCTTAGATAGCTTATTGTCTAACAAACAAGCAATCCTCACATGTATTGCAGTTGTCAATCGCTGCAAATCATGCAGCGGTAGGGACAAGAATATATTCTCCAAACACACCCAAGATACCGTATATACTGGTGTATAAGCCGAGTTTTTCAGCACTTTTTTTGTGCTGAAAATGCTCCCCTCGGCTTATATACAAGTCAGTTGTCCCAGAGGGCTGGCAGCGGAGGGGGAGCTGCGGAGCAGCGGGTCATAGAGACAGGAGCCGGCGGCTGTGGCTAAAGCTCTTATAGCGTGCACAGTTACAGCCACCTGCTTCCAGCACACATTCTATATACCTTCCTGTGTGCCCTAACAGTATCGCCTCTGTTCTGGCACCAGCAACACTTCTTGCAGAGCGATCACGTGACCCCGCTCATTAAGGTAATGAACATTCATACCTCTTCACTCCCAAAGGCGTGGAATGAATATTCACTACCTTAATGAGCGGGTCCATGTGATCGCTCCGCAGGAAGTGCTGCTGGCGTTGGAACGAACGAGATGCTGCGAGGGCACGCAGGAAGGTATGTAGGATGTGTTATTTTTTTACAGAAACCATGCATACAAGGATAGGGGATAAGGAGCCATGCACACAAGGACAGGGACCGGGAAGCCATGCATACAAGGTCAAGGACAGGGGAGGCATGCATAACAGGATAGGGATGAGGGTAAAAATGCATATCTGGCTTATACTCAAGTCAATAAGTTTACCCAGCTTTTCGTGGCAAAATTAGGTGCCACGGCTTTTACTGAGGTTGGCTTATACTCGAGTATATACGGTACTCAGATAACACCCGAGCATCTTAAAACAACATTTTCTACTCATCACTCTTCTGGATGCCTAGCAAATTGTAAGCTACACTAAAATCAAGTTTAGAAAACCACTTAGCCCGGGTCTGTGACAAGTAAAAGTGGGTATGTATTCTTAACTATGATTTTGTTCAATTCTTGGAAATTGAGGAAAGCATGGAGACTCACATCTTTCTTTCTAACAAAGAAAAATCCTCAAGCTACAGTGGAGGAGAAAGGACGGATAAGTCCCTTTCATAATCTTTCATTAACATAGTTTTTATGGCGATATGTTCATGCAAATTGTAAAGGTGAGCTTTAGGTAAATTGGCATTAATGACAAGATTAATAGTGCTATCAAGGGACAATGGGGAGGTAGTATATCCGCCTCTTTTTCTGAAAACATATCTCTGAAGTCTTTCAGGTGCCCTGCAGACCCTCCAGACTAGCATAGCATATTTTTACCGAACTTAGACATTTCTTATGACAATAAGGGCTCCACTTAACAATCTTCTACTTACACCAATCAATAAAAGGATTGTCAATAAGTAGCCATGGAAGTCTTAGTACTAACTCAGCAGGCAAATTATCCAAAACAAAATAGGAGATAGATTCAAAGTGACGTGCTCCCACTTGGAGTATGAATTCTATTGCTGCCTGTTTGACCCAAATCTGCAGTAACGGAGTTTCGTCAATGGCAACAATTATTATGGGTCTTTCCAACCTAACTGTCCCTACTCCTAATTTCAAAACCAGATCCAAATCTATAAAGTTAGCTGCAGACAACGCAGTCAATGACAGCTAATGTTGATAACATTTGATTCTTGAAGGATAGCATTCAATTAAGCAGTACTTTATCAGAAAGGAAAAGGGTATCTGGATGTCTGGTAACTTTCTCGACAATCACTCAGACATAGGCATTTCCTGACCACTTGTTTGCTTGAGGGCAAGTTGTCAGTTCCACAGCGAGAGAACTGTCAAATCCAACCTGCACTGATTCCACCTCAGGTAGACAGACATATTCCAAGGGAATATAAGAGGCACCCTACTGCTCCCCACGTTGCTTACGGATTCTGGTGTCCATTTGTATGGCCTGGGTAATGACTTCTGTGGCTCTCCGGAGTACGGTTGCCATGGTGACATTGCCTCCCTCTACAGGGTGGTGATGTCATGCCTGGAAGCAGGAAGAGGTCCCCATGCGAGGTAATACACAGCATCCAACACTTGTTCTAACTCCAGACCAAAAGAGGTGGAGATTAAGGGAGTGACAGCTGGTGGGACGAGTTAGTGCTGAGGTGAGGAGATTGTTCTGGAAAGAGTTAGTTGGTCTGAGGTGAGGGAAAAGAGAGGAGCGGAGACAAAAGCTATGGGAATTGCAGCTGTGTCAGAACTGATCCCGGAGTGGAGCGCTGATAAAAAGGACGCCAGAGTCCTGGGCTGTGTGGGTGCTGTACTCCCCGACAGCCGAATCTGAAGGGCAGGGGACTGCAAGCTCCCTGACCACACCGAGCACCTGCAGGCACCGCAGCAGACCAAGAGCCCAGGGTTGCTAGTGAATAGACAATGCCTATGATAGGCTCACACTGTTTGCCATACAGGTTAAAGCCAACACGCAGGAGAGGGTCGTGGTTTAGCTACAGGCAGCAGAGACCAGAAAAGAGAGCGCAGCAGGAAGGCCTCTTACCCCACCTGGCAGGGTGGATCCCCTGAATACCTCCAGGCTGGCCAGACTCCTGCTATCATCTGTAACTAGTACCACGGATTGCATTTTCACTTACCAAGAAGTAAAAGGGTAAGAAAACTTCTCTTTTCTGTGTCCCTTGCTTATTCTCTGCACCTCAACGTTCACCACCACCTGAACAGTCTGTAATATCTGCCCCGGGGCCCAGCTCTACCCGTGGGGAGCAGTAACGTTTCTGCTGTGTCACCATCTGCCCCAGTGGACCTGAACCGCAGCATCGGCCATATATAGCCAAACATCATGGATAGCGTCATGAACTAAATCCCCTACAAACTACCTCCACCATCATCTTTGACAAGTTTATTGGACTCCCAGGGCCATGGACCATCTCATTGCTGCTGTGACTTCCCCTTTAACACTAGGACTACTGGACTCGTGACCCCGCCTAGAACTACTGAAAGGAGTCATTTTGACTCCTTGCTTGTTTTCGTTTATTTTTAGAGTTTCATTTGTGGTTATTTATTAATAATTATATTTTTTGTAATGTATTATTATTGTGAGATCCAACAGTAATGCTTTTGATTGTTTTTTTTCTGCTTTTCTTATTTTTCTACAGAAAATAACAATAATTATAATAGACGTTTTTCAAACATTTTTTTTTATTCAAGTGCACACATATAAACAACAACTGAAGAACAAAAAGCAGAGAAAATGTAGGTGGAGGAGCATAAAAATGAAAATATGGCGCAGAATTCACCTTCTAAACATTTGGTGTTTCGCATTTTAGGCATTGCCTTTGATTTATGGCAGTACATTGCCCACACAAAGACTTACCACAAGTCTTACAATTGCCGACAGATCTATTTTTCTTGCACTTTTCTTTGATCTGGCAAAATTTTGTTTGAACCATCACTTCTGAGCATGTAGAAACTTGGGACGTGGAACCCTTTTCCCTATCTGTGACATAAGGACCACTCAACTCTCTCACAAGCGTTTGCAAAAATGCCTTGCGTGACATTTTTTGGTGGGTTATCTCATTGAATATTATCCATGCATTTATACCCGCAAAGTCTAAGGCATTTTCAAATGCATGAACAGGCCATCTCCTTGTGCATGTTCGTGTGGTATATTTTCGTGCCATCTGATCCACTACATCTACTCCATATTTTGTTTCATTGTAAAACTTTACCGTTTCTGGAGTTTTTTTAGCGGAATCAGACGCAACAACAACATCTGGATGGACGGAACTCAAAATGACAACATTTTTGTTGGGCTTTCCTTGATATACTGTAAGTGTAAAATTGTCTTCATTTCTAAACACTTTAGTGTTGTACAATTCCTCTTTCATGGATTTTATTTCTTTAGGCACTTCTCGCCTTATCTTGTTCAGTGTTCCCACGATGGTTGTTCCTTTGCTTTTTAGCTGTTTAGCTAATTTTACTGAAGTAAAATAATTATCGGTTGTAACATTGCGACCTTTTTTCAAAAACGGGTCCAATAACTTCATTACCACATGGTCAGCTAAACTGTCCTCAGCACGGCGTGTGTCATCTTTGCCTAGATAAGGGAAGCCATTTGCCAGATATTTGCTCTCCTTATCAACAGCTAGCCAATATTTGTGGCCATATTTATCTGGTTTGGAAGGCATGTACTGCGTGAATGGACACCTAGTTTTGCTTGGGAAAAGTTGCTCATCCATCGTTATGTATGGGCCAGGTTTGACATGTAAATTGAACTACATCTATATGAACATCAGGGTAAATAAGACAGAGTGAAAAAATTATGCACAAAACTTTATAGCAACATTTAGTGACAAAAGGACCTCAAAATATAGTAGGGAGTCAAAATGAATCCCTTCAGTAGTTCTTGGTAAATTTTGAAAAAAAACGCGCGCATTTTTCACCAAAATTATTTATTCTCACAAAATCTTTTTTCACATCATATTTGAGGAAAAGTCACCGAGTTTAAAGCCGGAATTCTGAAAAATGTAGTCACAGAAGAGAAATAAAAAACGAAAGGAGTCAAAATGACTCCATCAGTAGTTCTAGTGTTAAGAAATGCCCGGCCCTGTATCGAGTACCCCACGGCCCTGGTGGGGCGCTCCAACTCAACCAAAGAATAAGTGGGAACATGAGCAGCCAGAGCGTCCTTCAGGGCTTCAGAAAGGTCCCTATGGGATTGGCACCCAGAGGCCACATCATTCCACAGAACCTCAGTAGACAATGCAAAAATGCAGTACTATAGGCCTTAGCTAGGGGGTTTCTCTGTGTCAAATTCATGTTCCCAGGCTTTGCTACCTGGATTCTGTATGGTTCGTCATAAATTACACCTAAGGCATCAAAGAAGCGATTGACAGAAAACCATTCTGTGGTTTGGGAAGATGAAGAAAACTCCCAGGTTTGAAGGTCCTCTCACTAGAGGGACATAATAATTCCTACTTGCTGGGATTCATTCCCTGAAGACCAAGGTCACAGGGTAAAAAACAGCTTACAGCTCTCCCTGAACATCATAAACTGGTCTTCCTCACCTGAAAATTTTTTTAGGAAGAGCCTCTACAGTTTCTTGAGAAACCAACTGCATGTCAGAGGGTACAGACATCGCAGTGGAAAGCTATAAGAAGCTGTCATAAAACTAGATACCTGATCCTGCAACTGCGATTGTGATTATTCAAGATTCTGGAATTCTTTAACCAGATCCTGTATAATTTGTGTCAGATTCCCCGCCTGTAGTTGAACATGACGTGGCAATGGACCAGCTCGAAGCTCCTCCAACATACCGTCTACTGTCTGAAGGCACATGAGGCCGTATTTGATTGATAAAATTATCATAATAGCTGCTTAGACCAAAATTCAGCCTCAGTAGGTGGCCTTTTTGGGCCCATTGCATGATGTGAGGATGAACTCATTGTCAGCACCACCTTCTCAGATCCACAATTACTCTGTACCTTACACAAAATTTCTGGGACAGCACACAGTTAAAAAGAACACATTAAGACTGTTAGAACAACAAATTATAGGACACATTTACAGAGAGATTAATGTCAATCAGCAGCAAGGTTAATATTATATGGGGAGATTTGCAAGTCTCTCCTGGTTCTCCTACTAAGGCAGGGGTGGGGAATCATTTTCTGCCAAGGGCCATTTGGATATTTATATCATCCTTCAGGGGCCGTACAAACTCCGCCCACAAAGTACATCCTGACTGGCACTGGTGTCAGGACGTAATCTTTCATTGCATGCCCTTCAGTGTTCTGTAGTGAACACTACGTGTGTGTGCTTATAGAGCAGGAAGAAATTAATGAACTTGTGGAGATCAAAATACAGCTCCCTGTCAAAGCAGAGCGGTCCTGAGAATCTGCCCAGGGGCCTGATAAAAGGACATAGAGGGCCACAAATGGCCCTGGGGCCTGAGGTTCCCCACCCCTGTACTAAGGTAAATTAATCATGAATAGTATTCTATAGAATATTCAAGCTCAGTAATGTTTACATGCACTTAGGCACTTTATTGGTTCAATCTTTTTTGAGGTTGTAGGTAGAGTTTTGTGGTATTATTATCTAATGACATAGTAACATTTTTTTACTGTGGGTATAAGATAGGCACTTTTAATATAGCCTTCTTTGATTTTGAATAAACCTCTAGTGACATTACCAAGGCTAAGCTATTAATGTATGCTACCTATAGTGTTATATAATTGTAGACCAGAGGATGACTTGTTTTTGACAGTAGGCATCATCATTTGTGTTTTAAGATTGTCTGCATTTCATAAATAAAATTTATTGATTTTTGAACTATAAATTCCTTGCTGGTCCATAATCTGGCACAGGGTGTCTAGAATCTGTGCAGGGTACAATGAAATCTCAAGACTATTGTTAGGGTGGTCTCAAGACCCTCAGGATATCGGATGATTGCCAAATTGGGTGGAGCGTCAATCGAGGCAGGATAGTGGGATGAAATGGACACAGGAGACAAGTCTCTGGGTTCAAAATCATCTGATCTTTAATCAATTCCCGTCAGCTTATATCCACTGCTGAATGGGCGTATACATCATGCCATGTGACGTATTAATCAGAACTTATTAGTAAATTATTTATTACAGAAAAATATGTTATTATTAGAGATGAGCGACTTAGCCTCCGGGAGGGTCGAGTCGGGTTTAGGACCACCTGAATTTCACAAACATCGAGTCGATCAAAATCGGCCGACTATTGTCAAAAGTCGAAGGTCCGACTGAAACAGGAAACCCAATGCAAGTCAATGGGGAAGAAAAGTCGGCAGGGAGTGGAGGACAGTAAACACTTTACTTTATAATAATAGTAACACATTGAAAACTGGGGGTTATTTGGCTAAAGTTGTGGGGGGGCAGGGCTGGCTCCAGGTTTTCGTGGGCCCCGGGCCAAAGAGTCTCAGTGGGCCCCTTTAACACATACCACAATTCATGATGCTCCGATAAGGCAGAGAAATATACTGTAGGTATAGTACAATGCCAAATACTTCACTTCTTATATTATATGAGTGATATCTATTTTAAATTCTACAATAGCTCAAAAACCGGACAGTATATTCCTCCATACAGTATTATGACGACCACATAGTGCGCCATACAGAATAATGAGCCCCATAAATTGCTCCATAAATAATTGGTCCCATATAATGTTCCATACAGTATATGATGAGCTCCACATAATGCTCCAGTATATGATGGTCCCCATATAATGTGCCATACAGTATAGGAAGGTCCCATAGAGTATAATGAGCCCCACATATTGCTCCATACAGTATAATGAGTCGCATATAAAGCTCCATACAGTATATGATGGGCCCTATATATTGCTCCATACAGAATGGGCTCCATATAATGCTCCATACAGAATAAGCCCCATATGTGCTCCATATGATGCTAAATACCCTATATGATGCCCTATAAATAATGAACCCCATATGATGCTCTAGTATATGATGGGCCCCATGGATGATGCTCCAGTGTATGATGGGCCTATATTATGCTCCATATATAATGGGCCCCATATGATGCTCCAGTATATGATGGGCCCCATGGCTGATGCTCCAGTGTATGATAGGGCTATATAATGCTCCATATATATTGGGCCCCATATGATGCTCCAGTATGTAATGGGCCCCATGGATGATGCTCCAGTGTATGATGGGCCTACATAATGCTCCATATATAATGGACCCCATATGATGCTCCAGTATATGATGGGCCCCATGGCTGATGCTCCAGTGTATGATGGGCCTATATAATGCTACATATATAAAGGGCCCCATATGATGCTCCAGTATATGATGGACCCCATGGATGATGCTCCAGTGTATGATGGGCCTATATAATGCTCCACATATAATGGGCCCCATATGATGCTCCAGTGTATAATGGGCCCCATATATGAAGCTCCAGTGTATGATGGTTCCCATATGATGCTCCAGTGTTTAATGGGCCCTGTATATGATGCTCCAGTGTATGATGGGCCCCATTTATAATGCTCCAGTGCATGATGGGCCCCATATGATGCTCCAGTGTATAATGGGCCACGTATATGATGCTCCAGTGTATGATGGGCCCCATTTATAATGCTCCAGTGTATGATGGGCCTATATAATGCTCCACATATAATGGGCCCCATATGATGCTCCAGTATATGATGGGCCCATGGCTGATGCTCCAGTGTATGAAGGGCCTATATAATGCTCCATATATAATAGGCCTCATATGATGCTCCAGAATATGATGGGCCCCATGGATGATGCTCCAGTGTATGATGGGCCTATTTAATGCTCCATATATAATGGGCCCCATATGATGCTTCAGTGTATAATGGGCCCCGTGTATGATGCTCCAGTGTATGATGGGCCCCATATGATGCTCCAGTGTATAATGGGCCCCGTATATGATGCTCCAGTGTATGATGGGCCTATATAATGCTCCATATATAATTGGCCCCATATGATGCTCCAGTATTTGATGGGCCCCATGGCTGATGCTCCAGTGTATGATGGGCCTATATAATGCTCCATATATAATGGGACCCATATGATGCTCCAGTATATGATGGGCCCCATGGATGATGCTCCAGTGTATGATGGGCTTATATAATGCTCCATATATAATGGGTCCCATATGATGCTCCAGTATATGATAGGCCCCATGGACGATGCTCCAGTGTATAATGGGCCCCATTTATAATGCTACATTGTATGATTGGCCCCATATATAATGCTCCAGTTTATAATGGGCCCTGTTATGAATGTGCTAGAGATGGTTTCTGAGAAGAGGCTCCCTCTGGTGGTTACAGACAGTACTGAACCTTTCAGCGAGGAATGGCAATCTGGGTTCACTGACTGGTCTGATATAAGGGAGGTACCCTCCCATGATGGTTGCCGGTGATCAATTGTTCTTGTCTCAATTGTGGTTCCTGGTTCATTTGGAAGTTTGCTGAGTCTTGCCTGCATCTTCTGCTATCAGATAAGATATTTTCTGCTTTTATTTTTGTGCTTGCTTTTTGCATTGTTCCCTGCACTTCTGTGGAGGTCAGCCAGGTCCCCTCCGGGGGGCTTGTGCTCCTCTCAGTTTATCTGATGCCACTGTTATTTATTCATTTGCTTATTCCTGTTGTTTCAGTGGCTGCGGCTTAGTTTTGTTACACCAGAGATCTGATTTAGGTGGTAGAGATCGTGTGATCTCAGGTGTTTTTGTAATCAGAAGAGTTAGTATTTTTTAGGGTTTTTTTGGATTGCAGTGAGTATCCTTTCCTGTACTTTTCTGTCTAGACAGATTGGGCCCCAGCGTTTGCTCATTCTATTTTCTGTCTGTGTCCGTGCTTCTTCTTGTCTAACTGCCATTACATGTTTGGGGGCTTCCTATTTTCTTTGGGGATCTGCTCCGGGACAGATAGCTTTCATCTTTCTGCCTTTAGGTGTAGTTATCTCTCAGGCTGTGACGAGGAGTCTAGAATCAATGTAGGAACGCTCCACGGCTACCTCTAGTTGTGTGGTTAGTTCAGGTTACTGCAATCCAATAGGTTTCAGCCTCTCTGGTGTATTGCCGTTTTTGCTTATTCTCCTTAGCTACCAAATCACAACAGTATCACCGGCCCAAACTGAAAGTTATATGGTACTCACAGAAGGGAAAAATAGTGTGGAAAAAAAAAAAAGTTGTCAGAGTTGTCAGAGATTTTTTTTTCTCTATTGCATTTTTTCCCTCTTTTCCTTTGGATGCTGAGGAGGATTTTTTTTTTCTCTCAATGGAGCTTGCACAGTTGTCTGGCCGTGTGGATCAGCTTGCCACTGAGGTTCGGAGTATTGTTACCTATCTTGCTAGGTTGCCGGTTGTGGAACCTAGGATTCCCATGCCAGATTTGTTTTTGGGGGATCGGGCTAAATTTCTGAGTTTCAAAAATAACTGTAAGTTGTTATTTGCCTTAAAGTCTAAGTCCTCAGGGAACGCAGCACAGCAGGTTCAAATTGTCATCTCTCTCCTGCGTGACGATCCTCAGGATTAGGCTTTTTCCCTGACACCTGGGGATCCTGTTTTGAATGATATTGATGCATTTTTTCTGGCTCTGAGGTTATTGTATGATGAACCTAATATCACTGATCAAGCTGAAAAAACCTTGTTGGCATTAAATCAGGGTCTTGAAGACGCTGAGTTGTACTGTCAGAAATTCCAAAAGTGGGCAGTCCTGACCAAATGGAATGATGATGCTTTGGCAGCCCTTTTTCGGAATGGGCTGTCAGAGAATGTAAAGGATGTTATGGTGGGATTCCCTGCTCCCTCTGGTCTCAATGATTCTATGTCATTGGCTATTCAAATTGACAGACGTTTGCATAAGCGCAGAGGTATGCGTGAGATAGTGTTGCCTTGTGAGCCAGCTTCTGAGCCCATGCAGTGTGATAGAGTGACTTCTGGGGCACAGCGTCATGAGTTTCGAAAGCGCCAAGGGTTATGTTTCTACTGTGGTGATGCCTCTCATGCTATTTCAGTCTGCCCTAAGCGGGGAAGACGTTTTGCGCGCTCAGTTGTCTTGGGTAGTGTTCAGACAAAATTTCTGTTGACTCTTACCCTGATTTGCTCCCTGTCCACATTTCTGCTCAGGCTTTTGTTGATTCAGGAGCAGCTATTAACCTGATGGATTTTGACTTTGCCAAACGTTGTGGGTTTCCCATGATACCCCTGCGGAAGTCTATTCCCCTACTGGGCATTGATTCTACACCTTTGGCAGAGAATAAACCCCAGTTTTCTACTCAGGTGATAATGAGGGTTGAACCAGATCATCAGGAGAGTTGCAAATTTCTGGTGCTGTATAATCTGCATGACATTATTGTACTAGGTTTCCCTTGGTTACAGTCTCATAATCCTGTTTTGGATTGGAAATCTGTGTCTGTGACCAGTTGGGGCTGCAATGTGTTAATGCCGACACTCCTATTTTTTCTGCCTCTCCCCAGTCTCAGGATGTTCCTGACTTTTTGACTGATTTTTCGGATGTATTTAGTGAAAGTAAATCTGCATCCTTGCCCCCTCACAGGAGCTATGATTGCGCTATTGAATTAGTGCCTGGTGGTAAATTTCCTAAAGGTCGCCTTTTTAACTTGTCTGTACCTGAACACGATGCTATGCGATCTTATATCAAGGAATCATTGGAGAAGGGTCATATCAGACCATCCTCTTCACCCTTGGGTGCCGGTTTTTTCTTTGTGGCCAAAAAGGATGGTTCATTGAGGACGTGTATTGATTATCGTCTCTTGAATAAGATCACTGTGAAGTATGAATATCCATTACCCTTGATTTCTGACCTGTTTTCCAGGCTGAAAACTGCTAGTTGGTTTACCAAGCTTGACCTCAGGGGGCATATAACCTTATTCGCATTAAGCACGGGGATGAATGGAAGACGGCGTTTAATACCCCAGAGGGGCATTTTGAGTACCTAGTGATGCCCTTTGGGCTCACTAATGCTCCTTCCGTCTTCCAATCCTTCATGAATAATATTTTCAGGGATTTTGTGGATAAATTTCTGATTGTTTATTTGGATGTAGTGTTGAGCGATACTTTCCGATACCCAAAAATATCGGATCGGAATGGTATCGCCGATATCACTAAAATATCGGCGATACCCGATATCGATACCGGAAGTCCCATGTAAGTCTATGGGAACAAAATATCGCAACTGAAAAAACCCTTTCTTTCGTTGTAAACACAAAATATACACACATAGAATACATATATATATATATATATACATGTCATTGTGACATATATATATACATATATGTATAGTTTATACACTTCTACATAGTAAAATAGCCTCTGATTCAATTGCCGGGTAAAGCCGGCTTCTGTGAAAAGACAGAGGCACCCGACATGAAATGACACTTGGTGTACATAGGGTTAACCATGTCTTTTCATGTCGTTTGCTATCTGATTTGCACAAACAATTACATCAGTCTATGTGTGCAAAATTTCACACCTGTAGGGGTTAATTAAAGTTGTAAATTCGTTGTAAAAAAAACGGACTTTTTTGCTACGAATTTACACCTTTAATTAACCCCTACAGGTGTGAAATTTTGCACACATAGACTGATGTAATTGTTTGTGCAAATCAGATAGCAAAGGACATAGTTCTGCATTTTCACAAAAGCCGGCAATTGAATTAGCGGCTATTATACTATGTAGAAGTGTATGAACTATAAATATATATATATATATGTGTCACAAATTCAATGACATGTATATATATATATATATATATATATATATATATATATGAGGTGTAAAATTGTTTAAAAAAAATGCGTGGGCTCCCCCCTATTTTCGCAACCAGACAGACAAAGCCAGCGAATGGGGGCAGATAATAATAGCCCAGAGAGGGACCATTATTTTTGGCCCCCCCCTGGCTACTAACATCTGCCCCCAGACACCCCAGAAAAGACAAATCTATAATTAGATTCGCCCTTTCTGGCACTTTGCCCGTCTATTCCCATTGCCCTGTAGCGGTGGCGAATGGTTTAATATGGGGTTAAAGCCACCTTGCAATTGAAAGGTGACCTTAAGCCAGGTTAATAATTGAGAGCTGTCAATTAGACAACTATCAATTATTAATCCTATTGCATGAAATAAAAATAAAACACACACACTTTAATTAAAAATCATTTTAATGAAATAAAGACACATGTTTTTGACCATCTTTTATTTGACTGCAAAAACCATTTACTGTAATAAAAATAAAATAAAAAAGCAAAATTATTCTCACCTATCCCATACACAGTCAGGTCCCACGGTGTAATCCTTCAGAAAGGGTTAATGTTTACTGCAGGGACCGCAGCTAATGCTGCAGCCTCACAGTAAACCCCCAAATGAATGAGTTCCTCTCCTGGCTGACAGGAGAGGAAGTGGAAAGCTTAATTGATTGCTTTCCACTTTCACTTCAGGTCAGCCAGGGACACAATCAGTGACGTCAGAGGGAACTGATTAACAAAAATAGGGGTTCCCTTCGAAAAAAAATGGCGTCGGGTCCCCCCTATTTTTGTTAACCAGCCTGATGAAGCAGACTGCTGAGCAGTGGCGTACCGTGAATGAAGCAGACCAAGCAGCTGCTATGGGGCCCGGACAGCTGAGGGGGCCCTCGACGGTCGGGTAGCTGTGCTGACACAGTACTACCAGGGGGTCAGCGGGGGAGGGGGAGCGCAGCTCTTCTATATACTCACCCCTCCTGGTGCGGTCTCTGCAGCCCCTGCTCTTCTCCCACGCCTGTGTTCAGCGGTCAGGTGGTACAGCTCATTACAGTCATGAATACGCACATATTCATGACTTTAATGAGCTGTCCCGCGTGACCGCTGAACACTGGCGGCGGAGACCGTGGGAGAAGAGCAGGGGCTGCACAGACCGCGCCGGCGGAAGGGTGAGTATAAGGGATATTTACCTGTCCCGTTCCACCGTTGCTCGCGTCCTCTTGCTGCAATGTTCAGGTCAGAGGGCGCGATGATGTCGTTAGTGCGCGCCGCGCCCTCTGCCTGATCATTCACTGCTGGAGGACCCCGAAGACAGCGGCACTCAGCAGTGGAGAGAGGACAGGTAAATATCTCAGGTGCCGGGGCCCTGAGCGAGCGGTGACATCGGCACCTGGTGTCACCCCCTGCTCAGGACACCGGCACCTGGCCCCCAGCGACGAAAGGTGAGTATGTCTTTTTTTTTTTTTTGGTTGCAGCAGCTGCGGCAGCATAAGGGCCTATACTATGGAGCATCTATGGGGGCACAATCTATGGGGGCATAATACATTTTTTTATTTAATGTGTCCCCTCACTGTGCTGGCACTTTACATTTACAATGGCTCTGGGTTTTTTTTTTGGGGGGGGCCCATTCAGACTTTTGCTATGGGGCCCCATGATTTCTATGTACGCCCCTGCTGCTGAGGCATGGTATTTAAGGCTGTTAAGGAGCCAATATCCATGGACCTTGCCAGCAGCGTCGGACTGGAGTACCTTGGGCCCACCAGAGAAAAAATATTCTTGGGGCCCACCATCATACTTCCCAACCTTTGAAGAAGGGAAAGAGGGACAAAGGCTGTGGCACGCTGTGCCTGCTGCAGCAAATTTTAGGCCATGCCACGTTGCACCACAGACTGTCCAGGAGTTGGTGGATGCTTTAGTCCAGGTGTGGGAGGAGATCCCTCACGAGACCATCCGTCGCTCTCATCAGGAGCATGGCCAGAAGTTGTAGTGAGGTCATACAGCATACCTCCCAAATTTTGAAGACAGGAAAGAGGGTTAAAGGCTGCGGCGCGCGTAGGGCGTCGCTGCAAATTTTAGGCCACGCCCCAACCACACCCATTTAACAGCTAATCACACCCATATCCTGGCCCCAAGCGTACCCATTTAGCACTGCTGATCACACTGACTGGTAATGAGGGCACAGTGGCTGGTACTGAGGAAAAGAAAGAAAGAGCAGCGAGAGAGAAAGAACAAACAGAGAAAGAAAGAGAGGAAAGAAAGAAAAGAGAGAGAGAAAGAAAGAACAGAGAGAAAAAAGAACAGAGAGCGAGAAAGAAAGAACAGAGAGCGAGAAAGACTAGAGAGAGAAAGAAAGACTAGAGAGAGAGCCAGAGGCGTAGCTAGGGTTTTGGTTTAGTGGGGGCGAAACTTCTGAGTGGGCCCCTAATCAGAGAACCTCAGCAAATGACCGCGCTGTTGCCAAAAATAATCTATATAAAAAAGACCAATATTGATATTACCGCCATATGGTCTGTGGTAAATAATACCAGTCCTACAGAACATATAATAGATTACAGCACAGGTACAGATAATGACTTACCGCTGATGTTCTTTCTAATGGAATTGTTCACTTTTCATTTCTTTTCCATCTGGCCCAGACCGACATGACGACTTCTCCAGCCAGGACTCGACTGTAGAGATTACAGCAAAGACACATTTCACGTCTCATATTTTTAGCACTGTCTTGGTCACCAATTGGACTATTCTCAACCTGCACAAACTCCTCATCCTGCTGATACCCCAATACTGAGCCGCTGCTGCCATATGTGTCCCTATTTCTGCACCTGATACCCCAATACTGAGCCGCTGCTGCCATATGTGTCCCTATTACTGCACCTGATACCCCAATACTGAGCCGCTGCTGCCGTATGTGTCCCTATTACTGCACCTGATACCCCAATACTGAGACGCTGCTGCCGTATGTGTCCCTATTACTGCACCTGCTGTGTGGTTCTGTGTGACCTCTAAATTTTAAAGCACCCCTCTAGAATATAGTAATGCCGGGTGCAAGTGCCCTAGAAAACAGTGACCACATTTTGTCCCCTAGACTGTAATAATGCCCTGTGTGCCCCTTTGACAGTCACAGTAACCCGAGTTCCCCTATAACAATAAGTGTCCACTTTACATTTAATAATGTCCCAAGTCTCCCCCTGTACATCTCCCCTATACACAGAATAATGCCCCTCACTGGATATATACTGACCCCTTAATGTCCCCAAACTATTTAATGGGTCCAACACTGTATGATGGCCCCTAGATAGCATCCATACAGCATAATACACCAGATAATCCTCAATATAGTATAATGCACCCCCATAGGCAGCCTCTATATTATAATAAACCCCCATAGGCAGAGTCTATAATATAATGCACCACCATAGGCAGCCGCTATATTATAATGCACCCCCATAGGCAACCTCTGTAGTATAATGCATCCCCATAGGGAGTCTCTGTAGTATAATGCACCCCAATATGGAGCCTCTGTAGTATAATGCAGCCCCCATATACAGCCTCTGTAGTATAATGCACCCCCCATATACAGCCTCTGTAGTATAATGCACCCCCATTAAAAAAAAAAAAAACAATACTCACCTCCCGGCTCCTGTGCTGCTCACTGTTCTCTCTCTCAGCGTCTGACAGCGGGCGCCGGCAGGTGATGTCATCGCGCCCGCTGTCAGACGCTGAGAGGGGGATTATCGGAGAGAAGGAGCGCTCGCTCCTTCTCTCTCTATGCGGTCAGCTGTATCGGCTGGATGCCGATACAGCTGACCCTCCGATGACGGGTGGGGGACCCACTGCTGGCACCGGGCCCCCCCAACGCCTGTTCAGGCCCCATAGCTTCTGGGCGGCAGAGCAGGAAGATCGATTCTCCCTGCTCTGCCGCAGAATGTAACTGTATCGGCGTGCTGTGCACGCCGATACAGTTACTGTAGCGTAGCTCCGGGTGGGCCCCCTCAGAGCGCGGGGCCCGGGGCCACCGCCCCCTCTGCCCCGCGACCTATCATTTGAAATTAGGGCCCACCACGCAGGATCTGGGGCCCACCGGAGGTTTCTCCGGTGGCTCAGTCTGACCCTGCTTGCCAGCCTGATAATACCAGGCCACAGCAGTCTGCTTATCTTTGCTGGTTAACAAAATAGGGGATCCCCTCGAAAAAAAATTGCCGTGGGGTCCCCCCTATTTTTGTTAACCAGCCAGATGAAGCAGACTGCTGAGGCCTGGTTTTTCAGGCTGGTAAGGATCCAATATCCATGGACCTTGCCAGCCTGATAATACCAGGCCACAGCAGTCTGCTTAGCTTGGCTGGTTAACAAAAATAGGGGATCCCCTCGAAAAAAAAACGGCGTAGGGGTCCCCCTATTTTTGTTAACCAGCCAAGTAAAATGCAGACTGCTGCGGCCTGGTATTAAAAGACTGTCAAGGCCCATGGATTTTGGCCCTCAACAGCCTGATAATACCAGGCTACAGCAGCCCCACATTTGGCGCATCAAAAGATGTGCCAATTGTGGCACTTTACCCGGCTCTTCCCACTGCCCTGTAGCGGTGGCAAGTGGGGTAATAAGGGTTAATGTCACCGTTGATTGCACGGTGACAATAAGCCCGGTTAATAATGGATAGGCGTCAATAAGACACCGATCCATTATTAATCCCAAAGTTTTTAAATGTATAAAAAAAAGACAAAGCAAGAAAAAAGTATTTTAATGAAATAAAAGAGACAACAAAGTTTTCATTTCTTTTATTATACTCTCATTCCTGCGACGCCATCGATCTCCTGTAAAAAAAGGAAAAAAAAAAACCAACAGTATACCACCTGTCCGACGCAGTCCATAGTAACGACTGTCCCACGACGATCCAGCTCTGCTACATCGCAATGACAGGCAGAGCCTGTCATCGCGACGCAGCACAGCTGATTACCTGCTTCCCCGGCGGTGACGTCATCGGACTGACTGCTTTACGGCCGGGATTACCCAGCAGTCACTGCAGTTATCGCGAGAAACTGCATGTGACCGCCGGGGAAAGATGATGGCGGCCATCAAGCAGTCCAGGCCGTGACCGCCGGAGATCTTCTGCCAGGTAAGTGCCGCTGACTCCTGACAGACCCGACCGACGGACACTGACAGTGACAGTGACAATTCCGATTCCGGTATCCGATAAGACGACAATATCGGAACTCGGAATCGAAAGTCCGATACAGCTAATATCGGCCGATACCCGATATTTGCAGTATCGTATCGCTCAACACTATTTGGATGATATCTTGATTTTTTCCAATGACTGGGACTCTCATGTGAAACATGTTCGGACTGTGTTCCAGATTTTGAGAGAGAATGCACTGTATGTGAAGGGATCAAAGTGTCTTTTTGGCGTACAGAAGGTCTCATTTCTTGGATTCATTTTGTCTCCATCTGTTGTTGAAATGGACCCGGTCAAGGTTCAGACCATCTGTGATTGGGTCCAACCTACTTCATTGAAGGCTCTTCAGAGATTTTGGAGTTTTGCCAATTTTTATCGTAAATTTATTGGTAATTTCTCCGGTATTGTTAAACCATTGACTGATTTGACCAAAAAGGGTTCTGATGTGGTGAATTGGCCTCCTCAGGCAGTCTCTGAGTTTCAGGAACTTAAGCAGAGATTCACTTCTGCTCCTGTTCTACGGCAGCCTGATGTTTCTCTACCGTTTCAGGTGGAGGTTGATGCCTCTGAAATTGGGGCAGGTGCCGTTTTGTCCCAAAGAGATCCAGAGACCTCTAAGAGTAACCCTTGTGCCTTTTTCTCTCAAAAATTTTCTCCAACTGAACGTAATTATGACGTGGGTAATCAAGAGTTTTTGGCCATGAAGTGGGCCTTTGAAGAGTGGAGACATTGGCTGGAAGGAGCCACACATCAGGTGGTGGTCCTCACGGACCATAAGAATCTGGTTTATCTCGAATCAGCCAAGCGACTTAATCCTAGACAGGTCAGGTGGGCCTTGTTTTTCACACGTTTTAATTTTGTGTTTTTTTTTCTTCCTGGCACTAAGAATGTTAAGGCGGATGCCCTCTCGAGGAGTTTCTTTGCGGACTCTCCTGAGCTATCTGATCCTACTGTTATTTTGAAAGAAGGTGTAGTTCTTTCCGCCATCTCTCCCAATTTGAGACTGGCTCTGGAAGGGTGTCAGGAGGATAAACCTGAGCGCTGCCCTATTGGGAAATTGTTTGTCCCAGACCAGTGGAAGAAGAGTGTGATGTCTGAGATTCATTGTTCCGCGTTGACTGGTCATCCCAGGATTTTTGGTACCAGATACTTGGTGAGTCGGTCCTTTTGGTGGCCTACTTTGTCTCGTGACGTCAGGGAATTTGTGCAGTCCTGTGGGACTTGCTCTCGCTCCAGGACTTGCTCTCGCTCTAGTGGTTTGTTAATGGCATTACCTGTGCCCAAGAGGCCATGTACCCATATCTCTATGGATTTTATTTCCGACCTCCCTGTTTCTCAGAGAATGACCGTTATCTGGGTAATCTGTGATAGGTTTTCCAAGATGATACGTCTTGTGCCATTACCTAAGTTACCTTCCTCCTCCGAATTGGTGCCTTTGTTCCTTCAGCACGTGGTTCGGTTACATGGCATTCCGGAGAACATTGTGTCTGACAGAGGAATCCAGTTTGTTTCCAGATTTTGGAGGACATTTTGTTCTAAACTTGGTGTTCAATTATCTTTCTCCTCTGCTTTTCATCCTCAGACCAATGGACAAACTGAGAGAACAAACCAGACCTTGGAGACTTATTTGAGATGTTTTGTGTCTGCTGATCAAGATGACTGGGTCTCTTTTTTCCCTTTGGCTGAGTTTGCTCTTAATAATAGGGCTAGCTCTGCCATCTTGATGTCTCCATTTTTCTGCAATTTTGGGTTTCACCCTCAATTTTCTTCGGGACAGGCAGAGGCTTCTGTCTGTCCGGGTGTTGACTCTGTTGTGGAGCGAATGCAGCAAATTTGGGACCAGGTAGTGGAGAGGTTGTCTCTCTCTCAGGAGAAGGCCCAACGGTTTTCCAACCGGCATAGGACTGATGGTCCTCGGTTTAAAGTGGGGGACTTGGTTTGGTTGTCCTCAAGAAATATCCCTATGAGGGTTGCATCTCCAAAGTTTAAGCCTAGGTTCATTGGACCTTATAAGATCATGGAGATTCTTAATCCTGTTTCCTTCCGTTTGCTTCTTCCAGAGACATTTAAGATCCTTAACGTGTTCCACAAGTCCTTATTGAAGAGGTTTGTCGAGCCAGTGGTTCCTATGGCTGCGCATCCTGACCCTGTTTTGGTTGAGGGCAATCTGGAGTATGTGGTTGAGAAAATATTGGATTCTCGTTTTTCTAGACGGAAACTCCAGTATTTGGTTAAGTGGAGAGGTTATGGTCAGGAGGACAATTCTTGGGTGTTTGCTTCGGACATCCATGCTAGGAGACTGATCCGTGCCTATCACCGAGCTCATCCTGATTGGCCTGGTTGCACAAGTGAGGGTTCAGTGACCCCTCCTCAAGGGGGGGTACTGTTATGAATGTGCTAGAGATGGTCTCTGAGCAGAGGCTCCCTCTGGTGGTTACAGACAGTATTGAACCTTTCAGCGAGGAATGGCAATCTGGGTTCACTGACTGGTCTGATATAAGGGAGGTTCTCTCCCATGATGATTGCCGGTGATTAGTGTTGAGCGATACGATACTGCAAATATCGGGTATCGGCCGATATTAGCTGTATCGGGCTTTCGATTCCGAGTACCGATATTTTCGTCATATCGAATACCGGAATCGGATTTGTCACTGTCACTGTGAGTGTCCGTCGGTCGGGTCTGTCAGGAGTCAGCGGCACTTACCTGGCAGAAGATCTCCGGCGGTCACGTCCTGGACTGCTTGATGGCCGCCATTATCTTCTCCCTGGCGGTCACATGCAGTTTTTCGCGATAACTGCAGTGACTGCAGGGTAATCCCGTCCGTAAACCAGTCCGATGACGTCACCGCCGGGGAAGCAGGTAATCAGCTGTGCTGCGCCGGGATGACAGGCTCTGCCTGCCTGCCTGCCTCTGATGTCATTCTGATGTAGCAGAGCTGGATCGTCATGGGACACTCGTTACTATGGACTGCGTCGGACAGGTGGTATACTGCTGTTTTTTTTTTTCATTTTTTTACAGGAGATCGATGGCGTCGCAGGATGAGACTGTAATAAAAGTAATGAAAACTGTGTTTTTTTTTTATTAAATTAAAAAACTTTTTTATGAACATTCACCCGTCCGGGTACATCAACAATTTAACTATTTACATACAGGGACCCTGTCCGGGTTATTTATAATTCTTTGGCAGGGGTGTTCCAGGTACCACCTGGTACTCTTCTGATGCTTGCCAAACATCCGAGACACCAAGGACCACCAGGACCTGATGACGTCGTGTGGCCTGTACAGTAAAGTCGTGACCCGCTATCTGTGTCTGTGTGGCCACCTCTTTCATCTCCCTCCGGGTCTGGAGCCCTGTGTCCCGGACTGAACGAACCCCAGGGGGCCTAACAGGCGCCGGGTACAGGCCAGCTATCATTATCATGTCCATAGCTGGGGCTGCTGAGGAGACCACTGAGGGAGGCTGGGGAGATTTACGGCGTGGGGTGGGCACTTGTGCAGAGGCCTGGATGTGGGAGGCTGAAGGCTCCGAGGGTCTCACAGGTTCCTGACACTCTGGGGACCAGGGGTCGCACATGGTGACATTTAGGGCATAGCATCCATTGTAACCCCAGTGTCGGGTGTAAGTTACCAAGTCTCCTGGCAACAGGTCCCTCCCCGGGTGTCCTTCTGGGAGGTGAGTCTCCACGTCCCACCGGGTCACAAACACTTCTAAATAAAGTCCAGGCTCCTGGATGAAGCCCCAACCAGCTTTCAATTTAAAGCTCCGTACTGCACCCTTACGCCGCGGCTCCCTCACCGTACTTTTATCTTTTCTTATCCGGTCCTTATCTGCCCGGTCCTTCTCGATGTGACGTTGGCGAAGCTTCTGGGATTCGCGCTGCTCCCTTTGTCGCTCGGCTTCTCTCTCCCGACGTCTACACTCTTCCTCCTGACGCCGGTTGTAATTCTCCTCCACCAGCATCTCCATGTCTCCACCATCAAACTGCAGCTTACGATGTCCGGTTTGCGGCAGCTCTCCTGGCGCCCGACAGTCCTGGCCGCGCTCACCTGCGGAGGAAGCAGCCGGCTCTGGAACAGATGACAGTCGGGGCTCCGGTACAGACAGGTAGACCTCTGGTGCCTGCGCGGCCTCCTTCATGAGGACGGGTGTCGCTTCTTCTGTCTCAGCGACGGGGGCAGACAGCGGGATCTGGGGTGCTGCCGGTGCAGCGTTTTTTGCAGGAACGGGTGCCTCCACTGCGACAACGTCAATCGGATCACATTGCAAGGGCTGGGATGCCCGCACGGACTCCTCTACTAGAACGGGTGCCTCACCTTCCGGTACAGACACTTCAGGTAAGAGGGATTGGCGCCGCTCCAAGTTTAGTTTTAGGGCACGCCAGCTTTCTTCCATCCTGGCGACCTCCTCCCGGTGCCGGGCCAGGTCTCTCAGGGTATCCTCCGCTTCTTGCAGCGTAGGAGGGTTTCCAGGCCGGGTGCCCAACGGTGGTTCCGTGGCGATCGGGTCGCTTCCGTGTGGGGAGAGCTCTGACTGCTCCATCCCTTCACACTTCTGCTCGTGTCCATTAGCCATCTCTGCCAAGTCACATGTGTCATTAGCATCTGGAGAGGGCCCTCTTTTGTAGTGAGGCGGGACCTTCGTGTTAGTTTCCGCACACTGAGGAGGATGAGGAGGCGGAACTCAAGAGCTGTGGGGCACGATCTTACATTGCAGTAACATTTAGAGTGGTCGGCCATCGTTTTCGCGCCACTGAGTGAGTGTACACCCACGAAGAGCACGCCCTTCTTCTTCACCAGTGCCTCGTCGTGACGCAGATATGGCGGAAAAATGGCAAATACATTCTCTGATGATTTTAGCAATTCTCAAGCACAAAACCAGTTCAATTCAGGCACACAGGACTCGCTTATAGCGAGCTACAGAATCCTGTTCGTGACGCCCAAGTTGAGTCGCACAGAGCCAGAGGTTTTGGGGGTACTCGGCACCGAGCCTGTCGACTTCTATGGGGTATGTCACGGCTTTACCCGGCAATTGAATCAGAGTCTATTTTACTATGTAGAAGTGTATAAACTATAAATATATGTATATATATATGTCACAATGACATGTATATATATATATATATATATATATATATATATATGTATTCCATGTGTGTATATTTTGTGTTTACAACGAAAGAAAGTGTTTTTTTAGTTGCGATATTTTGTTCCCATAGACTTACATGGGACTTCCGGTATCGGAATCGGATATCGACGATATTTAGTGATATCGGCGATACCATTCCGATCCGATATTTTTAGATATCGAGCAGTATCGCTCAACACTACCGGTGATCAATTTTTCTTGTCTCAATTGTGATTCCTGGTTCATTTGAAAGTTTGCTGAGTCTTGCCTGCATCTTCTGCTATCAGATAAGATATTTTCTGCTTTTATTTTTGTGCTTGCTTTTTGCATTGTTCCCTGCACTTCTGTGGAGGTCAGCCAGGTCCCCTCCGGGGGGCCTGTGCTCCTCTCAGTTTATCTGAAGCCACTGTTATTTGTTCATTTGCTTTTTCCTGTTGTTTCAGTGGCTGCGGCTTGGTTTTGTTACACCAGAGATCTGATTTAGGTGGTAGAGATCGTGTGATCTCAGGTGTTTTAGCAATCAGAAGAGTTGGTATTTTTAGGGGTTTTTTTGGATTGCAGTGAGTATCCTTTCCTGTACTTTTCTGTCTAGACAGATTGGGCCCCAGCGTTTGCTCATTCTATTTTCTGTCTGTGTCCGTGCTTCTTCTTGTCTAACCGCCATTACATGTTTGGGGGCTTCCTATTTTCTTTGGGGATCTGCTCCGGGGCAGATAGCTTTCATCTTTCTGCGTTTAGGTGTAGTTATCTCTCAGGCTGTGACGAGGCGTCTAGGATCAACGTAGGAACGCTCCACGGCTACCTCTAGTTGTGTGGTTAGTTCAGGTTACTGCAATCCAATAGGTTCCAGCCTCTCTGGTGTATTGCCGTTTTTGCTTATTCTCCTCAGCTACCAAAACACAACAGGGTCCTATCTATGATGCTCAAGTGTATGATGGACCCCATATATTATACTCCAGTATATAATGCTCCCCATATATTGCCCCAAACATTTAAAAAAATGAAATGCCTCTCATCGCTGTTCACTGCTCTTCTCTGGATTCCTCAGTGTCGCCATTTTCCAGCTCTCTGCACTGTGACTGTTCAGGCAGAGGGCGCACAGACGCTCTCTGACCTGAATGTCACTGTCAGGAAATGCGGAAAACGTCACAGCGGTGGAGCAGGGAGAGGTAAGTATTGCAAGTGCTGGGGCCCTGAGCAAGCAAGGGGGCCCCCCTACCTGCTCAGGGCCCCGGCACTTGCTCGGGTGCGCCAGGTACTGACGCCGGCCTTGGGGGAGTACAGCCCAGTTAGGGAGGTGGAAAAACTGGCATATGTTGAGGTGTAGGCTAGACGTTCAGTATCTGCAATTGGAGGAATTGGAGAAGTCGGAGGAAGAGGAGGATAAAGCAAGCCATTTTGCTGGCAACCTATGTGTCATCAGGGGAAGGTGGTACAAAATCCTTTGAAACCCAGGCATGGTTCATTTTAATGAAGGTGAGTTTACCAACATTTTGGGTCAACAGCCGGGTCCTTCTTTCTGTCAGGATTGATCAAGCAGCACTGAACACTCCTTCTGATAGCACACTACCAGCAGGGCAAACGAGCTCCTGTAAGGCATATTGTGCCAATTCAGGCCAGGTGTCCAGTTTACTGGCCCAGTAGTCAAAGGGGAATGACCTGTGAGGGAGAACATCGATAGGGTAGGAGAGGTAATTTTGAACCATAGTTGACAACTGCTGTCTCCTGTCTGTTGCAATTGATTCAGTATTAACAGTTGTGTGAGCAGTACTCGAGAAATCAGTCTACAACATGGTCATGAAAACCCTGTCTCCAACGCCACTTTGGCTGTGTGCACCACGAAAACGTCTTCCATGTTGCCCAGTTCTGCTCATGGTAGAACCTGCACCGCTGCTGTGTGCTGGGAATGCCTCTAACAAACGGTTTACCAGAGTTGCTTGTTTTTTCACCAATATTAGCTCTTGGTTCTCCTGTGGCATGATGTTCTGTAATTTGCCTTTATAGCGTGGATCGAGGATGCTGGCCAACCAGTAGTCGTCATCCTTCATAATTTTGGCAATGCGGGGGTCCCTTTTTAGGATCCGCAAGACATAATCACACATGTGGGCCAATGTTCCAGGTGTCAATGATGCACTGCCAGTGGTGGGTGGAGGAGCACTTTCTGCCAAATCCACATCCCTCCAGTCACGCACAAACCCTGTACCTGACCTTGGCAAACCAACATTTTCTCTTGAGGAGCATCCTCCTTACTAAAATAATCATCCCCCTCATCCTCCTCCTCCTCTTCCTCCACCTCGTCCAGGACAGTTCCCTGAGCAGACAATGGCTGACTGTCATCAAGGCTTCCCTCCTCCTCAGCTGCAGATGCCTGATCCTTAATGTGTGTCAAAGTTTGCATGAGCAGACGCATAAGTGGGATGCTCATGCTTATGATAGCGTCATCTGCGCTTACCAGCTTTGTGCATTCCTCAAAACACTGAAGGACTTTATAGAGGTCTTTCAGCTTTGACCACTGCACATCCGACAAATCGATGTCTGCCCTCAAACTGCCTGCCCGTGTATCCTCCCACAAATGCATTACAGCCTGCCTCTGTTCGCACAGCCTCTCAACCATGTGCATGGTGGCGTTACACCTTGTTGCAACGTCTATGATTAGTTGGTGCTTGGGGAGGTGGAGCGATCGCTGCAGCCTCTGCATACGACTGAAGTCTATGTGTGAGCGACGGATGTGCAAGCACAGTCTTCGCACCTTATGGAGCAGAGCTGGCAACTCCAGATAATTATTTATGAAGCACTGCACCACCAGGTTCAAGGCGTGAGCCAGGCAAGGTATGTGTCTGAGTTTTGCCAGGGCTATGGCCGCCACAAAATTACGTCCGGTTTCACTGACTACCTTGCCTGGCGCAATATGTAGACTGCCCAACCATGACTCAGTTTCTCGCTGCAAGTAGTCGGCCAGTACTTCAGCGATGTGTCTGTTGTCGCCCAAAGACATCATCTTTAAAATATCCTGCTGACGCTTAACACTAGCTGTTCGATAGTGGGACACCTCGTGTGCAACACCGGCAGCTACAGATGGAGTGTTCATGCTACTGCGCTCTGTTGATGAGCTTTCGCTTCTGGAGGAGGAGGAGGAGGAGGAGGAGGAGGGTCGAACGCCTACAGCCAACTGTTGCCTATACCATGGGCTAGGCAGCACTGTCCCACCGCCGCTGTCCCCTGTGGACCCTGCATACACCACATTAACCCAGTGCGCAGTGATGGACACATAACGGCCCTGGCCATGCCTTCTGGCCCATGCATCTGTTGTGAGGTGCACCTTTCCACTCACTGATTGTTTGAGTGCGTGCAGGTGGAGGGCAGGGATGGCTTTTCTAGAAAAGAAGTGCCGACTGGGTAGGTCATAGCATGGGACAGCGTAGACCATGAGCTCTCGGAACGCTGCGCTTTCAACCAAACGAAACGGCATCATCTCTAATGAGATCAGTTTGGCAATGTAGGCATTCAAAGCCAGTGTACGTGGATGAGAAGATGAGTACTTTCTTGTCCTACTCAGAGTGTCTGCTAGGGTGAGCTAGAAATGGGATAAATTTTCAGGGCTTGCACGCTGTGCTAATTTGATCGTCGGGCCAAGCTGTCCTGCAACTCTTTTTGTTTTTTTAACATGTTTTTGGACTGATACGGGGCTGCCAGATAACCGCAGCTGCGATGTCGATGCCTGCTGCGGATCATCCTCCTCTTCTGAGCTATTGCCATCGGCACCCTCTTCCCCCAATGGATGCCAATCCGGGTCAACAACTGGGTCATCCATCACCTCCTCTTCTATTTCATCTGCACCTTTCTCTGTGTCACAGTGTAAGGTGGTATAGTATGTGGGAAGGGGCACCTGAGTTTCATCAGGGTCAGATTCTGGCTCAGTAGACTGCGAGGGCAATGTAGTGCTCTGGGTGAATGTACCAGCAGAATCATATAGCAGTGGCTGTGCATCAGTGCTCTCCATGTCAGATTCATCTTGGACTGGGGAATTCAGGATTTGACTTGATAACGCAGGCATGGTATGTGAAAAGAGCTCCATGGAGTAATCTGAAGTGTGGGCTGCCGCATCCTTCACTTTTGGTGGGGGTGAAGGACACAAGGAAAGGTGTTGTTCCTGACCAGGAGCCTGCACTGTCGACTCAGTGCTTGCATTTTTTGAAACTTCAGAAGAGGAGGCGATCGAGCTGGAGGCTTTTTCGGCAATGTAAGCCAAAACCTGTTCCTGATGATCCGGCTTTAAAAGCGGTTTACCTACTCTGTTATGTTACGGAAGCTGAGGAGTGCAGGCAAAAAAGGAAATACACCAGAGCAGTTGGAAACTATGAGATTGCAGTACCCTGACTAACCACCACAACTAGAGGCAGCAGTGGAGCGTTCCTACGTTGGTCCTAGACGCCTCGTCACAGCCTGAGAAACTAACTACACCTAAAGATAGAAATAGGAAAGCTATCTGCCCCGTAGCAGAACCCCAAAGATAATAGAAAGCCCCCAAACATGTAATGGCGGTTAGACAAGAGGAAATACTGACACAGAAAGAAAATAGTATGAGCAAACGCTGGGGCCCAAACTAACTAAATAGAAAAGGATAGGAAGGGTACTTACTGCAATCTCAGAAAACCCTGAAAAACACCAACTCTAGTAATTTCAAAATCACCTGAGATCACACGACCTCTACCACCTAAATTAGTTCTCTGGTGTAACAAAAACAGCAGCCACTGAAAAAACTGGAAAAAGCAAAAGTACAAAACACAGTGGCTGGACTAAACTGAGAGGGCAAAAGCCCCCGGAGGGGACCCAGAAGGCCCCCACAGAAGTGCAGGACCAAATGCAAAAATAAAGCAAAAACACAAAATAAGAAATTGTCTTATCTGATAGCAGGAGATGCAGACACGACACAGCAGGCTACAAGGGAAACTGGAAAGAAGGATTCAGACCAGAACAATTGATCACCGGCAACCCTGATGGGAAAATTACTCCCTTATATAAGACCAATCAGTAACACCTGATTCCCAGTCCTCACAATCCTCACTAGTACCGCTTGTAACCACCAGAGGGAGCCTCTGCTCAGAACTTATCTCAAACCCATTCACAACAGTACCCCCCCCTTGAGGAGGGGTCACCGAACCCTCATTTGAGCAACCAGGTCGGTCAGGATGAGTTCTATGATACGCACGGATAAGTCTCCTAGCATGGATGTCCGAAGCAAACACCCAAGAATTGTCTTCCTGACCATAACCTCTCCATTTAACCAAATACTGGAGTCTTCGTCTAGAAAAACGAGAATCCAATATTTTCTCAACCACATACTCCAGATTGCCCTCAACCAAAACAGGGTCAGGAGGCACAGCAGCAGGAACCACTGGCTCAACAAACCTCTTCAACAAGGACTTGTGGAAAACGTTATGGATCTTAAATGTCCCTGGAAGAAGCAAACGAAAAGAAACAGGATTAATAATCTCCATGATCTTATAAGGTCCAATGAACCTAGGCTTAAATTTAGGAGATGCTACTCTCATAGGAATATTCTTTGAGGACAACCAGACCAAGTCCCCCACTTTAAACCGAGGACCATCAGTCCTATGCCGGTTAGCAAACCGCTGGGCCTTCTCCTGAGAGAGGGACAACCTCTCCACTACCTGGTCCCAAATCTGCTGCATACGCTCAACAACAGAGTCAACACCTGGACAGACAGAAGCCTCCGTCTGTCCTGAAGAAAATCGAGGGTGAAACCCAGAATTACAGAAAAACGGAGACATCAAAGTGGCAGAGCTAGCCCTATTATTAAGAGCAAACTCAGCCAAAGGCAAAAAAGAGACCCAGTCATCTTGATCAGCAGACACAAAGCATCTTAGATAAGTCTCCAATGTCTGGTTTGTTCTCTCAGTTTGACCATTGGTCTGAGGATGAAATGCCGAGGAGAAAGACAATTGAACACCCAGTTTAGAACAAAAAGTCCTCCAAAATCTGGAAACAAACTGGACTCCTCTGTCAGACACAATGTTCTCAGGAATGCCGTGTAAACGAACCACGTGCTGAAGGAACAACGGCACCAATTCAGAGGAGGAAGGCAACTTAGGTAATGGCACAAGATGTATCATTTTGGAAAACCTATCACAAATTACCCAGATGGTGGTCATTCTCTGAGAAACAGGAAGATCGGAAATGAAATCCATAGAGATATGGGTCCATGGTCTCTTGGGCACAGGCAATGGCATCAACAAACCACTAGAGCGAGAGCAAGGCTTGGAGCGAGAGCAAGTCCCGCAGGACTGCACAAATTCCCTGACATCGCAAGACAAGGTAGGCCACCAAAAGGACCGACTAACCAAGTCTCTGGTACCAAAAATTCCGGGATGCCCAGCCAATGCGGAACAATGAATCTCAGACATCACACTCTTTTTCCATTGGTCCGGGACAAACAATTTTCCAACAGGGCAGCGCTCGGGCCTATCCTCCTTACACCCCTCCAGAGCAAGTCTCAAATTGGGCGAGATGGCGGAAAGAACTACACCCTCCTTCAAAATAACAGAGGGATCAGATAGCTCAGGAGAGTCCGCAAGGAAACTCCTCGAGAGGGCATCCGCCTTAACATTCTTAGTGCCAGGAAGAAAGGAAACCACAAATTAAAACGTGTGAAAAACAAGGCCCACCTGGCCTGTCTAGGATTGAGTCGCTTGGCAGATTCCAGATAGACCAGATTCTTATGGTCCGTAAGGACCACCACCTGATGTTTGGCTCCCTCCAGCCAATGTCTCCACTCTTCAAAAGCCCACTTCATGGCCAATAACTCCCGATTACCCACGTCATAATTACGTTCAGTAGGAGAAAATTTTCGAGAGAAAAAGGCACAAGGGTTACTTTTAGAGGTCTCTGGATCTTTTTGGGACAAAACGGCACCTGCCCCAATTTCAGAGGCATCAACCTCCACCTGAAATGGCAGAGAAACATCAGGCTGCCGTAGAACAGGAGCAGAAGTGAATCTCTGCTTAAGTTCCTGAAACGCAGAGACTGCCTCAGGAGGCCAATTCACCACATCAGAACCCTTTCTGGTCAAATCAGTTAATGGTTTAACAATAACCGAGAAATTACCAATAAATTTACGATAAAAATTGGCAAAACCCAAAAATCTCTGAAGAGCCTTTAATGAAGTAGGTTGGACCCAATCACAGATGGCCTGAACCTTGACCGGGTCCATTTCAATAACAGATGGGGACAAAATGAATCCCAGAAATTAGATCTTCTGTACGCCAAAAAGACACTTTGATCCCTTCACATACAGAGCATTCTCTCTCAAAATCTGGAATACAGTTCGAACATGTTTCACATGAGAGTCCCAGTCATTAGAAAAAATCAAGATATCATCCAAATAAACAATCAGAAACTTGTCCACAAAATCCCTGAAAATGTCATTCATGAAGGACTGGAAGACGGAAGGAGCATTAGTGAGCCCAAAGGGCATCACAAGGTACTCAAAATGCCCTTCAGGGGTGTTAAATGCCGTCTTCCATTCATCCCCGTGCTTAATGCGAATAAGGTTATACGCCCCCCTGAGGTCAAGCTTGGTAAACCAAGTAGCGTTTTTCACCCTGGAAAACAGGTCAGAAATCAAGGGTAACGGGTATTGATATTTCACAGTAATATTGTTCAAGAGACGATAATCAATACACAGCCTTAATGAACCATCTTTTTTGGCCACAAAGAAAAAACCGGCACCTAAGGGTGAAGAGGATGGTCTGATATGACCCTTCTCCAATGATTCCTTGATATAAGACCGCATAGCGTCATGTTCAGGTACAGACAAGTTAAAAAGGCGACCTTTAGGGAATTTACTACCCGGCACTAATTCAATAGCGCAGTCATAGCTCCTATGGGGAGGTAAGGATGCAGATTTACTTTCGCTAAACACATCAGAAAAATCAAACAAAAAGTCAGGAACATCCTCAGCCTGGGGAAGGCAGAAAAAACAGGAGTGTTGGTATTAACACATTGGCAGCCCCAACTGGTTACAGACACAGATTTCCAATCCAAAACAGGATTATGAGACTGTAACCAAGGGAAACCCAGCACGATAATGTCATGCAGATTATATAGAACCAAAAATTTGCAGCACTCCTGGTGATCAGGTTCAACCCTCATTATCACCTGAGTAGAAAACTGGGGTTTATTCTCAGCCAAAGGGGTAGAATCGATCCCCAGTAAAGGAATAGACTTCTGTAGGGGTATCAAGGGAAACCCACAACGTTTAGCAAAATCATAATCCATCAGGTTAATAGCTGCTCCAGAATCAACGAAAGCCTGAGCAGAAAATGAGGACAGAGAGCATATCAGAGTGACAGTTAATAAAAACTTAGTCTGAACACTACCCAAGACAACTGAGCGTGCAAAATGTCTTCCCCGCTTAGGGCAGACTGAAATAGCATGAGAGGCATCACCACAGTAGAAACATAACCCATTGCGCTTTCGAAACTCATGACGCTGTGCCCCAGACACCACTCCATCACACTGCATGGGCTCAGCAGCTGGCTCACAAGGCAACACCACTCCACGCATACTTCTCCGCTCACGCAAACGTCTGTCAATTTGAATCGCTAATGACATAGAATCATTGAGACCAGAGGGGACAGGGAATCCCACCATAACATCCTTTACATTATCCGACAGACCCTTCCGGAAAAGGGCCGCCAAAGCGTCGTCATTCCATTTGGTCAGGACTGCCCACCTACGGAATCTCTGACAGTATAACTCAGCGTCATCAAGCCCCTGATTTAATGCCAACAAGGCTTTTTCAGCTTGATCAGTGACATTAGGCTCATCGTACAATAACCCCAAAGCCTGAAAAATGCATCAACATCACTCAAAACAGGATCCCCAGGTATCAGGGAAAAAGCCCAATCCTGAGGATCGCCGCGCAGGAGAGAGATGATAATTTGAACCTGCTGCGCTGCGTTTCCTGAGGACTTAGATTTTAAGGCAAGAAACAATTTACAATTATTTTTGAAATTCTGAAACTTAGCTCGATCCCCTAAAAACAAATCTGGCATGGGGATCCTAGGTTCCACAACAGGCAACCTAGCAAGATATGCAGCAATACTCTGAACCTCAGTGGCAAGCTGATCCACACGGCCAGACAACTGTGCAAACTCCATTGGGAGAAAAGATCCTCCCCAGCACCCAGAGATACAGAGGGAAAAAAAAAAAAAAAAAATGCAACAAACAGAAAAATATCTCTGACAACTTTTCTTCCTTCAAAATATTTTTTCCCTTCTGTGAGTACCATACAATTTTTATGGCCGGTGATACTGTTATGTTACGGAAGCTGAGGAGTGCAGGCAAAAAAGGAAATACACCAGAGCAGTTGGAAACTATGAGATTGCAGTACCCTGACTAACCACCGCAACTAGAGGCAGCAGTGGAGCGTTCCTACGTTGGTCCTAGACGCCTCGTCACAGCCTGAGAAACTAACTACACCTAAAGATAGAAATAGGAAAGCTATCTGCCCCGTAGCAGAAACCCAAAGATAATAGAAAGCCCCAAACATGTAATGGCGGTTAGACAAGAGGAAATACTGACACAGAAAGAAAATAGTATGAGCAAACGCTGGGGCCCAAACTAACTAAATAGAAAAGGATAGGAAGGGTACTTACTGCAATCTCAGAAAACCCTGAAAAACACCAACTCTACTAATTTCAAAATCACCTGAGATCACACGACCTCTACCACCTAAATTAGTTCTCTGGTGTAACAAAAACAGCAGCCACTGAAAAAACTGGAAAAAGCAAAAGTACAAAACACAGTGGCTGGACTAAACTGAGAGGGCAAAAGCCCCCGGAGGGGACCCAGAAGGCCCCCACAGAAGTGCAGGACCAAATGCAAAAATAAAGCAAAAACACAAAATAAGAAATTGTCTTATCTGATAGCAGGAGATGCAGACACGACACAGCAGGCTACAAGGGAAACTGGAAAGAAGGATTCAGACCAGAACAATTGATCACCGGCAACCCTGATGGGAAAATTACTCCCTTATATAAGACCAATCAGTAACACCTGATTCCCAGTCCTCACAATCCTCACTAGTACCGCTTGTAACCACCAGAGGGAGCCTCTGCTCAGAACTCATCTCAAACCCATTCACAACACTACTCCCAAAAGAGGGAGCCTTCCAGGCCTTCTGGAGCCAGACGATGACGCAGGCTCAACACCTTTTGACTTAGGTGCTATTGTGCTTTTGGCACTACCAGCAGATGCACCACCATCAGTATCAGCTGACCCCCGCAGCCCACGTCCGCTGCCTCTTCCACCATACTTCCTTATGTTTGTGAAAATGTAACAAAAATACCAGCAGATATATGGTACTGTATCAGAAGCGTACAGCTGTAAACGGTGAAGGGGAAAATTTAAATCTTCGTATATATTTCCTGAGTCACACAGACACTCACTCAGTATGGATTAGACCAGAATATAAAAAGCAGAAAAAGGGTACTGTATCAGAAGTGTATAGCTGTAAACAGTGTAGGGGAAATTGTAAATCTCCTTATATATTTCCGGAGTCGTACACAGACGCTTACAGGCTCAGTATGGATTAGACCAGAATATAAAAAGCAGAAAAACTGTACTGTATCAGAAGACTACAGCTGTATACAGTGTAGGGGTAATTGTAAATCTCCGTATATATTTCCAGAGTCACACACAGACAATCACTCAGTGTGGCTTTGACCAGAATACAAAAAGCAGAAAAAAGGTACTGTATCAGAAGATACCAGGTGTATATAATATAGGGTAAAATTTAAATCTCCGTATATATTTCCGGAGTCACACACAAACGCTCTCTCAGTATGGATTTGAGCGTAATAAAAAAGGCAGAAAAAAGGTACTGTATCAGAAGATACCAGGTGTATATAGCATATGGCAAAATTTAAATCTCTGTATATATTTCTGGAGTCACACACAGACGCTCACAGGCTCAGTATGGATTAGATCAGAATATAAAAAGCAGAAAAACGGTACTGTTTCAGAAGCATACAGCTGTATACAGTGTAGGGGTAATTGTAAATCTCCGTATATATTTCCTGAGTCACACACAGACGCTGTTGTGAACATTTTGGAGACGACTTTGGAGCTGAAGCTCCCTCTGGTGGTTGCTGAGGGTATTGAACCTATCTTGAATACCAAGAGTCCTACACCCGCAGATAACGAGTGGGTGTCAGGTGGTACTGACAGGCCTGATATAAGTGAGCTGATCTCCCACGATCCACGCCGGTGATCAATTGTGCTTCCTGGTTTAGTTTGGAATTCAGCTTGCTTTCCTGCGGTCTCCTGCTTGCGTTCAGATAAGTCTTTTTCAGTTTTTTTTACTGTGGTTTGAATTCCTTGCTTGCATGATACCAGCCTGTACACGGTAGTGTGTGAGGAGCGTACAGCTCTATACGGTGTGGGAAAAAATCAACGCTTGGTAACTGCAGAAAAAAAGAATAAAAGTATTAGTGCTGTGTAAAAAGCAGTCTGCACAGCAGTGTACACTGTTATGTTTTGGTAGCTGAGGAGGCAGGAGCAAAAAACCGCATAGGCAGCCTAACACCAGAGGGTTGGAAACTAATAGGTTGCAGACCCCTAAACTAACCGCACAACTAGAAGCAGCCGTGGGTCGTTCCTACGGAGCCCTAGACGCCTTGTCACAGCCGGAGAGATAGCTATCTCTGAAGATGGAAAGATGAAAGCTAACTGCCCCGGAGTAGACCCCAAAAGAATAGGAAGCCCCCAAACATATAATGGCGGTTAGACAAGATGAAAACACAGACAGAAAATAGATTGAGCGAACGCTGGGGCCCAAAACTGTCTAGATAGGACAGTACAGGAGAGAATACTGTCTGCAACCCAGAAAAACCCTAGGAAAAACTCCAACACTTGAGAATTCAAAAATACTGAGACCACACGGTCTTGACCACCTATATCAGATCTCTGGTGTGGACACCTAGCTACCCAGCAGTAAAATATCACAAGAACTGAGCAAATAAACAAACACAAAAAGAGAACGGAGACCCGCCCTAGCCCCCCGAAGGGGACCCGGCCGAACACAAAAAACAATGCAGCAAAAAGCAAGGAAAAATCAAACCACGGTAAAAAACACCTGAGAGACTTATCTGAATGAAAGCAGGAGACAGCAGGAAAGCAAGCTGAATTCCAACCTAGACCTGGAAGAACAATTGATCACCGGCAAGGACCCTGGGAGGTCAGCTCACTTATATCAGGCCAGTCCGTCCCACCTGATAACCAATCAGTTGCAGGTGGTGGATTTTTGCTGTTAAACATAGGTTCAATACCCTCAGCAACCACCAGAGGGAGCCTAAACTCCGAAGCCGTCTCCAACACGTTCACAACAGTACACACAGCAATACAGCTAGCAGGCAGCCGAATAACCAGCGCTGCTGCACACAAGAATATCCTCCCCTGTCACTGGCAGGCAGTCTAATAACCAGCGCTGCTGCACACAAGAAAATCCTCCCCTGTCACTGCACGCTAACTGTACAGCACAATTGCTATAAGCACGAGCACATAAGACCTTCTCTTTCCAGCCCTAACTCTCTCCCTACTGATAAACAGCGTCAGCAACCTCTCCCTACTGTTAAGATTGGCAGAAGTAAAATGGCGGTCGGCGGTCAGGGCTTTAATAGACACTATGACGCCCCCCAAAGCAAGCCAATCACTGCAATGCCCTTCTCTAAGATGGTGATGAACACTGCCGATGTCATCTCGTTGCCCACAGTGTACATCCTTGCTCATTGGCTGAAAAAAGGCGCCTGCAAGCATTATGGGAAAACCGACTTTGGTGCTCGGGTCGACGACCGCATGGCCGACTTCATGCTATGGTCGAGTTTCGCTCGGCGGAACCGGACTTTGGCGAAAGTAGGCAACTTATGAATCTGACCGACATGTTTTGCTCAACCCTAGTTATTATCCATATGTCAGCTATCCATCATTAGCTATCTATAAAGGAATTTTCCATTACATCTTAAAGGTGAGTACGTGCTTCATTTGGTAAGTCTAATCATTGCAATTAGTAGCTGTATCTGATTATTACTGGCAGATAGAGATATGTCACGCTAACCTTAGGACTACATGTCACCATGTCACCTTAGGACTAGATGTTACCTTCATCAGCAAATAGTGTCATTATGTGTCACAGAGAGAGAGAGAGAGAGAGAGAGAAAGAAAAAACATCTGAAAGGGATCTGTATCTGACAGTTTAGAAGGGTCTCTAGATTCCCTGTCAGTTCCCCCTTTTAAGAACAGATATGATTCTACCCTGGACCTATGAGTACATTCAAAGGCCTAATGCCAGTGTCGGTCTTCCTAACCATTTTCTTTTGCCAAATTCCCCATACGGTGGAGAAATCATATCCTTTTCTCAACTACAGTATTTTTATAATGTGTAAAAAGAGGGTTTCAATTATATATGCATGATTACACTAATGGGTGCATGTGCTAGTCTTTGGATGGGGTCTTTTGGTGCTGTATCCTGTTTTCTATTGTTTATGGTAGTATCAGAGAAAATCTGGCCTTGCTGATCTACTATTTCTTGTATTGCACCTCCAGCATGAATCTTTGTTGATTATAATAAATGTAATTTATCCAGTCCATATTTTTCCTAAAATCAAGTCTAAAATAAGCTGCAATCACAGAAGTGTCACTTTGGTTCGTCTGAGCCATCTGTCCCTTGTAGGGTAGAATTGGCAGTTTCATCAGAAGCAGGATCATCACTCTTCCGTTCAAGGGCTTTGCAGTGGCTGGCATGGATCCAAGTTGGTCTTCCTTCAAGCTTTACTGATGTGGCTGTAGTGAAAAGGACTTGGAAGAGACCGTCAAACCTCGGCTCCAATGGGTTCCATGTATGTCTTTTGACCACCACCCAGTCTCCAGTCTGTAGAGAATGGGTTCCTTCTTGACTCTCTGGGTCTGGAATAGAATCAAAAACTTGTTTATGCACAGAGGAGAGCCTCTTTTGAAGGCTCTGGACATAAGCGGTGAGATTGTCACACTGCAGTTGCAGTAACTGTGGGAAGTACAGTCCTAACCTAGGTGCTGACCCAAACAAAACCTCAAATGGCGAGAGTTTAGTCTTCCTATTGGGAGTATACCTAATGGAAAAGAGAGCTAAAGGCAGACATTCTGTCCAAGGTTTCCCCAATTCCTTGCTTGCTTTCTGAATTTTTAACTTAAGGGTACCATTTAGCCGTTCAACCTTCCCACTCGCTTGGGGTCTGTATGGGGTGTGAAATGCCTGTGTTACCACTAACATTTGCATAGTATTCTGCATTACCTCTCGGGTGAAATGGGTACCTCTGTCGGACTCTATGGTTTCAGGTAGCCCGAACCTACAAAAGACTTCTGACATCAACTTCTTTGCAGTGGCTCTTGTAGTAGCCTTTGGCATAGGGAAAGCTTCTGGCCATCCTGAGAAGAGGTCAACACACCTGAGAACAAATTCATATGTTCCTATTCTTGGTAACTGTATGAAGTCGATCTGCAGTCATTGAAATGGGTAGAGGGGCTTAGGCGTGTGTTTCTGTGGTACTTTCACTACGCTTCCTGGATTGTGTTGTGCACATGTTAGACATGCCTGTGTAAATCTAGTAGCAACTGTTGTGAATCCAGGGGCGATCCACTGCCTCTCTACTAAAGCACACATGGCGTTTTTGGACAAATGCATTGGGCCATGAGCCTCCTGAGCCATCATGGGGTACAAGGATCTTGGTAAGAAAAGTCTGTTACCCTCCATATGGGACCATAGTCATGGGCTATTTCAAAAGCATATCTCGAATCTGTGTAGATGTTGCATTGTCTACCTTCAACCTCTTTAAGCGCTTCATTGAGTGCCGTCAACTCTGCCTCTTGTGCAGACATGTGAGGGGGGAGTGGTTCTGCTTTTACTACCTCATGCTGTGTGACTAGTGCATACCCAGTGTAGAACCATCCTCACTGATGCTTCTTGAACCATCTACAAAAAGCTCAACATCTGGATTAGTGAGAGGTACATCAGAAACATGTGAAAACCCTGCAGTCTCTTGAGCCATAAGGGCTATTCAGTCATGTTCATGGAATGCGTCAAACAATTCATCCTCTGACAAATTTTGCAAAAACAGTGGTTTTCCTTATCCATCCCCACCTTCTCCCCTTTTGAATCTGCTGCATTAATTGGAATTAGGGTAGCTGGATTCAAAGTCATACATCGTTTTAAGGTGACATTGGGAGGCATTAAGAGGGCACACTGAAGCTTAAGATGTCTGGCTACAGCAATGTGCTTGGGTTGGACGTGGCTGAGGATGCTGTGTAGGTCATGTGGAGTGTACACAGTGATTTGATAGTCCAGTACAATCTCTGAGGCCTTGTCTAGTAGGAGTGAGACCGCTGCCACTGCTCGGACACATGATGGGGCTCCTCGTGCAACAGGATCTAAACGAGCAGAATAATAGGCCACAGGCCTGTTGTGTTGGTCATGTTTCTGGGCTAAGACCCTAGCAGCATGTCCCAACATTTCTGTACAGTAGACTAGGAAAAGTTTTGCGTAGTCTGGGTGCCAAGAGCTGGAGCAGAGACAAATCCAAGTTTGAGTGAGTAGAAAATGTCTAGTGCTTCCTAGATGCAGAATGATTTCAAGGCCTACAATATAATAATAATAATCTTTATTTATATAGCGCCAACATATTCCGCAGCGCTTTACAGTTTAACAGTTTCAAAACACAAGTCATAAGTAACAACGTTAACAATACAATAATTAAAGCAAAATAAGACGACCCTGCTCGTGAGAGCTTACAATCTACAATGAGGTGGGGGAGATACAAAGTACAGGTGTGTATATACAATGGTGCATTTACAATGATGGTCCAGCCATCTTGAGGGAGTGAGGGATGGATGGAGATAGTGAATGGGCTACACACACACACTTACACATAGAATGACTTTGATTAGTGAATGTGATAGGCCGCTCTGAACAAATGTGTTTTGCGGGAGCGCCTGAAACCATGGAAATTGTGGATAGTCCTAATTTCTTGGGGTAGAGCATTCCAGAGGATTGGCGCAGCCCGGGAGAAGTCTTGGAGTCGGGAGTGGGAGGTACGGATTAGTGCAGAGGTTAGTCGAAAGTCGTTTGCAGAACGCAGCAGTCGGTTAGGCCGATAGATAGAAATGAGGGAGGAGATGTAGGGGGGTGCTGCACTGTGGAGAGCTTTGTGGGTGAGAACAAGTACTTTGAATTGGATCCTATAATGAATGGGCAGCCAGTGTAAGGACTGGCGAAGAGCGGACACGTCCGAATACCGATTAGCCAGATGGATGACCCTTGCTGCTGCATTACATCATTACAATATGATGCTAGCCCCAGGAAGGTGCGCAGGTGTTGAAACCCTGTAGGTGGCTGTAGCAGTTCAATTGGCTTCTTCCTATCCTCTGTCAAGCGGCGTGCTCCCTGTGATATGCAATGTCCCAAAATTACAACTTTTAGTTGACAAAAGAGGTGTTGAAGCAGTGAGATTGTAGCTTTGCAGCAAACATCTTGAAGATTGTGAGCCCTCGCGGGCAGGGTCCTCTCTCCTCCTGTACCAGCCATAACTTGTATTGTCTAAGATTACTGTACTTGTATTTATTATGTATACCCCACCTCACATGTAAAGTGCCATGGAATAAATGGCGCTATAATAAATAGTAATAATAATAATACATCTCTGTTGGGGGCACAAAGGAGGAGATCATCCACATACTGGAGTAGAACTACCTCAGCATGTGTAATGATCCAGTCCTGCAAAACAAGTTGCAATGCAGGAGTATACAGGGTTGGGGAGTTGTGAGCCCCCTGTGGTAGCACCAGCCACGTATACTGCCACCCCTGAACATGAAAGCAAACAGGTATTGACAGTCAGGATGTAAAGGCACAGAGAAGTAAGCATTTGCTAGATCAATGCAAGTGAAATAAGCAACTGTGATTGGAATCTGTGACAGAATCGTGTGGGGGTTGAGCACTACAGGTGTTAGTAGTTCAGTTATGGCATTTATGGCTCTGGGGTCATGCACCATTCTATAGGTAACTGGTTCCCCTTTCTTGCCCTTTTTCTTCACTGGAAATAGGGGAGTGTTGGCCACAGATTTTATTGGTGCTATAGCTCCAGAGGCAATGAGAGCTGTGATATTCTTCCCTATTGCTTCTTCCTGAGCGACACTTAACGGGTACTGCTTGATTTGAGGAGGTAATGCACCAGACTTCAAGGGAATCATTACTGGAGGGACTGGCATGTGTCCAATATCAGTCTTAGACTTTGCCCATAGTGCGTCTGGGACCTGTGCCAATGACTCATCGTTCTCAGGAGGGGAGGGAGTGTCAGTTATGTTCAAGGATGTGAGCACTCTTCACAAGGTGTATTCTGGAATCCCTGCTGTCAACTTAACAGTACCATCTGGCTTATATGTAATACTAGCTGTTTCCAGCCAGCTAACGCTCGGCACGCTCATTGCTATCTAATTAACGCTGCTGGTGATTAAACTAAAGTAAATAATGACAACTTTCAATAGCGCTTACGCAGGTGGTAAATGAAATTAAAATGAAGTTAATAACCACACGAGGCGGGATTATGTGTGGTAACGTGTTGGGGGCGGGATTATGTGTGGTGATGTGGTGGGGGCGGGATTATGTGTGGTGATGTGGTGGGGGGTGGGATTATGTGTGGTGATGTGTTGGGGGCGGGATTATGTGTGGTGATGTGGTGGGATTATGTGTGGTAATGTGCTGGGGGGGCGGGATTAAGAGCGGTAATGTGCTGTGGGCAGGATTATGAGCGGTAATGTGGTGGGGGGTGGGATTATGTGTGGTAATGTGTTGGGGTGCAGGATTATGTGAGGTGATGTGGTGGGGCAGCAGGATTGTGTGTGGTAATGTGGTGGGGGGGGCGGGATTATGAGCGGTAATGTGCTGTGGGCAGGATTATGAGCGGTAATGTGGTGGGGGGTGGGATTATGTGTGGTAATGTGGTGGGGTGCAGGATTATGTGAGGTGATGTGGTGGGCAGCAGGATTGTGTGTGGTAATGTGGTGGGGGGGCGGGATTATGTGTGGTAGTGTGATGGGGGTGGGATAATGTGTGGTAATGTGGTGGGGGCAGGATTGTGAGGGTTAATGTGGTGGGGGGGCGGGATTATGAGCGGTAATGTGGTGGGGGTGGGATTATGAGCGGTAATGTGGTGGGGGAGCGGGATTATGAGGGGTAATGTGGTGGGGGGCGGGATTATGTGTGGTAATGTGGTGGGGGAGGGATTATGTGTGGTGATGTGGTGGGGGGTGGGATTATGTGTGGCAATGTGGTGGAGGGCGGGATTATGAGCAGTAATGTGGTGGGGGGGCAGAATTATGAGCGGTAATGTGTGGGGGCGGGATTATGAGCGGCAATGTGGTGGCAGTGCGGGATTATGAGTGGTAATGTGCTGGGGGTGGGATCATGTGTGGTGATGTAGGGCAGCGGGATTATGAGGGGTAATGTGGTGGGGGGCGGGATTATGTGTGGTAATGTGGTGGGGGAGGGATTATGTGTGGTGATGTGGTGGGGGGTGGGATTATGTGTGGCAATGTGGTGGAGGGCGGGATTATGAGCAGTAATGTGGTGGGGGGGCAGAATTATGAGCGGTAATGTGTGGGGGCGGGATTATGAGCGGCAATGTGGTGGCAGTGCGGGATTATGAGTGGTAATGTAGGGGGGCGGGATTATGAGTGGTAATGTGGTGGGGGAGCGGGATTATGAGCGGTAATGTGGTGGGGGAGCGGGATTATGAGGGGTAATGTGGTGGGGGGCGGGATTATGTGTGGTAATGTGGTGGGGGAGGGATTATGTGTGGTGATGTGGTGGGGGGTGGGATTATGTGTGGCAATGTGGTGGAGGGCGGGATTATGAGCAGTAATGTGGTGGGGGGGCAGAATTATGAGCGGTAATGTGTGGGGGCGGGATTATGAGCGGCAATGTGGTGGCAGTGCGGGATTATGAGTGGTAATGTGCTGGGGGTGGGATCATGTGTGGTGATGTAGGGCAGCGGGATTGTGTGTGGTAATGTGGTGGGGGGCGGGATTATGTGTGGTAGTGTGGTGGGGGGCGGGATTATATGTGGTAATGTGGTGGGGGGCGGGATTATGAGTGGTAATGTGGGGGGGCGGGATTATGAGTGGTAATGTGGTGGGGGAGCGGGATTATGAGCGGTAATGTGGTGGGGGGCGGGATTATGTGTGGTAATGTGGTGGGGGGGCGGGATTATGTGTGGTGATGTGGTGGGGGGGCGGAATTATGTGTGGCAATGTGGTGGGGGCGGGATTATGAGCGGTAATGTGCTGGGGGGCGGGATTAGGAGCGGTAATGTTGTGGGGGCGGGATTATGAGTTGTAATGTGGTGTGGGGGCAGGATTATGTGTGGTAACGTGTTGGGGGCGGGATTATGTGTGGTGATGTGGTGGGGGGCGGGATTATGTGTGGTGATGTGGTGGGGGGGTGGGATTATGTGTGGTGATGTGTTGGGGGCGGGATTATGTGTGGTGATGTGGTGGGATTATGTGTGGTAATGTGCTGGGGGGCGGGATTATGAGCGGTAATGTGCTGTGGGCAGGATTATGAGCGGTAATGTGGTGGGGGGTGGGATTATGTGTGGTAATGTGTTGGGGGCGGGATTTTGTGTGGTAATGTGTTGGGGGGGCGGGATTATGTGTGGTGATGTGGTGGGGGGGCAGGATTATGTGCGGTGATGTGGGGGGCGGGATTATGAGTGGAAATGTGGTGGGGGTGCGGGATTATGAGTGGTAATGTGGTGGGGGGGCGGGATTATGTGGTAATATATAGATGTGCCTGTAGTGCTTGGAGAACGTCAGAATCAAGCAAATTGACAGGTGATTTGTCACTGATCAGTAATCTGGTCATCCATGTGTGGTCAAATAGTTTGAGGGGCAATGGTTTAGTCAATTTACACTATTGAATCAGTCTCTCAAAGCCCTGAGTATAAATGGTATCGTCTGATATTTCTGATGATCTGACATGTTCCTGGCGGATAACTGTTTTGGCTGCCTCGTATCCACCAGGAATGGAATTTTTCTACCACCTGGGAGATGTACTGAGACTACCACTTGTGAGCTTGGATTTTAAGGTGCCACAGGACTGGCGTATAGCAAATGTGGTGCCAATATTCAAAAAGGGGGCAAAAACTGAACCTGGAAATTATAGGCCAGTGAGCTTAACATCTACTGTGGGTAAAATCCTGGAGGGTTTTTTAAGGGATACTATATTGGAGTATCTGAAGCTGAATAACCTCATGACACAGTATCAGCATGGGTTTACGAGGGACCGTTCTTGTCAGACTATTCTGATAAGCTTTTATGAAGGGGTAAGTTCAGGACTGGACCAAGGGAATGCCGTGGACGTGGTGTTCATGGACTTCTCAAAAGTTTTTGATACAGTGCCACACAAAAGTTTGATACATAAAATGAGAACAATGGGGATAGGGGAAAATATGTGTAAGTGGGTTAAGAACTGGCTCATGGATAGGAAACAAAGGGTGGTTATTAATGGAGCACACTCTGACTGGGTCACGGTTAGCAGTGGGGTACCACAGGGGTCAGTATTGGGGCCGCTTCTCTTTAACATATTTATTAATGACCTTGTAGGGGGCATACAGAGTAGTATTTCAATATTTGCAGATGACACTAAACTCTGCAGGGTAATAAATACAGAGGAGGATAATTTTATATTACAGGAGGATTTATGTAAACTAGAAGCTTGGGCTGATAAATGGCAAATGAGCTTTAATGGGATAAATGTAAGGTCATGCACTTGGGTAGAACAAATAAGATGTATAATTATGTGCTTAATTGTAAAACACTGGGCAAAACTGTCACTGAAAAAGACTTGGGTGTATGGGTGGACGACAAACTCACATTTAGTGGCCAATGTCAGGCAGCTGCTGCCAAGGCAAATAAATAATGGGATGCATTAGACGAGGCATAGATGCTCATGAGGAGAACATAATTTTACCTCTATACAAGTCACTGGTGCGACCACACTTAGAATACTGTGTGCAGTTCTGGTCTCCGGTGTATAAGAAAGACATAGCTGAACTGGAGCGGGTGCAGAGAAGAGCGACCAAGGTTATTAGAGAACTGGGGGGTCTGCAATACCAAGACAGGTTATTACACTTGGGGTTATTTAGTTTGGAAAAACGAAGGCTTAGGGGTGATCTTATTACAATGTACAAATATATGAGGGGACAGTACAAAGACCTTTCTAATGATCTTTTTACTCTTAGACCTGTGACGGGGACGAGGGGGCATCCTCTACGTCTGGAGGAAAGAAGGTTTAGCCATAATCACAGATGCAGATTCTTTACTGTAAGAGCAGTGAGACTATGGAACTCTCTGCCGTCTAATGTTGTAATGAGTGATTCCTTACTAAAATTTAAGAGGGGACTGGATGCCTTTCTTGAAAAGTATAATATTACAGGCTATATTCACTAGTTTCCTAGATACAGCGTTGATCCAGGGAGCTAGTCTGATTGCCGTATGTGGAGTCGGGAAGGATTTTTTTCCCCAATGTGAAGCTTACTGTTTGCCACTTGGGTTTTTTTTGCCTTCCTCTGGATCAACATGTAAGGGCAGGTTAGGATAGGATATGGGTTGAACTAGATGGACTTAAAGTCTTCCTTCAACCTTAATAACTATGTTACTATGTAAGGGGATAGATGGCTACGGAGTTGCCTGTTTCCTATTGAGGGTTTTGGGTCAGAGAGTCAGCAATAGTCTGGTTGTCTCTTGTGGGGTCTTTCTTAGGCTGTGTGCAATGACGGCTGATATGGCCCATCTTCCCACAGTTATAACACTCCATCTGTCGGCGGTCTTTCTTGACTAAGTTGCTCCTATGACCTGTCTGAACTTAATTGGAAACATATTGTATTGGCACTGGCTTTGTCTTCTGATCTAATTCAACCCCTTTTTCCACCCGTGCCAAATCTTCTATTGTGCATGTTCTCCAGTCGGGTTTAGCTGCCTGGACCCTTTGTCTGAGCTGGGGTCTAAGCCCTGCCATGAAAACTCCATGGAAAAGTTTCCATCCTACATCTCTCATGTCTTCATAACCTAAATCTGCATGTCTCAGCTTCAAGTTCCCCCAGAAGGTTTCCACTGTATCCTTGGGACCCTGTACTACATCTAGGAGGGAAATTGTAGATTCTCCCACCTTCTCCCAACACCATGCATGCAGACCTCTTAAGAAGTGCATTCCTGACTCTATGGTCCTAACATAGGTTCCCAGCCTCTGCTCGAAACAGTATCATCTCCCCATTCTGATTACGGTCTCCAAAACTGATTCCATTCTTGCGTCCTCAATTTTTCCCCTTAAGATGGACTCTAAATCTGCTCAAGTGCATGTGTAGGTATTATTTAATCCTATCTTCCATCCGTAAAAGGCCATTGGCAAGTCAAATGGGTCTGGGGCATCTTTCACTAGCATATGGTCCTTTGGTCTCCATGGTTTGTAGTGGGAAACAGTAGTTATTTGTGCATTCGGGCGTCTAGGAGTGGATGTTGCAGCTGCAGAACCAGTTGCGTCCATAGTCTGGAAAGTAAGAGCGAGTTGGTAGTCGTCTATAATGATTAAACTATCTTCTGATTTTATCCTTGTGGCCTCCGCAGGCAGAACATTGTTCATGCCAATCGGGGTTTTGCTGTCCACACACACACACACACCCATCCCTCTGGTCCTGTGAGTGCAGGAGCCATAAGATGGGGGTGATATGGTGGAGGAATCTTTTCTTTCTTTGTTTCCTCCTTAACCCAACAACATTCCTTTTTCATTTCTTTTGCTACCTCTGCCCAAGCCCTTGCTTGTGGAACCAACTTATTGTCAGTGATCCACCCCATACTTATTGCTAGAGCTGACTCCCAGAGGGAGGAATCTAGCGGCTCACTCTTCATCCCTAAACCTTTCAAAAACTTACTCGAGTCCTTTACTGCAAACTTTCCTTTCCGTTTCTCAACTATCTCCTGTGCTGTGCAACCCTCCTGGCGCTCTGAACTTTCCATGTTACCCATTCCTGCCTGTGTTCTTCCTACTCTGTCTCTCTCTGCTACTGGTTGATGCCTATTCTGCTCTGAACTTGCGGTATTACTGTGTGCCCACTTCTCCTTAAAATGGCATCTATAGTGCCCGATTGTCCTCTCTGCGTATGACCTTAGCTGACTTTATATACAGTTATGGTGGGGACTTTCATCTGCTATCTTTATCCCTATCTATCCTATTTCTCACACTGCAATTGACCTTGAACTGACTTTATACAGTTAAGGTGGGAGCTACGTTGTTATTTTGGGGATTATTGATTAAGTGCTTTGGCCATGTGACTATTCTTCTCCTAGTGTCACAGCACTTAGCCCTTGTGGCCTGTCACTGACAAATGGCACGTACTCAAAATTGAGTCTGGTGTACTCAGCAATTCTATATATCAACCAGAGAGCAAACCCAGTTAACCACAGGCAGGCTAAAATGACCCAAACTTGTTCAAGACTTCCTAGCACCTTATGGGAGTAGCATATAAGCACAAAACAAGACTGGAGATAGACTTACACCATAAAACAAAAGACACAGTTCCTTTCAGTCAATGCATGCACTTTTGCAAACCTTTCGCCACAATTGCTCCACTTGCAGCTTCCCCAAATATTTGCTGGACTGTTGCAAACCATAGGCCTCAATCAACAGCAGCACAATATTATGGTTTCAGCTTTTCTCTTCCTTACAAATGTGATTTATGTGCTTTCACTTTCCTAATGTTTCTTTCTTATATCCTTGGTGCCAATTGACCAAAGATCACACTTTTATCTACAGTAAGTGGACTCCCTTATACACTCAGGATTCTGTGTTTCCATCCTTATTACTTGCACACGGTCATTCAGTTCATTCAGGGAGTCTCATGTGTCAATCACTCTCGTGCATACACAGTTATTCAGCGCAAACTGCAAACTACAACATATAGTACAACATATAACGGGAATCACAAAAAATCAATCAATCCGATATGCTGTCTATGGTTCTTTGTCAAACAATATGAGCTGACAACAAAAGGACGGCTATAGCGTACCTGGGGTCCGGTCTGCAGGCTGTGAGACAGATGGAGACACAGAGAGTTTTGTAAGAAACAAATTTCTTACCTTCACCGGTGATGTAATGTCTGTGTTTCCCTCAGTCCACAGTGCGATTGCTGGTTCTCGGATACTGGGTGTGTCCTCTGTTCTAACCATCTCCTCTGCAGGGACGCCAAATCTGTTAGGGTGGTCTCAAGACCCTCAGGATATCGGATGATTGCCAAATTGGGTGGAGCTTCGATCGAGGCAGGATGGTGGGATGAAATGGACACAGGAGACAAGTCTCTGGGTTCAAAATCATCTGATCTTTAATCAATTCCTGTCAGCTTATATCCACTGCTGAATGGGCGTATACATCATGCCATCTGACGTATTATTCAGAACTTATTAGTAAATTATTTATTACAGAAAAACATGTTATTATGCATATGTCAGCTATCCATCATTAGCTATCTATAAGGGAATATTCCATTATGTCTTAAAGGTGAGTATGTGCTTCATTTGGTAAGTCTAATCATTGCAATTAGTAGTTTTATCTGATTATAACTGGCTGATAGAGGTATGTCACGCTAACCTTAGGACTACATGTCATCATGTCACCTTCGCACTACATGTCACCATGTCACCTTAGGACTAGATGTTACCTTCATCAGCAAATAGTGTTATTATGTGTCACAGAGAGAGAAAGAAAGAAAAAACAGCTTAAAGGGATCTGTATCTGACAGTTTAGAAGGGTCTCTAGATTCCCAGTCACTATCAAGGGATTCTAGAGAGAAAAGTTTTTCCCATTGTCAGAAAGCTCAGTCGCAGGTCATGGATCTTGCAACAGGATAATGACCCAAAACACACAGCTAAAAACACCCAAGAATGGCTAAGAGGAAAACATTGGACTATTCTGAAGTGGCCTTCTATGAGCCCTGACCGAAATCCTATTGAGCATCTTTGGAAAGAGCTGAAACATGCCATCTGGAAAAGGCAACCTTCAAACACGAGACAACTGGAGCAGTTAGCTCTTGAGGAGTGGACAAAATACTTGTCGAGAGGTGCAGAAGACTCATTGACAGTTACAGGAATCATTTGATTGCAGTGATTGCCTCAAAAGGTTGTGCAACAAACTAATAAGTTAAGGGTACCATCATTTCTGTCCAGGCCTATTCCATGATTTTTATTTTTTTTTTTAATTCTGTGGAAGCATGGTTGAAAATCAGTGTCTGACTTTCATTTGTTCATTATCATAGATTTTTTAGTTACTATTATATTTGCAGATTCAAGTTATTTCTGTGACCATTGTGAGTTTTTCTGTCATGAAATGAGGGGTACCAACAATATGGACCACGTGTGTATGTTAAATTTAGCAATTTCTAGATTTGTTTGTATTTAATTGGCAATTTCATATGATGGAATTTGTTTGCTTTATGCAATGTTTTAGCAGTTTCCAGGCTTACATATTTTATGACTTTCAATATATTTTTTGACCAAACGCAGCTTTGTATCTTTGCACTGTGAAACTTCAAAACAGAAAACCTGAATGCCACTGCTATTTTTCTAATAATACAAATTGTGTCACTATATTTAGCTTTACCTGCATTTTCCACTTTTTTTAATATGCTGATTATTGATGTATTCCACTGCCTGAAATATGCATGTATATTATATACCAATTATTAAAACAACTGTCTGATTTCGTATCATATTCTGTCATTGTAGCATTCATTGTAACCTTATTTTCTCCACACAAACTGATTCCCAGGGGTTTAACATTTCATAATTAAAGAAAAAAACATGTCACAAACAATATACTGAATAACATATAGTTTGCTGAAATAACCTTGCTACCTTTCTTATTTCTTGTTAGGAGCTATAGAAAATGCAGTTAGTAAAAAGGGTTTGTAGGATTCATGAATCTGGAACTTTCATCTGTTCAAGTGATAGCCGTGCTACCTAGAAACACCTGAAGCACCATGAAGGCTGAATGTACTTTTTGGAGAATGAGCTAGGAAGAAATGAAATAAGAGAACCTTTGTGATGTTTCCATAGTTAGAAATACTTGAATGTGTGTAACGGCAGCTGAAAGGAGAAGGTATTGCCAAGGGCCGAACTCAGACGACTGAATTAATAATAGGGTCAGTCACATCCGCAAATGGGACTCTGTGAGCATCGGATGAGTGCCGGAGCTAGATGCCATTTACATACCCTTGTCTGATCCATAAATCAGACCAAAGTAGGGCATACTGCACACCATTGGTCCATGTGGAAAATCAGCCATGCGCACAAGCATAATGACTATAATGGGTACTTTCCGTGATGTACACAAACAACACACATCTGTATGACATGCTTTTCTGAACTAGCCTAGAATAGGAACACTAATAAAGAGCTGCAGGTATGCTGATTTTATTGTCTATTATTCTGGAACTATTTAAGAATAAACAAAATTGACCTAAATTATTTTTTTTCAAGACCATTAATATAACGATAAATCTCAGAATTTTTGAACAAAGAGGTTCAGTAGCTAGATTTATCTATAAGCAAAGGTTTTCAATGTGCAATAGGGTCTCAGCGTTTGTACCATAGCTAATCAAAATGTCAAATATGTCACTTTGTTAGAAATTATTTAAATTACAGTTATACATTTAATTTTAATGTTAAACTGAGATGTGATCACCTGACCCTTCAGTACCATAGCATGGTGATAACAGGTATTTACTGTGGTATGAAAAAATTATAATAAAGAAAATACAACTGCTGGATTAGCCCAACTTTCTATCTACAGTCTAGTGTGGAGTTTTTTTTGTAGAATAAGGCTAAGGGCTCATGCCCACTTGTGATTAAATCGGACAAATTCAATCCGATAAAAAATTGGATTAAATTCGGACCAATGATGTTGTCTTCATCTGTGATTTTTTTTCCAGCATGCTGCGATTGTCAGCAAAAATTGAATTGCATCACGCAATTTAATTCAATGGGTGCGATAAAAAATCGCACAGCACTCGCACAGCAATCATACTATGCGAGTGCTGTGCGATTTTCACGCTGACACCGGCAATAAAGGAGATGGAGAAATTAATTTCTCCGCCTTCTCTTCAGCTGTGCGCAGATCCTCTCTGGACGAGAGGCTCGGAGCACACTCGCATGACACTCGGCTCCCGCTCGCAGCAGAGCAGGAGCCGAGGGTTATTAGCATATCGCATCCGATGATCTCGCATCGGATGCCATACGCTAGTGTTACCCCGGCCTAACGCTGTCTAGCTGTGGAGTTAAGAGCGAGAGTTAAATAACAAGATGATATTAGATGACAAGGTCATCGCATACTGCCATTGGCCAATTTGGAGACAGTTTTCTTTCAGAGAAAAATGATGTTCAAACTTTACAAGGAACGGCAGAAACCTAAAGCACCAATTCATCAAGAAGACCAGTGATTTTCTAGCCAGTCTGGATGAGAGGTTGTGGTGCAGTCAGATGTTCCTGAGTTAGGAAGAAGTGCACTCCTGTTCATGAATCTGGAGTGTCAGACGAGTGGCGTGTACTTCTGTGCGCCATGATGCAAATCTCACTCCAATTGAATGTACAGAATAAAGAGAAAATATTCTAGTTAAGAAGAAATAGTGAAGAAAAATATAGTTCAGTCCTTGTTTTTCGTTAGTTTTTTTTTTGTTTTTTTGAGGGGGAGGCGAGTTGTTCTTACATCATTGTAAAAGCAACTTGGTAACATGATTCAGTATGATTACTACCCAAATTAGTATTGTTAAAAAAAATGCGTTTCCATTATTCCATTATTTATGCAATTTTGGGGTAAATGCAACATTTTGAGAACTTTTTATTGCTCATTGGGATTTGGGGGTAACTGAAAAGCAACATATTTTATATTTTCATTGATTTGATTTTTACAGAGAATTATATTTTTTATATTGTTGAAAACATTCTTTTTTATGATCTTACTTTATGTTTTAGTTTCTGTAAGGGACTACATTATTACAAAAGGAGTAGGAGTAACAAAATGGAATCACAGGAAGGCAAACATTCACGTGATGTGATACTCCTCTTAACTGTCGATCTCTAACAACAGCATTTAACAACATTGATTGGCGCTTGCAACAATCGCTGATAATTTAGGCAATTAGAAGCTGTTTTTTTTTATATAAAATGGTAATACGCATAATTTAAAGCCATTTGTATTGTTTTAATGTAATTTTTCCCATAACCATCCATAAATTAAATTTCTATTCTGATAAAAATATATTTAGCTACTAAAAAAACACAAATTATTATTTAATTTTTACATAATGAATTATTTAAATCTTCATGTCATGAACAGCACTCTGCCTTCAATCGTCAGGACACATAAGCAATTGACTGAGCATTGATGGACAAGGCCATGGCTGCTTTTGCAGCCTGACACTGGGAAAGTTGCTGGGAACTGTACAGTAAAAATATAGTATATACATATTCGATTCCAATGCTTGGAATATATATACATATATATATATATATATATTGTGGTGTAGCAAAGGCTGTAGTGCTGGATGGAAGATATATTTCTCCCAGCATGATAAAATTTGGCCAGGAAGATCCCTAAAGTGTGTGTGTATATATATATATATACATATATATATATATATATATATATATATATATATATATATATGTATATATATATATATATATATATATATATGTATATATGTATGGGTTCATTTTCATGTACATCCTCCAATGTGGTGTACATGATACAATGTACGAGGTGCCCTGGAGCTATCTATATTGGGGGAAACCATGCAAAAACTACAAATAATGATGAATTTACACAGACATACAATCAGGAATGAAATGGACACGCCTGTGGGAAAACATTTCTCTGGAACTGGACATTGTATGACAGACTTAAAAGTCCTAATACTAAAAGGTAATTTTAAGGATGACACAGAGAGAAAAATATGGGAATTCAAACTTATAAGGATGTTTAATACTTTGACACTAGGACTCAATTTAACACCTGGATTTATGACTCACTACATTGACACAGTTCACACCTTCACCAGAAGGACTCCAGATAGCTAAGAACACATTCCCACTAGCTCTCCATTTGTAAGAAAATGCTAATTCGATTTCCTTTGCTTATCTTTAGAAGGCATCTCACCTCCCAGGTCTTGAACAAATTTCCTACTGTAGTATGCCTTAAATGTTGTGCCTGTTTTCATATCAATCCAATTGTAATCTAATCTTGCCTGAAGAAGGAGCCTCTGTGCTCTGAAAGCTTGCAAACATATTATTTTCTGGTTAGAAAATAAAGATATCACTCTGAGAATACTTTTGTCATCATTGGACGGAAAAGTATTCACATACAAAAGGGGACAAAACAGTACAGTATATACAGTACAATCACAAAAAATAAAAGGGGATAACAACAGAAAATTACTAAACCTTATGTCATGGAAATGGCACCTGTCTTTATGGAGGAGAGCATTCTGTTTGGAATATATAGTAGTACAGTCTTACAACAAGCTGTAGCTAACAGCATTGAAGAATAACAATTATTCAGAATCTGCTCTTCTACTATATAATCGTCTAATTCTGTCTGTCTGTAATGGAAATCCCGCGTCGCTGATTGGTTGTGCCTGGCCGGGCGCAACCAAACAGCGACAGGCGCAATCCGGCCGCGAATTGGCACAGGATTTGAACCACGCACGCCACCGCTATCGTCGGGAGATCAGCGGCGCTAGCCTCTGATCTCCCGACAGTAGCCGCGGGTCATCTCCAGTCATCTCCCGGCTGCTCGCAGCGGAAGTACCCTGACTGGCAGCCTCCACATAAACCGCAGCAGCAGCCTCCATGTACACCAGCAGCAGCAGCCTCTATATACCCCAGCAGCAGCAGCCTCCACATATACCCCAGCAGCAGCAGCCCCTATATACCCCAGCAGCAGCAGCCTCCACATATACCCCAGCAGCAGCAGCCTCCACATATACCCAAGCAACAGCCTCCACGTACACCCCAGCAGCAGCCTCTATATACACCCCAACAGCAGCCTCTATATATATACCCCAACAGCAGCAGCCTCCACATATACCTCAGCAGCAGCCTCCACATATACCCCAGCAGCAGCCTCCACATATACCCCAGCAGCAGCCTCTATATACACCCCAGCAGTCTCTATATACACCTCAGCAGCAGCCTATATATACACCACAGCAGCCTCTATATACACCCCAGCATCCTCTATATACACCCCAGCAACCTCTATATACACCCCAGAAGCCTCTATATACACCCCAGCAGCAGCAGCCTCTATATACACCCCAGCAGCCTCTATATACACCCCAGCAGCCTCATATTTTGATGATCTGTTTAATAATTTCGTTCAGTTGTATAAAGTTCTATGAGCAACAACATTTAATGATAATGTATATATTTTACCCAGAAAATCCTGTGTATTCATTGAATTATTCTTAAATCTTCATAAATAAACTACATACATATTCTAGAATACCCAATGCGTTAGAATCAGGCCATCATCTAGTATCAAATATGAGTCATGTCCACATACCTTGGTGACCTGAGATGGGGCTGGACAATGTGATGTGACTCAAGTCTACAAAAATTGAGAGATTCCCAACCTTGAGTATAATTGCCTCCCTTGGAGTCCATGGCGGGAGATATAAAGGCCATATTTCCTATCATGATTTTCACTTTCTTTAGATGTATGACATTATCCATCTGTCCAATATAAAAACTAAACTGTCACCAGAAAAATTGCTATTAACCTGCAGATATGGGGTTAATCTGCAGGTTAATAGCACTATTAACCAGCCCGGCGCCCACACTTAGCGAACGCTGGAGAGAGAAAATTAACTTTATTACCCCTACTAGTGTTCGGTTTCCAGTCATAGCGGCGGCACCGGTGTGGGGTCAGTCACTGCTCGACAGCTTTAACTGTGCCCAAGGCCCTGATTGACACTGGCTCTGCATTAGAGCTGGCTGTCATATAGTGCGGAGGGGGGGACGGTTACACAGAGCGGTGGATAAAACCAGTGTCGGAGCAGCCAAGCGTGACTAGATTCTGAGATGATGAGGGTCCACTATGAATCCAGTAATTTTTTTGTTAGCATCATGGGTATTCCCTTCTCCAAGATCTTATCCCACTATGTAATAGGAATAATAATAATAATAATATAATAATAATATTAGCAAATACCTCCAAGTAGAAATTTAGTATACAGAACCTTTAAAGGTTTGCCTGCCCCTGGACAAAATTTCTGTTTTTGTGAACAGTTAACCAAGTTAAAGATGAATTGATCTATAAAAAACCTAAAGTGAAAAATTCTACATTAGTAGTATAGGGACACCAGTATTCGTCAAACTCAAATCTGACAGGTCGACACGCCCCCTATCATTTAATCCATCTCCCTGGGATTTGATCTGGCTGGACTTTGATCAGGCTGGGAAATCTGAGCTGCTGGATTTGTGAATTTCAATCAAAGTGATTTATTCGTCTCTATTTATATTTTATCCCGTGGATTTGATTAGTCTGTGGTGTTTTAGTGAATTAAAGAGCGATTCTTGATTTTATAAGTCTCAGGAAGAAACTTTTAAGGCCCCAGTAAATGTATAAGGAGTTCTAGTTAAATACAGACTTCTGTATATAACTAGTATATAAGGATTTTTAGTGAATTAAAGAGTGAATCTTGATTTTATACTTTTTTGTGGAGAGAAACTTTTAAGGACCCAGTAAATGCATGTAAAGCACTACTGTGGTGGAAAGCTGTATCAAGCTGGTAAAAGGTGTTTATTTTTTAGTATTATCCAGGTTATAAGTTTTAAACTACAGCTGCAAAGGCAATTTAATTTGAAGTATCACCTTATAACACATTTGGAATTATGACGCTCAACTTATAGTTTTATTCAGAGTTTATATATTCATTTGCTAGAAGTCTTATGAAATAGCCTGCCACTGTATCTACACTTATCTCAGCAATTCATTGTATACTAAGAAGAATCTTGGCATGGTTTGTTACAGATAGGTAACTTATTACCAAGGGGTGTGTACCTGTCTTGTGTTGTTTTAGAAGTCTAATACAATTGCGTGAAGTTTGATGCTATTTATATATAGTAATTCAATTGCTAGAAACCACATATAGTAATTAGTGTTGTATTGTGTATAGCCAGTGGGTGGCCTTTTAAGACCAACACTATATGTATGTAAAGGTAATTTATCTATGTGTGTGTTTCACATTTTATAAGGGTCTTTTATGATCAGCAGTAATTTATCTGTGTGTGTTTCACACAGGACAAGTTCGGTGATCCGTCTATTGTGTGGGAAAAGTCAACGCGAGCTCACATTATGAGTTGGTCATATTATGTACATGCAGATATTACAATATTACAGAATGCTTTATTCGTATTTAAAAAAAAAAAAAAGCAATGACACGATATTGTAAAACAAGATTACAAGATTTTTTTGGTAATAAATAAATACATCTCAAAGACATTTCAGGCATTGAACTAACTGTGACACCAAAATGACTTATTAGCAGCAGTGTTGACATGAATTGTCATGACTATATAAGCCTCTTTTAAGGCCAGGAGATCTGTGTACTGTTAGTCTGTAACTAAAATAAAACTATTTCACAAACTTTTTAACATACCTGTGCAGTGCCATGTACTCTAGTCCATATATTCGATTTTGATCACCATTCAACAAAAAATTGAGGCATGTTGAGCCGTGTGTTAGTAAGTTTAGAGATGCTCAGTTTAAAATGAACAGGACAATTGGGAGAATGTGTGAAGGTCGATGCTAATTAGGTTTGTTACAGATAGCTCACTTATTATCAGCATTGTTGACATGTCCAAAAACCAACACATTTATGTGTGTTCTTCTAGCACTGACCATAAAACCGAAGGTTTCTAGCAACCATAATAGATATAAGTTTTAAAGGACATCTGCTGGGAGAATTACTGAATATATGGTGTGGAAGGACACATTGTTAGCAAGCTTAGATGACAGGAGATTTTATGGTTTAATACTGATAGACATATTGTGAACTGACATATAGGGTCCATGTGAGACACCATATTTTTCAACATTTTTGCTCCTTCACAGATTTATTTTGCATTATATTTTTTATTTTTCAACATTTTAGCTCCTTCACAGAATTATTTTGCATTATATATTTTTTTATTTTGCTTAAGGATCATGTACAGAGGCGTTTTTATGGTTTAATACTGATAGACATATTGTGAACTGCCATATAGGGTCCATGTGAGACACCATATTTTTCAAATATTATTTATGCGTTCGCTACCACTGTCAACCATAGCAGGACTCATGATGCTAGCTATTTGATCAGCTTATCATATCAACCATGAAGCCTCTTTTAACCCCTTCACAATAATGTACAGAGGAGTTTTTATGTTTTAATACTGATAGACATATTGTGAACTGACATATAGGGTCCATGTGAGACACCATATTTTTCAACATTTTTGTTCCTTCACAGATTTATTTTGCATTATATTTTTTATTTTTCAACATTTTTGCTCCTTCACAGATTTATTTTGCATTATATTTTTTATTTTTCAACATTTTTGCTCCTTCACAGATTTATTTTAATTATATTTTTTATTTTGCTTAAGGATCATGTACAGAGGTGTTTTTATGTTTTAATACTGATAGACATATTGTGAACTGACATATAGGGTCCATGTGAGACACCATATTTTTCAACATTTTAGCTCCTTCACAGAATTATTTTGCATTATATATTTTTTTTTTTATTTTGCTTAAGAATCATGTACAGAGGCGTTTTTATGGTTTAATACTGATAGACATATTGTGAACTGCCATATAGGGTCCATGTGAGACACCATAATTTTCAAATATTAGTTATGCGTTCGCTACCACTGTCAACCATAGCAGCTCTCATGATGTAGCTAGTCTGATCAGCTTATCATATCAACCATGAAGCCTCTTTTAACCCCTTCACAATAATGTACAGAGGAGTTTTTATGTTTTAATACTGATAGACATATTGTGAATGACATATAGGGTCCATGTGAGACACCATATTTTTCAACATTTTTGCTCCTTCACAGATTTATTTTGCATTATATTTTTTATTTTCAACATTTTTGCTCCTTCACAGATTTATTTTACATTATATTTTTTATTTTGCTTAAGGATATTTACAGAGGAGTTTTTATTTTTAAAACTGTAGACATATTGTGAACTAATATAGGGGCCCTGTGAGACATGCCTGGGCAAGTCCGGGCATGCCGGGCATGTGGAAAGTCTGGTCAGGGACGCCGTGGAAAAAACAATAATGAAATTCAAAAATATGTGCTGCCGTTAAAACGCTTGTATCTAGAAATATTGGCGGTTGTTCACAAACCCTCTCGGCATGGAAAGTTAAAAGTTCCCGCTTGGCTACCAATTTACCCAATGATAGCCCGGGGGCGTAGGTTCTTGTTGACATGGTATTTTTAAGGTGTATGCCCCCCAGAATAAAAGCGACCTGTTGGGGTGTCCGGCCTTTTTGGACCGCCACTCCTATGCATCGTTTTTTAGCATCGTTCAAAAAACAGTACTAGTTTTTTAACCCTAGCTGGTTTTTGACTCTCAGCCTGCCAGAAAAGGCTATTTGGCCAGGCCCCCACCTATGAACGATTTTGTAGCATTCAACAAAAATCGGGTAAAACTTTTTTTCTACTGTGTTTGGCCTAGACCATGCAGAAGCATCTGTGCCCTGACTGAAACCCCTAATA
>JARQOD010000006.1:215584093-215614108 GCA_033576555.1 Oophaga sylvatica | reverse complement strand
TGTTACTGGGGTTCAGTAATGTCAGCTGTTCCCCTGCTGTGTGAACGGCAAAAAGTCCTTCTGCCTCCACCATGTTCTCTTCTCATCCCTGGGTTACAACACCGCCAGTTGTTTCTCGGAAGTGCTGTTAGCACAGTCTACACTTGCTCCCGTGTTACTGGGGTTCAGTAATGTCAGCTGTTCCCCTGCTGTGTGAACGGCAAACAGTCCTGCTGCCTCCACCATGTTCTCTTCTCATCCTGGGTTACAACACCGCCAGTTGTTTCTCGGAAGTGCTGTTAGCACAGTCTACACTTGCTCCCGTGTTACTGGGGTTCAGTAATGTCAGCTGTTCCCCTGCTGTGTGAACGGCAAAAAGTCCTGCTGCCTCCACCCTGTTCTCTTCTCATCCCTGGGTTACAACACCGCCAGTTGTTTCTCGGAAGTGCTGTTAGCACAGTCTACACTTGCTCCTGTGTTACTGGGGTTCAGTAATGTCAGCTGTTCCCCTGCTGTGTGAACGGCAAACAGTCCTGCTGCCTCAACTTTAATTTCCATGGGTACCTTCTGCTACCCATCCGGGTTCCAGTACCGTCAGCTGGTTCTCCGCAGTGCCTTTGGCCTAGGTGCCTCCATGTCGGTATCCGAGTTCCAGCAACGTCTGCTGGTCCTTGGTAGTGCTTTGGAGCACAGGTACCTCCTGCTTAGTAACCCTGTCCCAGTAACGTCAGCTGGTCCTCGGTTGTGCCATTGGCTCTTTTCCTTCTGCTGACCCTCCGGGTTCCAGCACAGTCAGCTGGTCCTCATTACTTTCATTGGCTCTTGTACCTTCTGCTACCCATCCGGGTTCCAGTACCGTCAGCTGGTTCTCCGCAGTGCCTTTGGCCTAGGTGCCTCCATGTCGGTATCCGAGTTCCAGCAACGTCTGCTGGTCCTTGGTAGTGCTTTGGAGCACAGGTACCTCCTGCTTAGTAACCCTGTCCCAGTAACGTCAGCTGGTCCTCGGTTGTGCCATTGGCTCTTTTCCTTCTGCTGACCCTCCGGGTTCCAGCACAGTCAGCTGGTCCTCGTTACTTCCATTGGCTTTTGTACCATCACCAACAGGACAAAGAAGGTTAAGACAAACTACAAGATACAGAACAAGAGACAGAAGAACAATAAGCAGAAGATCAAAAAGCAGAAGAACATTAAGTATAAGACCAAAATGAAGAGCAAAATATATGCTCTAAATTCTAAGCAGAAGAAGACTAAGCAGTGTATGGGGGTGAGTCCGTTCCTCCTCGTGGTGCCCCTGGAAAATGCCTGATGCTGCTGCAGGCTAAACTGAACGCGGACAGATACTGTTGTAATTAAAATCTTTCGTGACAGCAAGAACGGAAGGATGAAAATTCAGAGTTTTACAGATTACAAGTACAGGAATGTCTGTCACAAATAAGAATATGATGAAAAGGATGAATAGGAAGAACATGAAGAAGTAAATATGAAGAATAATAACTGTTTAATAAGAACAATATAAGTAATGTTAACAAAAAGATGAATAGCAAGAAGTTTTAGAAGATTAATAAGGTGAAGATGAAGAATAATTTGATGAGAAAGATGATGCTGCTGAAAATTATGAAGGAGAAAGTGTGTGAAAAGTTAAAAAGGTGAAGACCATGGAAGTTGTGAAACAGACATATTTGCCAAAATAGAAAAAAGGTTAACAACATTGTCAATTTGTTCGTCAATCCGAACGTATTTCCTAAAAAAAAAAAATTAATGCTATTCCATTGGATTGGGTCAAACATCTATGCCTTTAATGTCTCCTCAACCTCCCCCAATACATTCTACATTAGTCTTTGTTGTTTTCCTTCATGTACAATTAACCAACAAGGCAAGAATGGGTTTTTTTTAATTTCGATATTTTGTTCCCATAGACTTACATGGGACTTCCGGTATCGGTATCGGGTATCGCCGATATTTTAGTGATATCGGCGATACCATTACGATTCCGATACTTTAGGATATCGGAAAGTATCGCTCAACTCTAGTCCATGGATATCTAAGCCACTGCAATGGCCTACATGAAGCAAGCAACATAGCGAATCTGAAGAACTATGGTAGCATGTGAAAATTTTGGTACTCCTGGTCAAAATTACTGTTATTATAAACAGTTAAGCAAGTTGAAGATAACATGATCACTAAAAGGCCTAAAGTTAAAGATGACACATTTACTTTGTATGTTAGGAAAAAATATATCATTTTTTACCTTTTAAAAATTACAAAAATAAAAATAGAAAGTTACAAAAGCCTGGGAACCCTTCGAGATTTGGGTGCTCAGATAACTTTGACCAAGGTTTCAGTCCTTAATTAGCCTGTTAAGGTTATGACTTGTTCACTATCATCTGTAGGAAAGAAATAGTGATGCAAATTTCCCAGCTTTATAACGCCCAGTCTCCTCTAACCTTGTGCCAAAAAATAGCAGCCACGGGTTATTCTAAGGAGCTGACTAGCAGTCTGAATATGAAAATGGTGGAGGCCCACAAAGCAGGAAGAGGCTATAAGAAGATAGAAAAGCATTTTCAAGTTTCACTTTCCTCAGTTCAAACTTTAATAAAGAAATGGCAGTTAACAGGAACAATGGAGGTCAAGATAAGGTCTGGAAGACCAAGCTAAATTTCAGTGAGATTGCTAGAGAGGCAAATCAGAACCCCTGCTTGACTGCAAAAGACCATCAGAAAGATTTAGCAGTCTCTGAAATTGTGGTACACTGTTCTACTGTTCAGAGACACCTGCATAAATATGGCCTTCAAGGAAGAGTCATCAGAGGAAAACCTCTCCTGCATTCTCAACATAAAGAAGTATGCAAACGAACATCTAAATCTGAATCTGCAAAAACCTTAGTCCATGCCCTCATCATCTCCCGCCTTGACTACTGCAACCTCCTTCTCTGTGGCCTCCCCTCTAACACCCTCACACCCCCAATCTATTCTAAACTTTGCTGCCCGACTAATCCACCTGTCCCCGCGCTATTCCCCGGCCTCTCCCTTATTTCAATCCCTGCACTGGCTCCCCATTGCTCAAAAACTCCAGTACAAAAACCCTAACCATGACATACAAAGCCATCCCAACCTGTGTCCTCCGTACATCTGTGACCTCGTCTCCTGGTACTTACCTGCACGCAACCTCCGATCCTCACAAGATCTCCTTCTATACTCCCCTCTTATCTCCTCTTCCCACAATCGCATACAAGATTTCTCCTGAGCATCAACCCTACTCTGGAACTCTCTACCACAACATATCAGACTCTTGCCTGCCATGAAAACCTTCAAAAGGAACCTGAAGACCTACCTCTTCCGACAAGCCTACAACCTGCAGTAACCACCGATACACCAAACCGTTGCACGACCACTTCTACCCTCACCTACTGTATCCTCACCTATCCCTTGTAGATTGTGAGCCCTCGCGGGAAGGATCCTCTCTCCTCCTGTACCAGTCGTGACTTGTATTGTTTAAGATTACTCTACTTGTATTTATTATGTATACCCCTCCTCACATGTAAAGCGCCATGGAATAAATGGCACTATAATAATAAATAATAATAAACTAAACAAGCCTAATGTATTTTGGAAACAAGTCCTATGGACCGAAAAGTTGAAAATAGAACTCTTCGGCCACAATAATCAAAGGTATGTGTGGAAAAAAAGGGCAAAGAATTTCAGGAAAAGAACTTTTCGCCAACCATTAAGCTTGGGGGTGCAGCAATCATGCTTTGGGGTTGTGTTGCAGCTAACGGCATGGGGAACATTTCACGGGTAGAAGGAAAAATGGATTCAATGAAGTTTCAACAAATTCTTTATGCAAACATAACAACATCTGTAAAAAAGCTGAAGTTGAAAATAGGAATAGATAATGATCCTAAACACACATCAAAATCCACAATAGACTACCTCAAAAGGCGCAAGCTGAATATTTTACAATAGTCCTCACAGTCCCCTGATCTCATTGAAAATCTGTGGCTAGTCCTCAAAATAGCAGTGCAAGACAACCTAGGAATATCAGAGAACTGGAATGATTTTCCAAGGAAAAATAGATGAAAATCCCTCGAACGAGATGAAAGACAATTGGCTGGCTACAAAAAGCGTTTAGCAGCTGTGATACTTTCAAAAGGGGGGTCTACTAGGTACTAACTAGAGATGAGCGAATTTGTTCGGATTTTGTCTCCGAATCTAATTTTGACATATTCGAGCCATATTCAAACAATATTCGTGCCGATTGTATGCCTTATGATCGGTTCCAAATATTTGGTAATTTCTTCTCCCATTGACTTTAATGACGTTCAGCTGTGTTCGACGAATATTACAAAAACAATATTCGATTCTGATCGTATTCGGAACCGAAGCCGAACAAATTCACTCATCTCTAGTCCTTACCTGGTTTTTGGAGACCGGCTGTGGCCAATTCTGGATTGCCTCCACTGGGGCTCCTTGTAGTCCGAACGGCATCCAGGTATATTGAAACCTGTCAGGTGTAGAGAAGGCCATCTTCTCTTTGGCACTTTGAGACAGGAAAATTTGTCAGTACCCCTTCGTAAGGTCCTAGGTGGTGATGTACCTGGCTGACACAAGCCTCATAATAAGCTCATCAACCAGAGGCATCGGATATGAGTCGAACTTGGACACCTCATTGAGCTTCCTGTAATCGTTACCGAGGCGCCATTCTCCATCTGGCTTTGGCACGAGGACAATAGGGCTGGACCAGCCACTCTTTGACTCCTCGATGACACCCAGGCTCAACATCCTTTTCACTTCCTGGGAGATCACTTCACGGCGAGTTTCAGGAATCTGATATGGCCTTTGGTTTACCCTCAGATATTGTGCACTCAGGATCTCATGCTCCACCACCTGCATACATCCTGGTAACTCCGAAAACAGGTCTTGGTTCCCCTGAAGCAGCTCACAGCACTGTTGTTTCTGGGCCGGCAACAGTGTCTCTGCCCCTGTGCCATCCTTATCCCTGGCTTCAGGATGGGCCCCTGGCATGGTGCTTTTACCGGATCCCTGTCTCGCCATGGTTTCAGCAGGTTAACTTGGTACATTTGGTACGGCTTCCTTCTCCTTGGTTGGTGGACCTTATAGTTGACATCACTCAACTTCTCGACCACCTCATATGGCCCTTGCCACTTGGCCAGGAATTTGCTTTCCATGGTGGGGACCAACACAAGCACCCATCACCAGGGATAAACTGTCTCAGCCTCGTGGCCCAGTTGTAGACCCTCACCAGTGCTTCTTGTGCTTGAAGGAGACTCCTTCACAATCGGCATCAACCTTGCGATTCAGTCCTGCATTTGGGCGACATGCTCGATGACACTCTGGTGGGGTGTAACTTTTCCAAAGTCTCCTTTGCAACATCTAGAAGTCCCCAGGGGTGCCATCTGTATAACAGCTTGAACAGTGAGAACCTGTAGAGGCCTGGGGAACTTCCCTGATGGAGAACAGTAGGTATGGTAGGAGGCAATCCCAATCTCGTCCATCCTTCTCCAAGACCTTCTTCAGCATGGACTTCAAGTCTTAAATGAATCTCTCAACCATACCATCTGAATGAGGATAGTACACCGACGTTCTAAGTTGGGTAATCTGGAGGGCCTTGCACAACTCCCTCATTACCTTGGACATAATCGATGTCCCCTGGTCTGTTAGGATCTCTTTCGGCAGGCCCATCAGGGAGAAAATATGAACTAGGTTTTGTACTATACTCCGGGTGGAGGAGTTTCTCAGGGGTACCGCTTCTGGGTACTGCATAGCATAGTCCATTACCGCGAGGATTTATTGATGACCCTGGTGGACTTAACTAATGGCCCAACCAGGTACATGGCAATCTGGTCGAACGGGACTTCGACTATGGGTAACAGAACTAGGGGACTGTGGAAGTGGGATACAGGGGCAGTTACCTGACAGGTATGGCAGAAGTGACAGAAATTAACAATGTCCCTGTGATACCCAGGCCAGTAAAACTTCTGAAGGACTGTTCTTCTGTCTTATCTACACCTAGGTGCCCCCCAAGACATCAGAATGGGCCAAATCTAGCACCCTACGTCTATAGGGTCCAGGAACTTGCAGCTGCTAATACTTCCCCTCTCTGTTTAGTAACCTGATATAGCAACTACCCATTGACCACAAAGTATGGGAACCTGGTGTAAGCCACCGACTCTAGGGCAACCCTATTTATTACAGTCACGCTGTCCAGCACATTTTTCAAAATCAAGTCCTGCATTTGGGCAGTCACAAATTTCCTGCCAGAAACCTCAAGATTAGAAATTTCAGTCTCACTGGTAAACATCTCGTCCTCATCACCAGTCAGGACACAAAAGGGGTACTCATCAATCTCTGACTGTGTTGGGGTTTCAACAGGGTTGAGCTGGCTTCTGTCTGTGTCCTTTGATATCTTAACCTTCCCCCACAAGTCATAAAAAAGGCTGAAGTCCCTCCCAATTATCACAGGGTGCAGCAAACCTTTGACCACCCTGACCTCATGGGATTACATACCCCAGGTTGATTTAACCGACTCTCTGGCTACAGATTAGTCCTTGGCGTACCCGTGGATACAGCGTACACCCACGTGTTTCCCCCGGGATTAACTGTTGGGGTAGTGTAGCCCTTACCAGGGTCATCAAACTCCCTGAGTTTAAGAGTCCTGTCACCAGCACCCTATTTATTGACACGGGACATGCCTGCGGCCCCTCATCGGGCTGATAGTCCACACTGCACGTGGGTAAGCATAGTAGGAGCAGCTCCTCCCTAGGCTACAGTCCATCTCTTCAGAGGACAAGAGGTAATGGACAGCTATATGTCCAGGACTGCGATATCTCCAGCAAAGCAAGTCTTTACCTGTGGCCTTTGACAACCCCTCAGTGACCCCTTGGGATCTAGGACTTTACTACCCCTCTTTTGGAGCTCAGGTTCTTGCTGGGTACCCAGGTATGAGGATGCACCACCCCCTGGCTTTTTTTAAGGACCTCTCAACCACCTACAGCCATTCCACTAGGCCCACCAGTTCGTCTGCATTTTGGGGGATCTCCCTGGACAACCAAGGTCTGCACTGGCCTAGGAAGGGAGTGCATAAACCGGTTCATGACAATGCGCTCGACCATCTGGGCTGAGTTGGAGGATTCCGGCTGCAGCCTTTTTTGAACCAGTTGTAGTAGGTCAAACATTTTGGATCGAGGCGGTTTTTCCCCATAATATGCCCAGTGCTGAACCCATTATGCTCTGACTGACAGAGTCACTCCTGCGCATGCCAAAATTTCAGTCTTTAACTCTCTCATACTCTTGCGCATCCTCTATTGCCAAATCATAATATGCCTTCTGCGGCTCACCAGTCAAATAGGGGCCAGCGCCTCTGCCCACTGCTCTGGGGCTACTGCTACCTGCTCGAACACAGTCAGAAAAGCCTCTACATCATCACCCGGGGTCATTTTCTGCATGGCTTGTCTTACCATCTTCCGTACGTGCCATCCCCTGGACTTGGGGGAGGGGCTGGCGGCCTTCCACGAACCTCCTCTTCCAGTAAGTCAATCTGTTGCTGGTGTTGCTGCTGCTGCTGCATTTGTTGTATAAGCAACTTACTGGTCTCTTGCTGCGCCATCTGTTGCTGCTGTAATTGCTGCTGATGTTGTAGCTGCTGTTACTGCTGTGCTTGTGGCTGATGTTTGAGCAGGTCCTCCATCTTGTCTGACATCTATGCTGGCTTGTGGCCGTCACACATGTTAGCTGGGAAACTGTCCGCACTTCTACCACCACCTGTGGTAGAGCACATCACTCGACTGGACACAGAGGTATAACTGGAACACTGTCTCTTTAAGAAAATGCTTGGTTTATTGTAGCAGCATAAACCCAGCTGGGGAAAAGTAAACACAGCCCTCTAGGCAAAACAGCAAAACAAAGAAACTGAAAGAAACACAGTCGTTTTTCTACCGGGATAGATATAAGTTTTAAAGGACATCTGCTGGGAGAATCACTGAATATATGGTGTGGAAGGACACATTGTTAGCAAGCTTAGATGACAGGAGTTTTTATGGTTTAATACTGATAGACATATTGTGAACTGACATATAGGGTCCATGTGAGACACCATATTTTTCAACATTTTTGCTCCTTCACAGATTTATTTTGCATTATATTTTTTATTTTTCAACATTTTAGCTCCTTCACAGAATTATTTTGCATTATATATTTTTTTTATTTTGCTTAAGGATCATGTACAGAGGCGTTTTTATGGTTTAATACTGATAGACATATTGTGAACTGCCATATAGGGTCCATGTGAGACACCATATTTTTCAAATATTAGTTATGCGTTCGCTACCACTGTCAACCATAGCAGGACTCATGATGCTAGCTATTCTGATCAGCTTATCATATCAACCATGAAGCCTCTTTTAACCCCTTCACAATAATGTACAGAGGAGTTTTTATGTTTTAATACTGATAGACATATTGTGAACTGACATATAGGGTCCATGTGAGACACCATATTTTTCAACATTTTTGCTCCTTCACAGATTTATTTTGCATTATATTTTTTATTTTTCAACATTTTTGCTCCTTCACAGATTTATTTTGCATTATATTTTTTATTTTTCAACATTTTTGCTCCTTCACAGATTTATTTTACATTATATTTTTTATTTTGCTTAAGGATCATGTACAGAGGTGTTTTTATGTTTTAATACTGATAGACATATTGTGAACTGACATATAGGGTCCATGTGAGACACCATATTTTTCAACATTTTAGCTCCTTCACAGAATTATTTTGCATTATATATTTTTTTTTTTATTTTGCTTAAGGATCATGTACAGAGGCGTTTTTATGGTTTAATACTGATAGACATATTGTGAACTGCCATATAGGGTCCATGTGAGACACCATATTTTTCAAATATTAGTTATGCGTTCGCTACCACTGTCAACCATAACAGCTCTCATGATGCTAGCTATTCTGATCAGCTTATCATATCAACCATGAAGCCTCTTTTAACCCCTTCACAATAATGTACAGAGGAGTTTTTATGTTTTAATACTGATAGACATATTGTGAACTGACATATAGGGTCCATGTGAGACACCATATTTTTCAACATTTTTGCTCCTTCACAGATTTATTTTGCATTATATTTTTTATTTTTCAACATTTTTGCTCCTTCACAGATTTATTTTACATTATATTTTTTATTTTGCTTAAGGATCATGTACAGAGGAGTTTTTATATTTTAATACTGATAGACATATTGTGAACTGACATATAGGGTCCATGTGAGACATGCCTGGACAAGTCCGGGCATGTCCGGGCATGCCTGGACAAGTCCTGGTCACGGGACAGCCGTGGAAAAAACAATACTGAAATTCAAAAACTATGTGCTGGCCGTTAACACACGCATAGTCATCTAGAAAATATTGAGCGAGTTGCTTCACAAACCCTCTCAAGGCATGTTGAATGTTAACGTTCCCGCTATGAGCTACACACATGACCAACTGTATAGCCTGGGATGCGTAGCGTTCTTGTTGCACATGGCTATTTTTAAAGGTGCTATGCCCCTCAGATATAAAAGACAGACCTGTTGGGACGTGTCCCGGCCTATTTTGGCACATGCCCACTCCTATGCATCGATATTGAGCATCGTTCAACAAAAATCAGGTACATAGTTTTAACCATAGCTGTGTTCCTGACTCTCATGCCATGCCAGAAAGGCCTATTTTGGCACAGGCCCGCACCTATGCAACGATTTTGATCAGCATTCAACAAAAAATCGGGTACAAACTTTTTAACATACATGTGTTTCGGACCCTCAGACCATGCCAGAAGCACTCTGTGCCATGTACTCGAACCCATAATAATCGATTTTGATCATCATGCAACAAAAAATTGGGTGCTAACTTTTTAACATACATGTGTTTCTGTAGCGGATACACGGACCCCTACAGCGCATCCCTATAGTGTAGTTTAATGTAGGGGGCACACAGATCATCGCTTTTGTTTGGAAAATACCATATTTCATAGATGCAGGTGATCCGTTGAATCATTTTTAAACATTTCACGCCACTCATGCAACCACAGCACACTTATGGTGTACCCGCACCGCTGCAGCTAGAGCTTTTTAGCTAAAAAGGCCCTTATTTGCATCATTTTCATTATAGTACGACTGGTACATGCCCACGCCTATGCAGCGATATTGAGTACCGTTCAACAAAAATCAGGTACAAACTTTTTAACAGACCTGTGTTTCGGGCCCTCATGACATACCAGAAGCACTCTGTGCCATGTACCATAGCCCATAATAATCGATTTTGATCAGTATTCAACAAAAAATTGGCTGCAAACTTTTTAGCATACCTCTGTTTCTGACTCCCATGTCGTACCAGAAAGACCTATTTTGGCACAGGCCTACAACTATGCAACGGTTTTGACCACTACTCAACAAAAATTGGTTACAAACTTTTAACATATCTGTGTTTCGGACCATCATGTCATACCAGAAGCACCCTGTGCCATGTACTCTAGACCATAATATTCGTTTTGATCACCATTCAACAAAAAATTGAGGCATGTTGAGACGTGTCCCGGCCTATTTTGGCACAGGACCACACCTATGCAACGATTTTGATCAGCATTCAACAAAAAATTGCGTGCAAACTTTTTAGCATACCTGTACAAACTTTTTAACACCTGTGTTTCGGACTCTCATGTCGTACCAGAAGCACCCAGTGCCATGTACTCTAGCTCATAATATTTCACAGCGGGTATGGGACCTACATAGCTTTGTTTTCTCAGGTATTAAAAAAGTGTGGAAAACTGAAAATCCCGAGGCCTGAGGTAATTTACGGAGCTTCACGGGGATAAAATTTATCGAGTCTATGAACCTTATAGACAAAACGGGTAGCGTCACACACAAGGCGACGACACCTCGGGCTAGCACATTTACTGGTAGTTTTCAAAAACCTCTGCCTTAACAATAAAGTAAGAATCGTGGGGCCATGCATTGTGGGCTATAAATGTATACCCTGAAAATTTACCGTTGGTAAAGAACAGTAAAAAGTCGTGCGTACAACTATCATCCTCAAACTCCCAGAGCTATCACAAACACTATTGCCTACAGAGGCGGCCCCGCGAGAATTTCTGGATGTGCGTGTCAAGAGGCTCCATGCCTTGACCGATTGTTTGCGCGTGAATACTGACATTTCCAGGGTCATTATAGTTGTGTAAATGCGCTGGGGGCTCGTGTATCCGCCCCTAGGGTTAATGCTGATCATTTTAATTATTTTTCAATTCATAGCCACGCGTTCTCAGGCAGACAGGTTTATTTCACAGAAGTTGACTGTACAGTTGCATAATTTTTGTTTAAAATCATACATTTGCATAATTTTGTTTAAAATCGCACAGTTCTGCGATAATGTCGGGTGTTGGACACGCACTTATCAGTCTCTCATACGTGTCGCAGAAAGATTTTAGTCTGTTCTGCGAGAGTTTATTATGCACGTACTGTGCAGACATGTCAAGAAACATTTTGGTGTGTTCACCAGTCCATACGGGTGTTGGTGTGTAAGGTGATCGACCATCATCCTTCTGCTTCTTACTTACACGACGGCGCGATACCGCGCGTTTCTTTGACGGTAATGCATCGGCTGAATTGGCAGCTGCGGCTTCCGCGTTGCTATTTGCAGATTCTGTAGCTTGACACAGACGTATATTCTTAAGCCTACTACTCTCAGTATTCCCGGGGTGTGCGGTTGGCGCGTCGCTTTATCCACGATCTGCGACACAACCGTGTGAAAGAGGCTCCGTTCTCACCTCCGTTCTGTTCTCAAATCCATAATTGCGCTGTTGCAAAACTCGCGAATGACGATCCTCCGTAACTAAAGAAAAGATACGTGGTGTAGTTAACCGCTAAGCGGGCGAGCTATAGGAAGAGCTCCATGCCCCACTTTACTCTGATTCAACGCGATATTTGTAAAGCTACTAGCACCGATTATCTGTGAAACCGATGCATGATTGTTTGTATAAGTACACTATAGAGCGGCCTAGACATATATACTTACAAGTATCCCCCGGGTGCGGGTCTACAGAGAATGCTGAATTAACAGACATCTCGCTGCCCGGGCGCCACCGTATGGGGCTGTTTTCTCCCTCAAACTGCAACCTCACGGGCGATACTTTAGCAGCTGTAAATAAAATATAGCATACATGAATGCGCACAACACATTCACAAAGCTAACTTGACACACGTAAATAAAATATATCTACTAGTTACCGCAGAAATTTTTATCTGCGTGTATAAGTACACTATAGAGCTGCGTAGACATATATGCTTACAAGTATGAGACGTGTAGTGTAGTTCAGAGATTGGTGAATTAAACGGTGTGGAGGTGCTCGGGCGTTTTCGTATGGGTGTGTTTTCTTTTTCAAGCTGCAGCCTCCTGCACGTTAGTTTAACATCTGTAAATAAAATATAACTATTAGTCGCCACAGAAATGATATCTACACGGGCCACACGCACAAAGCTAATACAGGGTAATTATGGTGGGGGTTCTGTCGTGAAATATTACTTCTCCAATATTGCATTAACGCGGTTAGCCGCCATGATCCCTCTGTAAAACATGAATGGGATGTTTTTTCTGCCCCTAGCGTGGGAGCAGTGACAGAGGGTGTGTTCTCTCTTCTAGCCCTAATAAATACGGGTAGCTCACAAGCAATACAGCTCGCACTTGTTCACACATCACAGGACACACGCCCGATCTGAACAGAACTAAAGTGAGTATTTTTATGTCTTTCTTTTCATTTTAAGTTTGTGTAGTATTTGTATGAACAGGTTAGCCGTGTTTTCATACTTGATCTTTATTTGCTTTAATTCAATAGCGGACCCTTTTTTATTCAAGATGGAGGCCAGATATTCTCGCGGTCAATATTCTGCTATGCTTTCACCAGAACAATCGGGTAAGTTTTACACAGTATATAGTGTACTCCGCATTGTCTCGGGATGTCTGAGTCTGCGCTTTGTATATATAAGTGATATATTTCATTCTTTCTTATTTAAGAAGCGGGAGTCCATTCAGACTACTCCTACGAGAACCGGTTCATTACGCAGAACCTGTTAGAGGAAGGCAACTCTGCTAGCGGGCGACGAGCCTCAAGCTCTCACCAGTCTGTCACAGGCAAGAAACCTATAGCTATATCAGATGTTTTAAACCTATGTATCTAGACGGGTAAACGTGGTAGCTGTAAATTTATAACGCCTACTATTAATATTAATAATTAATATAGACTGCCGCTAAAATCCATACAGTTAATTTTATTTTAGCTGACAGGGTCGTTAGCTAGACATGTTTTAATAATATAAACATTTTCTCATACAGATACAGATCGACTCCAAGTGGACTGGGCGGTTGGAAACCCTGTGGCGACAGAGCCGCTCGAGCATCGCGATTCCGATGTTGAGATCGTGGAGGATCCCCAGGATTCAGATGTCGAGTTCGTAGAACCGGACTATAATCCTCCCAACGCTCCTAAAAGATGGGGTGATTCGCTAAGCACACGGCTCTGGAATAGAAAAGGTAGCGGGTCCATGAAACCCGGGTGATATATGTGTTTGTATCCTCTGTACCCTGTGACCCCACCGATAACTAGTGGATATATTTTATTTACGCGCGTTACGATAGCTTTGCGAATTTAGCTTTGTGCGTGTGGCCCGTTGTAATGTAAGGAGTACAGTTCATATAGTGTCTTGTGCTTGGGTGCGATGAAAACACAGGAGTCACAGGTTTGATATAGAAGGTCTTGTATTACTTCATACAAGTGGCAATAATAGTCACACAGTTTGCAGATACAAAAGCAGGAGACACAGCAGGCCAGAGTAACTTAAGCTCAGCAATCACTCTCCACAACAGGTTCAGGATCTCTTCTCTGTTACCATAAGTCCATGCAAACGTGGATTTATCAAATAGCAAGGTTCCAAAGTCCACGAGTGTTCCAAAGTTCCACAATAGGAAATAACTGGAGTACAAGGTCCAAGGCTTCCAGGAGTCAGGTCACAGGTACACTGCAGGCTTGATTCTGAAGCACTGATTGCTCAGCTGTGGCTGCTTAAGAAGCAAAGGGAGAGAATCAGGGCGGGAACATGCAAGCTGGAAACTCCATATTGACTGAGGGCAAGACAGCTGCAGCAAGACAGAAAGTAAAATGGCTGACGGAAAAAGTGAGTTTCAGGAACATGTACACAGAACCTTACATTACTCCCCCCTTAGGGACAACCTCCGGATGACCTCAGACCAGGCTTGTGTGGGTACCTCTGATGAAACTGACGGAGCAAGCGAGGAGCATTAACGTTATTGACTGGCTCCCATGAGTTGTCCTCCACTGGGTAGCCCTGCCATTTAATCAAATATTGTAACTGATTTCTATACAACCTGGAATCTAGAATCCTTTCCACCACAAATTCTTCCTGACCAACGACTAGCACTGGGTCAGGGCAAGGAGAAGAACGTCCAGGAAACGTATTGGGTGTCGCAGCCTTTAGTAGAGATACATGAAAGACAGGGTGGATTCTCATAGTTCTGGGCAGTTGAAGACGACAAGCGACAGCACTTATAATTTTATTGATTTTATAAGGTCCAATGTATTTATGTCCCAACTTAGATGATGGAATTCTTAACTTAAGATTTCTGGTTGACAGCCAGACCAGGTCTCCTACCTTGAAAGCTGGTGCAGGTTTACGAAATTTATCTGCGGCTTTCTTGTACCTTTCCTGAGCCAATTCCAGATTTACCTTTAGAAGATCCATATTCTTTTGTAAAGACGTGATTCTTTCAGCCACTGCTGGCAAAGGCGTTTCTATGGGAAATCGAGGAAGAATATTAGGATGATAACCTAAATTGGAGTAAAAAGGAGACTGCTTAGTGGAGGCGCTCTGAGAGTTGTTATAAGAGAACTCAGCCAGTGGAAGTAGATCCACCCAATCATCCTGTAGGTGGCAGATAAAGCAGCGAAGATACTGCTCCAGGGTCTGATTGGTTCGTTCCGTCTGTCCATTAGTCTGAGGATGAAAAGCAGAAGAAAGGTTCACTTTAATGTCCAATGCTGCACAGAAATTTTGCCAAAACCTTGAAGTGAATTGCACCCCTCGATCCGAAATAACCTCATCTGGTACTCCATGTAAGCGAAACACATTTTTAATCATCAAATCTGATGTCTGTCTTGCAGTGGGTAAGCCGACACAAGGGATAAAATGAGCTGCTTTTGTTAAACGATCAACCACCACTAGAATGGTGTTCTTCCCTTGAGAGGTTGGTAACTCCACAATGAAGTCCATAGAAATGGATCCCCACGGGCGGGACGGGGTGGGAAGAGGTTGCAACAGACCAGTTGGTGAGGAGCGAGGTGTTTTGCATCTTGCACAGACTTCACATGAAGTGACATAGTTTAAAACATCCTTCCTGCAAGTGGGCCACCAAAAGAAACGAGAAAGAAATTCCTGTGTCTTTAGAATTCCTCTATGCCCAGCTATCTTGGAATCGTGAATGAGTTGCAATACTCTTAATCTGACTGTTTCACGAATATACAGACGTTGTCCCTGAATCCACACACCATTCTTAAAGACAAGACTTACGTCCCTTGGGGGTTGTGCCAAAAAGGAATCCGCATGGTATGCTTCCTTGATGTCCTTAAGTAGGTCTTGATTATGAATCACTCCCAGGAATCTAGAGTCAGGAAGAATAGTCTTAGGAGGAGTAAGTGGACGTGTCTCTGCTGAATAAATCCTAGAGAGTGCATCAGCCTTTCCATTGCGCGATCCTGGTCTATAAGAAATGATAAAATTAAATTGATTTAAGAAAAGATTCCAGCGAGCCTGGCGAGGAGTCAGGCACTTAGCCGACCTGATAAATTCAAGGTTACGATGGTCTGTCAGGACGACTATTTGCTGTGGAGCTCCCTGAAGAAGGTGTCTCCATTCTTTGAAGGCGGCAATAATGGCCAACAACTCTCTATTGCCCACATCGTAGTTCCTCTCAGCCGAAGACAACTGCTGGGAAAAGAAGGCACAGGGATGCAAGACATTCTTCTCACCTGTTCTCTGAGAGAGTATAGCTCCAACGGCACAGTCTGAAGCATCCACCTCTATTATGAAGGCAAGTTCGGGGTTGGGATGTACTAAGATAGGTGCAGTGGTAAATTTATCTTTTAGACGGGAAAATGCTTCCTGGGCTTGGGGAGTCCAGGAGAACCTAGACTCTTTCGGGGTAAGTTGGGTGATAGGTGACACTACCTCAGAGAAATTCCTAATGAAACGTCTATAGAAATTGGTATAGGAAAGATGTGTATCTTCGTACCGTGTTAGCCAGTAGATAGAAAAATATTTAGACTTGAGAGTCCTCAGTGGTTGATACCTTTTAATGGCTAACTGAAAAGATGGTAACAAATTGCAAGCTTTCGAGACTACTCCGGTCTCTTCATCAGGCAAAGACTAAAACAAAAACTGAAGAATCACATATATATATATACACAAGAGGACACAGGAATAGTGCAATAGGTAAGACAAGTGACGTGAAGCAGAACTGTCATTATGGCAGAGGAATGAACATAAATATTGGAACAGATCATAGATAAGGAGAGAGTTTTATTACCCTCTGATTGGGGTCTGGTGTTGTGTTTTGATGCCCCTAGAAGGTCAGAGACGCAGATTCCTTAATTGATATAGAATGACATGAATCCATGTGACACGTTCATTCCAGCACTAAGAGTGTCAAAGGTTATCATAAGTTTGTATTCCCAAACCTTTCTATCTTTCCCAGATTTGAAGTTAGATTTTAATACCAGTAATTCCATATCCATTATGCTATGACCGGGCATACAAAAGTGTTTTGCCACAGGTAAATCCATTCTTTTTTCTCTTATCGTGTGGCGATGAGAATTCATCCTTGTTCTCAGTTTTTGCCCGGTCTCCCCCACATACAGACCCCCAGTTGGACATTTAGTACATATAATTAGGTACACCACATTAGATGTGATGCAGCTGAAAGTACCTGGGATCTTGTAGTCCTGATGGGAGTTGGGTATCTTTATCTTGTCCGTGGTCATTATAGATGCACATGTTTTACACTTCTTCTGTTTGCAAGGAAAGGTTCCTGCAGCTATTGGGGAGGACAGGGAGCTTCTGACAATGATGCTTCTTAGATTTGGGGGCTGCCTAAAACATAGTAGTGGGGGGTCTGGAAATATGGATTGTAATCGGGCATCTTTTTGTAGTAAAGGTTGTAGTTTCCGTGCAGCTCCCCTTAGCATCTCCAGATTTGGATTGTAGGTGACCACTAGAGGCACCCGGTTATTTTCTTCTTTAGTTTTGTAATGTACCTGTGGCAAAACACTTTTGTATGCCCGGTCATAGCATAATGGATATGGAATTACTGGTATTAAAATCTAACTTCAAATCTGAGAAAGATAGAAAGGTTTGGGAATACAAACTTATGATGACCTTTGACACTCTTAGTGCTGGAATGAACGTGTCACATGGATTCATGTCATTCTATATCAATTAAGGAATCTGCGTCTCTGACCTTCTGGGGGCATCAAAACACAACACCAGACCCCAATCAGAGGGTAATAAAACTCTCTCCTTATCTATGATCTGTTCCAATATTTATGTTCATTCCTCTGCCATAATGACAGTTCTGCTTCACGTCACTTGTCTTACCTATTGCACTATTCCTGTGTCCTCTTGTGTATATATATATATGTGATTCTTCAGTTTTTGTTTTAGTCTTTGCCTGATGAAGAGACCGGAGTAGTCTCGAAAGCTTGCAATTTGTTACCATCTTTTCAGTTAGCCATTAAAAGGTATCAACCACTGAGGACTCTCAAGTCTAAATATTTTTCTATAGAAATTGGCAAACCCGATGAAGCGCTGCACCTCCTTCACATTTCTAGGACTTGGCCAATCCTTGATGGCTTGGGTCTTGCTTCCATCCATACTAATTCCTTGTGTAGACAGTACATACCCCAGAAATTGAATTTCGGTCCTATGGAATTCACACTTTTCAAGTCTGATGTAAAGATGATTTTGTCTTAGACGTTCCAAGACCATTCTCACATGTCCATGATGTTCCTCTGTGGAGTTAGAAAAAATTAGAATATCATCCAAATAAATCACCACGAATGTATCTAGGAGATCCCTGAAGATGTCATTCACCAAGTGTTGGAAAGTGGCTGGGGCGGTACTCAGACCAAAAGGCATAACTAGATATTCAAAGTGTCCATAGCGTGACCTGAATGCAGTCTTCCATTCATCCCCAGGTCTAATACGGACTAAGTTATAGGCCCCACGGAGATCTAGTTTAGAGAAAATTTTGGCATGTCGCACTCTCTCCAATAACTCAGGGATTAAAGGCAATGGATAACGGTTTCTAATAGCAACCTTATTGAGTTCCCTATAGTCTACGCAGGGTCTCAGAGATCCATGTTTCTTCTTTACAAAGAAGATGGGTGCACCTGCAGGAGATGAAGAGGGCGTATGAAGCCCTTGGCTAGATTTTCGTCTATGTAATCCTTTAAAGCCTTTAGCTCGGGCCCCGCCAGGGGGTAGATCTTACCAAAAGGTATCTCTGCTCCAGGCAATAATTCAATTGGACAATCATATGGACGGTGAGGGGAAGCTGGTCAGCGTTCTTCTTGTCACATAAATCCACATAGTCCTGGTATACAGCTGGTAGTTCAGGGACTGACATGGTTCCTTTAGGAACAGAGCAAGCTGAAACTTTTGGACTCATCTGTTTCTCTGGAAAGTGTAATTCCTTGGTCTCCCAGTTAATGGTAGGATTCTGAGCCTGCAGCCATGGTAGCCCTAGAATAATGGGAAAGTGGGGAGAAGAGATAAGCACAAAGGACAATTTCTCTTGATGATCTTTACCCATAAGAACCCTCAAAGGCTCTGTTTCCTGATCCACTGGTCCAGAGGTCAGCAGGGAGCCATCCACAGTTTCCATCTGTACTGGAATAGCCTTCTTCACTGAACGTATCCCCTGTTTCAGAGCAAAGGAGACATCCATAAAATTTCCACTTGCCCCTGAGTTGATCATAGCAGAGCTAGACACCCAAGCTGAGTCAACCCAGAGTTTGATGGAAAGAAAGCAATGAGAATTGTTTTTCTTACAACTCAGCTGGGACACCGCTGAGGAAACTTGAAAAATTGCAGCGTTTACACAGTCAACGTCCTCAGAAGTAACGGAGTTTAAGTCCGAGAAATCAAGATCTGTTGCTGCAGATCTCTCTGGAGCCTGAGGCTCGGACCTGACAGATCCCCTCTCGCAACACTCACAGTGAATGAGTGCTGCAGTAGTCTTACGAGAACGGCTGGGGCAGTTTATAATGAAGTGCCCTGACTTACCACAATAGAAACATAGATTCTCCTTAAAACGATGTTCCTTGCGTGCATCACTAACCCGTCGTTGTAAAGAGTCTACCTGCATGGGTTCAGGTTCAGGTTCCCGTGTGATCCTACTCAAAGGTTCCTTAGCTGGAGAGGAAGGTAGGAAAAGGTTAGTGCGATTGCTTTCGAACCATCTCTCTTGCCTGCATTCAGTCAGACGAGTATCAATACGGATGCAGTAGTTAATAAAGTCGCCTAACGCAGTGGGAGGGTCGGCACGAGCAAGTTCATCCTTAATCAGTGGAGATAACCCTTTTCGAAAAATAGATTTTTTGGCGGAACTGTCCCAGGTGGTATCAAGGGCCCATCTCCTGAAATCCAAGGCATATTCAGCTACCGAGTGCTTACCTTGGCGCAAAGCTAACATGGCTGCTTCAGCTGTTGCACCTCGATTGGGGTCATCAAACACCTGTCCCATGGCTGAAATGAAAGCATCAAGATGATCCAAACATTCATCCTCAGTCTCAATCAGAGGGTTTGCCCACATCAAAGCCTTGTTGTTAAGCAACATAATTATAGTAAGCACTTTAGATCGTTCAGTGGGAAATTGTGAAGCATGTGCAGAAAAAAAAAGATTGCATTGATTAATAAATCCCCTGAATTTCTCACGTTCACCGCCAAAACGAAAAGGGGGCAACTTGGGAATCCCAGAACTCGGGGCTACGGCAGGAGCCTGGACTCGCTCCTCTAGAACCTCAATCCTGGCTCGCAAATCCTGGGCAGTCTGTCCAAACAGTTGCAAATTGTGATTAGTGAGGTCCTGTAGGTTTGTAAAACGGGTTTTTATAGTCTGCAAATCTGCAAGGATATTATCAGTCACTCCGCAAAGTTCCTTTATGCGGGCCTCCATTTTCCATATCTTTTAAGACAGGAGTACTGGAAGGAGAGGAGAAGAAAAAAAAAACAATAGTGTTCACCTGTGGTAACACTGCAGAGAGAAAAAAAAATTAAGGGAACTGCTCACCTGGAATGGTTGTGAGAAGTCACAACCACTATCATCACAGAAAGTTCAACCGGACATCTGATATCCACAGTTACAGCAGACACAAAAGAGGAAAGAAAAAAAAAAACAATAGTGTTTACCTGTGGTAACACTGCAGAAAAAAAAACTTAAGGGAATTGCTCACCTGGAATGGTTGTGAGAAGTCACAACCACTGTCATCACAGAAAGTACAACCGGACATCTGATATCCACAGTTACAGCCTTTCCAGACCCAGCAGACACTAACGTTTGGCTTCAGAATCTTGTAATGTAAGGAGTACAGTTCATATAGTGTCTTGTGCTTGGGTGCGATGAAAACACAGGAGTCACAGGTTTGATATAGAAGGTCTTGTATTACTTCATACAAGTGGCAATAATAGTCACACAGTTTGCAGATACAAAAGCAGGAGACACAGCAGGCCAGAGTAACTTAAGCTCCGCAATCACTCTCCACAACAGGTTCAGGATCTCTTCTCTGTTACCATAAGTCCATGCAAACGTGGATTTATCAAATAGCAAGGTTCCAAAGTCCACGAGTGTTCCAAAGTTCCACAATAGGAAATAACTGGAGTACAAGGTCCAAGGCTTCCAGGAGTCAGGTCACAGGTACACTGCAGGCTTGATTCTGAAGCACTGATTGCTCAGCTGTGGCTGCTTAAGAAGCAAGAGGGAGAGAATCAGGGCGGGAACATGCAAGCTGGAAACTCCATATTGACTGAGGGCAAGACAGCTGCAGCAAGACAGAAAGTAAAATGGCTGACGGAAAAACTGAGTTTCAGGAACATGTACACAGAACCTTACACCCATGTAGATATCATTTCTGTGGCGACTAATAGTTATATTTTATTTACAGATGTTAAACTAACGTGCAGGAGGCTGCAGCTTGAAAAAGAAAACACACCCATACGAAAACGCTCGAGCACCTCCACACCGTTTAATTCACCAATCTCTGAACTACACTACACGTCTCATACTTGTAAGCATATATGTCTACGCAGCTCTATAGTGTACTTATACACGCAGATAAAAATTTCTGCGGTAACTAGTAGATATATTTTATTTACGTGTGTCAAGTTAGCTTTGTGAATGTGTTGTGCGCATTCATGTATGCTATATTTTATTTACAGCTGCTAAAGTATCGCCCGTGAGGTTGCAGTTTGAGGGAGAAAACAGCCCCATACGGTGGCGCCCGAACAGCGAGATGTCTGTTAATTCAGCATTCTCTGTAGATCAGCACCCGGGGGATACTTGTAAGTATATATGTCTAGGCCGCTCTATAGTGTACTTATACAAACAATCATGCATCGGTTTCACAGATAATCGGTGCTAGTAGCTTTACAAATATCGCATTGAATCAGAGTAAAGTGGGGCATGTAGCTCTTCCTATATCTCGCCCGCTTAGCGGTTAACTACACCACGTATCTTTTCTTTAGTTACGGAGGATCGTCATTCGCGAGTTTTGCAACAGCGCAATTATGGATTTGAGAACAGAACAGAGGTGAGAACGGAGCCTCTTTCACACGGTTGTGTCGCAGATCGTGGAGAAAGCGACGTGCCAACCGCACACCCCGGGAATACTGAGAGTAGTAGGCTTAAGAATATACGTCTGTGTCAAGCTACAGAATCTGCAAATAGCAACGCGGAAGCCGCAGCTGCCAATTCAGCCGATGCATTACCGTCAAAGAAACGCGCGGTATCGCGCCGTCGTGTAAGTAAGAAGCAGAAGGATGATGGTCGATCACCTTACACACCAACACCCGTATGGACTGGTGAACACACCAAAATGTTTCTTGACATGTCTGCACAGTACGTGCATAATAAACTCTCGCAGAACAGACTAAAATCTTTCTGCGACACGTATGAGAGACTGATAAGTGCGTGTCCAACACCCGACATTATCGCAGAACTGTGCGATTTTAAACAAAATTATGCAAATGTATGATTTTAAACAAAAATTATGCAACTGTACAGTCAACTTCTGTGAAATAAACCTGTCTGCCTGAGAACGCGTGGCTATGAATTGAAAAATAATTAAAATGATCACGCATTACACCCTAGGGGCCGATACACGAGCCCCCAGCGCATTTACACAACTATAATGACCCTGGAAATGTCAGCATTCACGCGCAAACAATCGGTCAAGGCATGGAGCCTCTTGACACGCACATCCAAAAATTCTCGCGGGGCCGCCTCTGTAGGCAATAGTGTTTGTGATAGCTCTGGGAGTTTGAGGATGATAGTTGTACGCACGACTTTTTACTGTTCTTTACCAACGGTAAATTTTCAGGGTATACATTTATAGCCCACAATGCATGGCGCCACGATTCTTACTTTATTGTTAAGGCAGAGGTTTTTGAAAACTACCGGTAAATGTGCTAGCCCGAGGTGTCGTCGCCTTGTGTGTGACGCTACCCGTTTTGTCTATAAGGTTCATAGACTCGATAAATTTTATCCCCGTGAAGCTCCGTAAATTACCTCAGGCCTCGGGATTTTCAGTTTTCCACGCTTTTTTAATACCTGAGAAAACAAAGCTATGTAGGTCCCATACCCGCTGTGAAATATTATGAGCTAGAGTACATGGCACTGGGTGCTTCTGGTACGACATGAGAGTCCGAAACACAGGTGTTAAAAAGTTTGTACAGGTCCGAAACACAGGTATGTTAAAAAGTTTGTACAGGTATGCTAAAAAGTTTGCACGCAATTTTTTGTTGAATGCTGATCAAAATCGTTGCATAGGTGTGGTCCTGTGCCAAAATAGGCCGGGACACGTCTCAACATGCCTCAATTTTTTGTTGAATGGTGATCAAAAACGAATATTATGGTCTAGAGTACATGGCACAGGGTGCTTCTGATATGACATGAAGGTCCGAAACACAGATATGTTAAAAGTTTGTAACCAATTTTTGTTGAGTAGTGGTCAAAACCGTTGCATAGTTGTAGGCCTGTGCCAAAATAGGTCTTTCTGGTACGACATGGGAGTCAGAAACAGAGGTATGCTAAAAAGTTTGCAGCCAATTTTTTGTTGAATACTGATCAAAATCGATTATTATGGGCTATGGTACATGGCACAGAGTGCTTCTGGTATGTCATGAGGGCCCGAAACACAGGTCTGTTAAAAAGTTTGTACCTGATTTTTGTTGAACGGTACTCAATATCGCTGCATAGGCGTGGGCATGTACCAGTCGTACTATAATGAAAATGATGCAAATAAGGGCCTTTTTAGCTAAAAAGCTCTAGCTGCAGCGGTGCGGGTACACCATAAGTGTGCTGTGGTTGCATGAGTGGCGTGAAATGTTTAAAAATGATTCAACGGATCACCTGCATCTATGAAATATGGTATTTTCCAAACAAAAGCGATGATCTGTGTGCCCCCTACATTAAACTACACTATAGGGATGCGCTGTAGGGGTCCGTGTATCCGCTACAGAAACACATGTATGTTAAAAAGTTAGCACCCAATTTTTGTTGCATGATGATCAAAATCGATTATTATGGGTTCGAGTACATGGCACAGAGTGCTTCTGGCATGGTCTGAGGGTCCGAAACACATGTATGTTAAAAAGTTTGTACCCGATTTTTTGTTGAATGCTGATCAAAATCGTTGCATAGGTGCGGGCCTGTGCCAAAATAGGCCTTTCTGGCATGGCATGAGAGTCAGAAACACAGCTATGGTTAAAACTATGTACCTGATTTTTGTTGAACGATGCTCAATATCGATGCATAGGAGTGGGCATGTGCCAAAATAGGCCGGGACACGTCCCAACAGGTCTGTCTTTTATATCTGAGGGGCATAGCACCTTTAAAAATAGCCATGTGCAACAGAACGCTACGCATCCCAGGCTATACAGTTGGTCATGTGTGTAGCTCATAGCGGGAACGTTAACATTCAACATGCCTTGAGAGGGTTTGTGAAGCAACTCGCTCAATATTTTCTAGATGACTATGCGTGTGTTAACGGCCAGCACATAGTTTTTGAATTTCAGTATTGTTTTTTCCACGGCTGTCCCGTGACCAGGACTTGTCCAGGCATGCCCGGACATGCCCGGACTTGTCCAGGCATGTCTCACATGGACCCTATATGTCAGTTCACAATATGTCTATCAGTATTAAAATATAAAAACTCCTCTGTACATGATCCTTAAGCAAAATAAAAAATATAATGTAAAATAAATCTGTGAAGGAGCAAAAATGTTGAAAAATAAAAAATATAATGCAAAATAAATCTGTGAAGGAGCAAAAATGTTGAAAAATATGGTGTCTCACATGGACCCTATATGTCAGTTCACAATATGTCTATCAGTATTAAAACATAAAAACTCCCTTTTACATTATTGTGAAGGGGTTAAAAGAGGCTTCATGGTTGATATGATAAGCTGATCAGACTAGCTAGCATCATGAGAGCTGCTATGGTTGACAGTGGTAGCGAACGCATAACTAATATTTGAAAATTATGGTGTCTCACATGGACCCTATATGGCAGTTCACAATATGTCTATCAGTATTAAACCATAAAAACGCCTCTGTACATGATTCTTAAGCAAAATAAAAAAAAAAATATATAATGCAAAATAATTCTGTGAAGGAGCTAAAATGTTGAAAAATATGGTGTCTCACATGGACCCTATATGTCAGTTCACAATATGTCTATCAGTATTAAAACATAAAAACACCTCTGTACATGATCCTTAAGCAAAATAAAAAATATAATGTAAAATAAATCTGTGAAGGAGCAAAAATGTTGAAAAATAAAAAATATAATGCAAAATAAATCTGTGAAGGAGCAAAAATGTTGAAAAATAAAAAATATAATGCAAAATAAATCTGTGAAGGAACAAAAATGTTGAAAAATATGGTGTCTCACATGGACCCTATATGTCAGTTCACAATATGTCTATCAGTATTAAAACATAAAAACTCCTCTGTACATTATTGTGAAGGGGTTAAAAGAGGCTTCATGGTTGATATGATAAGCTGATCAGAATAGCTAGCATCATGAGTCCTGCTATGGTTGACAGTGGTAGCGAACGCATAAATAATATTTGAAAAATATGGTGTCTCACATGGACCCTATATGGCAGTTCACAATATGTCTATCAGTATTAAACCATAAAAACGCCTCTGTACATGATCCTTAAGCAAAATAAAAAAAATATATAATGCAAAATAATTCTGTGAAGGAGCTAAAATGTTGAAAAATAAAAAATATAATGCAAAATAAATCTGTGAAGGAGCAAAAATGTTGAAAAATATGGTGTCTCACATGGACCCTATATGTCAGTTCACAATATGTCTATCAGTATTAAACCATAAAATCTCCTGTCATCTAAGCTTGCTAACAATGTGTCCTTCCACACCATATATTCAGTAATTCTCCCAGCAGATGTCCTTTAAAACTTATATCTATTATGGTTGCTAGAAACCTTCGGTTTTATGGTCAGTGCTAGAAGAACACACATAAATGTGTTGGTTTTTGGACATGTCAACAATGCTGATAATAAGTGAGCTATCTGTAACAAACCTAATTAGCATCGACCTTCACACATTCTCCCAATTGTCCTGTTCATTTTAAACTGAGCATCTCTAAACTTACTAACACACGGCTCAACATGCCTCAATTTTTTGTTGAATGGTGATCAAAATCGAATATTATGGACTAGAGTACATGGCACTGCACAGGTATGTTAAAAAGTTTGTGAAATAGTTTTATTTTAGTTACAGACTAACAGTACACAGATCTCCTGGCCTTAAAAGAGGCTTATATAGTCATGACAATTCATGTCAACACTGCTGCTAATAAGTCATTTTGGTGTCACAGTTAGTTCAATGCCTGAAATGTCTTTGAGATGTATTTATTTATTACCAAAAAAATCTTGTAATCTTGTTTTACAATATCGTGTCATTGCTTTTTTTTTTTTTTAAATACGAATAAAGCATTCTGTAATATTGTAATATCTGCATGTACATAATATGACCAACTCATAATGTGAGCTCGCGTTGACTTTTCCCACACAATAGACGGATCACCGAACTTGTCCTGTGTGAAACACACACAGATAAATTACTGCTGATCATAAAAGACCCTTATAAAATGTGAAACACACACATAGATAAATTACCTTTACATACATATAGTGTTGGTCTTAAAAGGCCACCCACTGGCTATACACAATACAACACTAATTACTATATGTGGTTTCTAGCAATTGAATTACTATATATAAATAGCATCAAACTTCACGCAATTGTATTAGACTTCTAAAACAACACAAGACAGGTACACACCCCTTGGTAATAAGTTACCTATCTGTAACAAACCATGCCAAGATTCTTCTTAGTATACAATGAATTGCTGAGATAAGTGTAGATACAGTGGCAGGCTATTTCATAAGACTTCTAGCAAATGAATATATAAACTCTGAATAAAACTATAAGTTGAGCGTCATAATTCCAAATGTGTTATAAGGTGATACTTCAAATTAAATTGCCTTTGCAGCTGTAGTTTAAAACTTATAACCTGGATAATACTAAAAAATAAACACCTTTTACCAGCTTGATACAGCTTTCCACCACAGTAGTGCTTTACATGCATTTACTGGGTCCTTAAAAGTTTCTCTCCACAAAAAAGTATAAAATCAAGATTCACTCTTTAATTCACTAAAAATCCTTATATACTAGTTATATACAGAAGTCTGTATTTAACTAGAACTCCTTATACATTTACTGGGGCCTTAAAAGTTTCTTCCTGAGACTTATAAAATCAAGAATCGCTCTTTAATTCACTAAAACACCACAGACTAATCAAATCCACGGGATAAAATATAAATAGAGACGAATAAATCACTTTGATTGAAATTCACAAATCCAGCAGCTCAGATTTCCCAGCCTGATCAAAGTCCAGCCAGATCAAATCCCAGGGAGATGGATTAAATGATAGGGGGCGTGTCGACCTGTCAGATTTGAGTTTGACGAATACTGGTGTCCCTATACTACTAATGTAGAATTTTTCACTTTAGGTTTTTTATAGATCAATTCATCTTTAACTTGGTTAACTGTTCACAAAAACAGAAATTTTGTCCAGGGGCAGGCAAACCTTTAAAGGTTCTGTATACTAAATTTCTACTTGGAGGTATTTGCTAATATTATTATTATTATTATTATTATTATTATTCCTATTACATAGTGGGATAAGATCTTGGAGAAGGGAATACCCATGATGCTAACAAAAAAATTACTGGATTCATAGTGGACCCTCATCATCTCAGAATCTAGTCACGCTTGGCTGCTCCGACACTGGTTTATCCACCGCTCTGTGTAACCGTCCCCCCCTCCGCACTATATGACAGCCAGCTCTAATGCAGAGCCAGTGTCAATCAGGGCCTTGGGCACAGTTAAAGCTGTCGAGCAGTGACTGACCCCACACCGGTGCCGCCGCTATGACTGGAAACCGAACACTAGTAGGGGTAATAAAGTTAATTTTCTCTCTCCAGCGTTCGGCTAAGTGTGGGCGCCGGGCTGGTTAATAGTGCTATTAACCTGCAGATTAACCCCATATCTGCAGGTTAATAGCAATTTTTCTGGTGACAGTTTAGTTTTTATATTGGACAGATGGATAATGTCATACATCTAAAGAAAGTGAAAATCATGATAGGAAATATGGCCTTTATATCTCCCGCCATGGACTCCAAGGGAGGCAATTATACTCAAGGTTGGGAATCTCTCAATTTTTGTAGACTTGAGTCACATCACATTGTCCAGCCCCATCTCAGGTCACCAAGGTATGTGGACATGACTCATATTTGATACTAGATGATGGCCTGATTCTAACGCATTGGGTATTCTAGAATATGTATGTAGTTTATTTATGAAGATTTAAGAATAATTCAATGAATACACAGGATTTTCTGGGTAAAATATATACATTATCATTAAATGTTGTTGCTCATAGAACTTTATACAACTGAACGAAATTATTAAACAGATCATCAAAATATGAGGCTGCTGGGGTGTATATAGAGGCTGCTGGGGTGTATATAGAGGCTGCTGCTGCTGGGGTGTATATAGAGGCTTCTGGGGTGTATATAGAGGTTGCTGGGGTGTATATAGAGGATGCTGGGGTGTATATAGAGGCTGCTGTGGTGTATATATAGGCTGCTGCTGAGGTGTATATAGAGACTGCTGGGGTGTATATAGAGGCTGCTGCTGGGGTATATGTGGAGGCTGCTGCTGGGGTATATGTGGAGGCTGCTGCTGAGGTATATGTGGAGGCTGCTGCTGTTGGGGTATATATATAGAGGCTGCTGTTGGGGTGTATATAGAGGCTGCTGCTGGGGTGTACGTGGAGGCTGTTGCTTGGGTATATGTGGAGGCTGCTGCTGCTGGGGTATATGTGGAGGCTGCTGCTGCTGGGGTATATAGGGGTGCTGCTGCTGGGGTATATGTGGAGGCTGCTGCTGCTGGGGTATATAGAGGCTGCTGCTGCTGGTGTACATGGAGGCTGCTGCTGCGGTTTATGTGGAGGCTGCCAGTCAGGGTACTTCCGCTGCGAGCAGCCGGGAGATGACTGGAGATGACCCGCGGCTACTGTCGGGAGATCAGAGGCTAGCGCCGCTGATCTCCCGACGATAGCGGTGGCGTGCGTGGTTCAAATCCTGTGCCAATTCGCGGCCGGATTGCGCCTGTCGCTGTTTGGTTGCGCCCGGCCAGGCACAACCAATCAGCGACGCGGGATTTCCATTACAGACAGACAGAATTAGACGATTATATAGTAGAAGAGCAGATTCTGAATAATTGTTATTCTTCAATGCTGTTAGCTACAGCTTGTTGTAAGACTGTACTACTATATATTCCAAACAGAATGCTCTCCTCCATAAAGACAGGTGCCATTTCCATGACATAAGGTTTAGTAATTTTCTGTTGTTATCCCCTTTTATTTTTTGTGATTGTACTGTATATACTGTACTGTTTTGTCCCCTTTTGTATGTGAATACTTTTCCGTCCAATGATGACAAAAGTATTCTCAGAGTGATATCTTTATTTTCTAACCAGAAAATAATATGTTTGCAAGCTTTCAGAGCACAGAGGCTCCTTCTTCAGGCAAGATTAGATTACAATTGGATTGATATGAAAACAGGCACAACATTTAAGGCATACTACAGTAGGAAATTTGTTCAAGACCTGGGAGGTGAGATGCCTTCTAAAGATAAGCAAAGGAAATCGAATTAGCATTTTCTTACAAATGGAGAGCTAGTGGAATGTGTTCTTAGCTATCTGGAGTCCTTCTGGTGAAGGTGTGAACTGTGTCAATGTAGTGAGTCATAAATCCAGGTGTTAAATTGAGTCCTAGTGTCAAAGTATTAAACATCCTTATAAGTTTGAATTCCCATATTTTTCTCTCTGTGTCATCCTTAAAATTACCTTTTAGTATTAGGACTTTTAAGTCTGTCATACAATGTCCAGTTCCAGAGAAATGTTTTCCCACAGGCGTGTCCATTTCATTCCTGATTGTATGTCTGTGTAAATTCATCATTATTTGTAGTTTTTGCATGGTTTCCCCAATATAGATAGCTCCAGGGCACCTCGTACATTGTATCATGTACACCACATT
>JARQOD010000006.1:215536796-215583993 GCA_033576555.1 Oophaga sylvatica | reverse complement strand
GTGACCAAATAGCAATCAGGTGAAATTTTATCCAAATTGTGTATGTATTCGCTTGAAACATTTTTTCAAGATATTAATACTAGCATGGCAGGCCTTACGTTCACTATGCATTACAACCAGGACTCCATTGCTTTCCTTGATACCAGGGTATTAAAAGACCATAATGGTACCCTCTCCATCGATCTTTTTGTAAAGACAACTGACAAAATAGCTTATTATTCTATGCCAGTTGCCACTTGAGACATATAGAAAAGTCTCTCCCAGGTCTGAGTTCTGTCGTGTCAATAGTATAGTTTCAGATATTCTCAAACCGACCTCCCGACTCTCTGAAATGAAACCTAAATTCCAAAATAGGGGCTATCCAGAGTCCCTTTAATCTTTTTCGTCAATATCAGCACCGAGAGTGACCGAAAAATCTAAGAAAATTGTCTTTGTAAATACTTACCATCCTTTTATGTATTTATGTCATAAAATCATTCGGAAACATTGGTGGCTCTGATCTAACTCATATCCTGATATTGTGAAATTCCAATCATCCCCCTTAATCTGTCACAAAAAAAACCCAAACCTCCGCAATCTCTTCGTTAGGGCCGACATAGGTAGCCGGCGGATGGGTAGTTCCCAAACCTTTCTAAGATCATAAAGAAAAGTGACATTTCCGTGTTTACATTGTCTGCAATGCTCCAATATTGCCTGCAATGCTCCAACATTGCCAAGGGAGATGTATTTACACACCCACGTTCCGGAAAGCTTCCCAATCAAGGGATATTTCAGTTGTGACTCATCTTTTGTCATATATTTAATTAAATGTCCTTGCGGCCTCGGATATGTTGGTGAAACTACCCAGCATATTTGTGACCGCATATCACAACATAAATCAACCATTCGGTGCAAAAAAACACGATTACCCATACCGGCTCACTTTGTAACACATAACCACAGTTGTTTCACAACTTCGCTATCAAGTTATAGATCATGTACTCCAGGCCAGTAGAGGAGGTGGGTAAATTAAAAGAGAGGGAGGCCTATTGGATTCATGCCTTGCAAACACTGGAACCATTGGGCCTCAATAGAGAATATGAAGTGTTCTATTGATGGCTGTGATGCCCTTTTCTTCCTCTTTTTCTCATGCTCCTTAATACATATTAGCATAATCCTATGAACATATTTATGAATATAAGCATGTATAGCTATATAGATATAAGTACATGATTGCCTATTAATTGTTTGTTTTGTCATTTTACAGACTTAAAGGTCCTGACCTGACCACCGTGATTGACAGGGAAAAAAAACGAAGTTTACAAAGGTATTTTGATCTGAAAACGGGGGTATCATGATATATGATACTCACCGTTAGCTTTGTTATGGGACGCACTATTCAGCCATATCTTTATCTGATATGGCAATTTTGGGGTGACAGATTCCCTTTAATCTATCTCTATGCTGGATACCATTATGATATCATAAGAATTTTTTATGAATGAGTCGCATCTGTATATTCATTGTATTTCTCACTTTATGTTATTGTTTGATCTAGATAAATTACCTTGATAAAGGCCGTGTGGGCCGAAACGTCGGTGTTTTTTCTGTGTGACTACTATGGAATAAAATTCATCTGCATCTAAGCATTTCTTTAGCCTCAGGTTATTCATTATTGTAATAATTACTGCAATCACTTACATGATTTTCGCCATCGTCACTGTATTAAAAGTGCAGAGTGCTATTACTTATATATTTTTTATTCTTTTGATTATTACTGAAATTATTTCTGAGACTTGATAGATGAATTTTGAATGTTGTTAAAAAATGATGATTATAAAAAAGTTGTTATCTCTACTCCTCAACACTGAAATTGCAACACCTAGAAGAAAAAGTTTTGAAATTATAAAAAGTCAAAAGAATGGATAGACATTTTAATGTTATGAAAAAATGGAATACAAATTTTCTAAATATCTCAATGTATTCAATATTGAATATGAGCACAGAACACAGAAGTACACATACTTATACAACTTGGAATGGTATCATTTCATTTATAAATCATTGAGCAATGACTGCCATGCTGAAAGCACTTGGACACGAAAATCATCTAGATATGCTACTGGCAGCTACCTTTGCAATTGTAAAGAGAAGAAATGTTAAATATTTTGTTTCAATTAACATGACTATCCATCCTGTGAGTTCCATAATTCCATGACTTTTCCTTTTTAGTGTTATGGATTGATTTCGAAATTTGATTGTGCACTGTTCTCCTGTCTGCTGAGCCAGCATCGGACTGGAGTACCTTGGGTCCACCAGAGAAAAATCATTCTTGGGGCCCTCCTTGCAGGTATATAGAAATAATACCAATTTTGTTGCAAAATGAGGTAATATCAAACAAAGTGTTTATTAGCCTGCCACAGTAACCTTCAAAAGGAAACGGAAGAACCACCTCTTCCGACAAGCCTACAACCTGCAGTGATCCTCAGTCTACTGAACTGCCTTGTGACCAGCTCCACCCTCTCCTAGTGTATCCTCACCCATCCCCTGTAGACTGTGAGCCCTCGCGGGCAGGGTCCGCTCTCCTTCTGTACCTGTGTGTGTGCCTTGTATTGCTCATGCTTATTGTGCAAAGTGGGCCATTTATATGGATACACCTAAATAAAATGGTAATGGTCGGTGATATCAACTTCCTGTTTGCGGCACATTAGTATATGGGAGGGGGAACATTTTTCAAGATGGGTGGTGACCTTGGCAGCCATTTTGAAGTCCACCATTTTGGATCTAACTTTATTTTTTCCAATGGGATGAGGGTCATGTGACACATCATACTTATTGAGAATTTCACAAGAAAAACAATGATGTGCTTGGTTTTAACGGTTTTATTCTTTCATGAGCTATTTACAAGTTTATGACCACTTAAAAATGTGTTCAAAAAGTTTGATGTGTCACATGACCCTCTTCTCACTGGAAAAAATAAAGTTGGATCCAAAATGGCCAACTTCAAGATGGCCGTCATGGTCACCACCAATCTTGAAAAGTTTTCTCCCTCCTTTATACTAATGTGCCACAAACAGGAAGTTGATATCACCAACCATTCCCTTTTTATTTAGGTGTATCCATATTTAATTGCCCACCCTGTACTTGTCTATGTATGACCCTTTTTCACATGTAGAGACATGGAATAAATGGCGCAATAATAGTGAATAATAATAATAATTAGCCAATAAATAACCAATTTAACTTAATGTATAAATAACAAACTAAAGAAACACTCCAGGCAAAAAAGAAACACTTATGTCTCGTTCAGGGCCTGTTGGAAAGTTGCATAATACAGCAATAAATACTTTCAAGGTACATTTCCTTAAAGTATAAGTCCCACAAATGGAACTTGCATCTATTTTGAGCACAGGGCCCCGTCACACAGTGATGTAAGTGGTGAGGTACACAAAATTCTGGCCATCTCTCCACTAACAGCAAAACAGATGCCTGTTCCATTTGTGAGAACCACATCTACTATTGTGGCACATTCTGAAAATATGGGAGTACCCATTAAAGTGCAATAACAAAAAATGAGTATTATTTTCTAGATAAAAGTAAATATGATATAAAACTGACTTTACTGAACAAAATGTTTAATTCCCAAAGAAATAGGAATTTCACCTTTCCCAATTTTAAAAATTGGAAATCAAATTTGCCTACAGGCATCTCAGCATATTATTAGCATCTGCTCAGTACTGCAAATACACAAAATTAGCTCAAAGTATGTTGCGAATATGCTGGGATCACCCAGCAGCACCATTGAAGCAGCACATCAAACTTGCCCCAACAACAACACTGTTAGGCCTCCTTCACATGTCCATATAAAACACATACGTGTTACACCGATATCGGTGTCACCAGTGTTTTAAATCAGTGTGTCATCCATGTGTCATCCATGTTTTTCCGGTATGGATACTGGAAATGAAATTACAAAGCCTCTCATATGCTTTCAATCTTAAACACGGATGGCACACGTACAGCACACGGACGGCTCATGGACATACAGTGTGTACAAGGACATATATAAGGTATACACACACAGAAACATTCAGCTTATAAGCAGTATGCTCACATACATATATGTTGTGAGCATGTTGGAAATGACTACTGAGTTGGGGCTCCCTCTGGTGGTTACTGAGGTTATTGAACCAGTGTTTAATAGTAGAAGTCCATCACCTGCAAGCGATGACTGTCAATCAGGAGAGACTGACTGGGCTGATATAAGTGAGCTGCCTTCCCATGATCCTCGCCGGTGATCAATTGTTGTTTCCTGGTTCATTTGGAAGTCAGCAGGTGTCTTGCATTTGTCTGCTGCTTTCAGATAAGATATTTTCTGCTTGTTTCTATCGTGTTTGCAATTTCCATTTTTTGTCTGCACTTTTGTGGGAGATTAGCTGGGTTCCCCTCCAGGGGCCTGTGCTACTCTCTGTTTTTCAGTAGCCACTGTTTATTTGTTCCATTGCTCTGTCCCTGCTATTTGAGTGGCTGCGGGTTAGCCGCTTGGAATTTTCTAGGGTTTTGCTGGGTTGCAGATAGTATTCTGTCCTGTCCTGTCCTATCTAGGCAGTATTTGGCCCCAGCGTTTGGCCACTCTATTTTCTGCCTGCGTTTGTGGTTCTTCTTGTCTAACCGCCATTATATGTTTGGGGGCTACCTATTCCTTTGGGGCTCTACTCCGGGCAGTTAGCTCTCATGCTTCTATCTTCAGGTGTAGCTAATCTCTCCGGCTGTCCCGAGGCGTCTAGGTCACCGTAGGTACGTCCCACGGCTGCTTCTAGTTGTGTGGTAAACTTAGGGATCTGCAACCCATTAGTTCCCAACATCTCTGGGTGTTTGGCTGCCTTTGCTGTTTTTTGCTCCTGTCCTCCTCGGCTACCAAATCATAACACATATACACTATATAGTGCACACATGCAGTATACAAATAAAATATACCAGACACATATCCTATATGTTGCATGTACATGTGTATATATATATGTACACATGCACCACAGATATACACAATCATACTGTATACTGTATATATGTACACACATACTATATACACATATACAGACACGCACACTGTTTACTGCACATGTACACACACAGATACACATATATATGTATACATACCAGGTCCTGGTTCTTCACTTGTGCTGCAAACATCTTTCTGCCCCCTGTTTGACCTCTTCTGTACTGTGTGACACTTACAGGGAGAGAGAGAGGGTGATGTAGGGGGGATGGAAAATATGAGCAAGAACTTCAGAAGAAGCACAGCGTTATTCACTGTAAAGAATGCTGTACACTGTGCACTTCATAAAGGGGCTGCAGATGCAGTGGGCTCTTTTGTGGGTGGCAGGAGCTGGGGCTGGGGTGGGGGTGGGGGTGGGCCCACACGGAGGATTCTCCGGTATCCTGGTGCCCCAATCTGACTCTGTGCTGAGCTATTACCAGTTTCTTCTCTGTCCTTATGCTGATGGCTCCTAGTGCCTTTATTTTACCTTTCTGAGTTTGCTACTCCTTAGCTGTTTCCTGTTGTCCTATTTTGGTTGCCCTATCACATTCGGGGTTGGGCCATATATATTCTCATTTCATTACACTTCCTTGCTGGCTATACTTCTATGGATTAGTGCTAAGGAGTTCCAGCACTTCAGTGCAGAAATTTTCCCTGCTAGGTAAACGCTGTGTTTATTTCTGCTGTGTGTTTGTTTGTCTGCCCTCCCAGCACCGCTCCTTCCCCTCAATTAGGTTGGTGGGATATTATTCTTGTTTAATTTATTACTCTCCTTAATTCTCCTTATTTTCCCTTTGTTACCATGCTTTAGGTTTTTTCACCCTTGGTCCTCATATACCAGTGCACAATTTCCCTCTCCTGATTAGCTATGCAAAACATCCTCTCCTCTGGTGCCTCAGGAGGTATGATAAATAGTGTTGAGCATTCCGATACCGCAAGTATCGGGTATCGGCCGATATTCGCTGTATCGGAATTCCGATACTTAGTTCCGATATTTTTCCAATATCGTTTACCGGAATCGGAAGTTCCCATAATTCTTTGAGAGGCAATGTGATTTTAGTCAGCCAATGAGGAATCTTATGAAGTGTGGGCACATCCTGTAATGCTGCGGTCATCTTAACTAATGGCATGGCTGTGATTGGCTGCTGAAATGATGTCAGAATGCACTATAAAAGGCGCCGCCGCCATTTTAGCGTCACTGTGCTGTGAACTCAGTTAGGGACAGAACGCTGCTGTGCTGACTCTGAGGGACAGTTAGAGATTGCGATTTAGTGTACTGTGCTGTAGGCAGGCTAGCACCAACCGCTGTGTAAAGCTTCCTTTTGCCTTGCAGTGTTGTTTTAACAGCTCTGTGCAAGGTGTGTGTGAGAGTGCAGGTGACGCTGCAGTTTGCTCTGCATCCACCGCTGTTTGTAGGCATCTGCACGTGTCACTCACTGACTCTTTTTTTTATTTTATTTTGTGGAATTGGTGCAGCTCCATTATATTTGAAAAAAAATCTAATCTATTAGTGTGACGCGCTTCCATCCGTATACAATACATTGGTTGCAAACACTATAGAAGTACAGAAAGGAGCCTTTCACAGATAGTGAACAGTTGTGTTTCAGTGTTCACTGCAGTCTGTGAGGTTTTGATTTTTTGAGTGCAGATCACGCTCCAGTTAGTTCTTCAACCACTGCTGGTTGTAGTCTGCTGAGCGTGTGTCACTGCCTCATCCTTCACATTTTTCTCTAATTGGTGCTGCTCCATTATATTTGAAAAAAATCTAATCTATTAGTGTGACGCGCTTCCATCCGTATACAATACATTGGTTGCAAACACTATAGAAGTACAGAAAGGAGCCTTTCACAGATAGTGAACAGTTGTGTTTCAGTGTTCACTGCAGTCTGTGAGGTTTTGATTTTTTGAGTGCAGATCACGCTCCAGTTAGTTCTTCAACCACTGCTGGTTGTAGTCTGCTGAGCGTGTGTCACTGCCTCATCCTTCACATTTTTCTCTAATTGGTGCTGCTCCATTATATTTGAAAAAAATCTAATCTATTAGTGTGACGCGCTTCCATCCGTATACAATACATTGGTTGCAAACACTATAGAAGTACAGAAAGGAGCCTTTCACAGATAGTGAACAGTTGTGTTTCAGTGTTCACTGCAGTCTGTGAGGTTTTGATTTTTTGAGTGCAGATCACGCTCCAGTTAGTTCTTCAACCACTGCTGGTTGTAGTCTGCTGAGCGTGTGTCACTGCCTCATCCTTCACATTTTTCTCTAATTGGTGCTGCTCCATTATATTTGAAAAAAATCTAATCTATTAGTGTGACGCGCTTCCATCCGTATACAATACATTGGTTGCAAACACTATAGAAGTACAGAAAGGAGCCTTTCACAGATAGTGAACAGTTGTGTTTCAGTGTTCACTGCAGTCTGTGAGGTTTTGATTTTTTGAGTGCAGATCACAATCCAGTTAGTTCTTCAACCACTGCTGGTTGTAGTCTGCTGAGCGTGTGTCACTGCCTCATCCTTCACATTTTTCTCTAATTGGTGCTGCTCCATTATATTTGAAAAAAATCTAATCTATTAGTGTGACGCGCTTCCATCCGTATACAATACATTGGTTGCAAACACTATAGAAGTACACAAAGGGGCCTTTCACAGCTACTGAACAGTTGTCTGCAGTGTTCACTGTAGTATGTGAGCTTTTCATTTTTTGAGTGCAGATTACGCTCCAGTTAGTTCTTCAACCACTGCTGGTTGTAGTCTGCTGAGCGTGTGTCACTGCCTCATCCTTCACATTTTTCTCTAATTGGTGCTGCTCCATTATATTTGAAAAAAATCTAATCTATTAGTGTGACGCGCTTCCATCCGTATACAATACATTGGTTGCAAACACTATAGAAGTACACAAAGGGGCCTTTCACAGCTACTGAACAGTTGTCTGCAGTGTTCACTGCAGTCTCTGAGGAATAACCACACTTAGGCCTTATAACTTTTCTGACTTTCTTTATCAATCTACCAAGATGAAGAAGGCAGGGAGTAAGGCACGTGGTCGTGGCCGTGGAGTTTCAGCAGGGAGAGGACGTGGGGATTCTGTGGCTGCTGCCGCACCCAGTGACACAGCATCCACCAGTTTTCCCCGTGAGCGTTCCTTTATGCGCACTTTTGTAGGAGCTCAGCGTACCCCCCTGCTGCGGGAAGAACAAATTGAAGCCGTTGTTGGTTGGATGGCAGCCAATGCATCGACTTCAATTGCTTCCACCTCCTCTCAGGACCACAGCACTGTTGAACAACCATATGTCTCTTCACCGCCTGCCAAATTGCCCAGGCAGTCAGAGAGTTCTGAACTGGAGTCAGCTGAGTCTCTGCTTCTGTTCTCAGAATCTGTTGGCTTGCAAACAGGGGCCCAGCCATGCAGCATTCTGGAATGTGAAGAGGAGGCAGTATGCAGTGATGCGCAACAGCTGTGTCTCTCTGAATGTGAAGAGGCGGGTGAGCCAGTGCCGATGGTCAGCACACCGCAGAACGCATCTGATGATGATGAGACTCAGGTGCCAGTTTCTGTTGAGCATGGTGCTGGCCAGACCACCCAACAGCAGCAGGTGTTGGAAGAGGGTAGTGGAGATGATGAGGTCCAAGACCCAACATGGCGTGAGGAACAGGAAGGTGGTGGTAGCAGCTCTGAGGAAGAGATTGCTCCAACGGTCCAAACAGTAGGGAGAGGTAGGCTGCAGACTCGGTTGCCTGTAGCCTCCAGTTTGGCACCCGTTCGTAGCAGTTCTCTTCCAACAGCCAAAACGGGCGCTCCCAGGACTTGCACTGCATGGTCCTTTTTTGACACACTTGCAGATGATATTTGCTATGTCAAATGCAAGCTGTGTAATCAAAAAGTAAAAAGAGGTAAAAGTGTCAGTAACCTTAATACCACAAATATGTGGAAACATGTGCGGTCAAAGCACGTGGTTGAGTTACAAAGACACACTGGAGATGTAGGCCAACCTACAGCAGCACCTACATCTTCAGCTCGTGTTGGAGCCTCTTCCTCCAGCTCACACACAGCTGGTAAGGCTTCCTCACAGGATCGCCATGGAAGAACCTCTGTCACTGTTGTCCAGAGACCCAGTGTTATTCCACCCACAGCTGCAAGTTCCCTGTCATCCTCACACTCCCAGGCCACAAAACAGCCATCGGTAGCACAGGCATGGGATAAAAGACGGCTATACTCGGCAAACCATCCACGAGCACAGGCTCTGAATGCTGGCATTGCAAAACTCCTGTCCCTTGAAATGCTGTCAGTCAGGCTGGTGGAGACTGACAGTTTCCGTAACTTAATGGCATTGGCAGTCCCACAATACAATGTGCCCAGCCGATTTTATTTCAGCAGGCAAGCCGTCCCTGGTCTGCAAAAGCATGTTGAGGGAAAAATTAAACATGCGCTACTAAACGCCGTCAGTAGCAAGGTCCACCTGACCACCGATGCGTGGACCAGTACCCATGGCCAGGGACGATACCTTTCCCTCACTGCCCATTGGGTCAATGTTGTGGAGCCGGGTACAGATCTTGCGAGTGGCGCTGTACGTGTTCTGCCAACTCCAAGGATTGCAGGAATCAAGTCTGTCCACATTGACTCCTCCTCCTACTCCAGTTCCTCAGAATCATCGCTGCAGGAGCCGTCACGGTCTACCTCCACATGGACCCGTGAACGCTTACCTGATGCGACCGATATGAGCACAGCCGTGGCCAAACGTCAACAGGCCGTCCTGAAATTAATTTCCATGGGGAATCGAAGCCACACAGCGCAGGAGCTCTGGAATGCCATCAAGCAGGAGAGCGACGTGTGGTTTTTGCCAGCGAATCTCCAGCCAGCTTGGTAGTGTGTGACAATGGCCGAAATCTGGTGGCAGCTCTGGGCCTTGGCAACCTCACTCACATACCATGTCTGGCACATGTGCTCAACTTGGTCGTGCAGAGTTTTTTGAGGGACTATCCGGATCTTGATGCACTGCTGCACAAGGTCCGCCTAGAGTGCGCTCACTTGCGACGTTCCAGCATCGCCAGATCGCGCATTGCAGCTCTGCAACGCAGATTTCGCCTTCCTGAACATCGCATCATATGTGACGTACCCACCAGGTGGAATTCCACGTTACATATGCTGGAGCGGTTGTGTGAGCAGCAGACAGCAGTAATGGAGTATCAGCTGCATCAGGCGCAATCAACTCGCAATTTGCGCCGTTCACACTTCACCACTACTGAGTGGGCCTCTATGAAGGACATCTGCCACGTTTTGCGTGCGTTTGATGAGTCAACGCGGATGGCGAGTGCAGATGATGCACTAGTCAGCCTGACTGTCCCCCTTATCTGCCTGCTTCAAAAAACACTGCAAGCACTAAGGGATGAGGTTTTGGAAGAGGTGGAGGATGAGGAGTCACAAATTCCATCACCTTCTGGACAGTCAGCGCAACGTGGTTCCTCACAAAGGGCTGGGCAGGGCTCACTTTGTGAGGAGGATGAGGAGGAGTCAATGGAGGAGGAAGACATTGCTCCAGAGGGAGGTACACAATGCTCTAGTCAGTATGTAGAGCGAGGGTGGGGTGATGCAGAGCAGGCAGAGATGACGCCTCTTGCAGGGGACAGCGTTTCTTGGCCAGTTGGGAGTCTGCAGCACATGGTTGATTTCATGCTGCAGTGCCTGAGAAACGACCGCCGCATCGCCCACATTCTCACCACGTCTGATTATTGGGTGTACACCCTCCTAGACCCTCGCTACCGGGACAACTTACAAAGCCTCATCACACCGTTGAACCGGGAGCGTAAAATGCGGGAGTACCAAGACACACTGGTGCAATCCATAATGTTCTCCATTCCAGCCGAGAGCACTGCTGCTGCTGCTACTGCTTTACAAAGCAGCTCTGTGCGTCGAGGCAGTGGAGACAGCTCTGCAACAAGAGGGAGCACAAGCAGCGACTCTTAAAAAGGCAAGACCAGTATGTTCCAAATGTGGCGAAGTTTTGTGGCAGCGCCACAAATGTCTACACCATCCGAGACGGCTCCAGTCAGCAGGAGGCAACGTTTCCGTAAGATGGTGACAGACTACATGTCTTTCCCTCTCAGTGTACTCCCAGATGGCTCTTCCCCATTCAAGTTTTGGGTCTCTAAGCTGGATACATGGCCAGAGCTTAGCCAGTATGCATTGGAGGTGCTGGCTTGCCCTGCTGCCAGTGTATTATCGGAGCGCGTCTTTAGTGCTGCAGGTGGTGTACTAACAGACCGTCGCATGCGACTATCCTCCGATAATGTAGACCGGCTTACTTTTCTGAAAATGAACAAGGCATGGATCTCGCCAAAATTTGTCTGTCCGTTTTCAGATTAAATAACTGGTTCGCAACGTTATCCATGTCTCCTGTTATGTTCATCTTTCTACCACCTGAACTCTACTCCCTGGGCTACAACACTGCCAGTTGCTGCTCAGAAGTGTCGTGTCCACAGACCAATACACAAGCTATAGTGTTAGTGGGGTTCAGTAACGCCAGCTGTTCCCCTGCTGTGTGTCCGGCAAGAAGTCTCCTGTTCCCTACACATGCACAGAAAAACCCATGTCGAACATGCTCCAAATAGGGAAGAGCCGTCACCCTGATTGTTATGCTTAAAACATGAAATTGTGAAGTTTTCCAGGCCTAGAATGATAAATTTTTATGACAAATATGGACAAATAATAATTTGTCATCACAGCGCATATCTGCACATGTCTATTAGAAATGGTAACAAAAACTAAAACATAGTGTTCACTTTTTGAAATTAATGCATAAAAGTACATTTCATACTTATCAATTAATGCTTTTTAAGGAACTTTATCTGTACCTGTAAGATAATGCAGTCAATGGATGTACGAATCATAAAATCCTCATCATCATCATCACGAGTTTTATTTATGACAGACATTATAAAATACACATACTGATGCCAACTGTAACTTCACACACCATATATGAAATGGCCAGCATGTAAACCTGGTAATAATGTGCAATAATAAATTATTACATCTAGAAAGTGCATCATGCATACTGACAATAGGTAGTTATACCTGCAAGTGCTGTTGAAACAACCACAACAGATATAAATTAATAATGGTATATAGGTATCACAGTGCATAGTTACTCATGGACAATGTCGATGTAATACTGTACCTCAATAAAGTCAGCGTCAACCATTATGCTTGTTAGTCTTGTAGATTGTTAAAGAGGGAACTTTCTTTTTTTGTTGGTCATAGGTGGAGTATTAGACAGTAAATGATTACTGCTGTCGTATTTTTGGCGTCCCTAGGGCGCAATAACGCTGCGTAACGTCACATTTTATAGAGTCATCTAATTGACACACGCTACCCAACCCTACGCGTGACAGTAGGAAGGTAGTGTTGACGGATAAAGCCTTGCGCAACCAGACATGCTTTTACCCTCTTCAACACTGTACAAGCAAAAAATGCATGATTGCAGCCGCAGACTTTATTGACGTACAGTATAACATCGCCATTACCCATCAGAGGCTGTCCACTGTCTGATACAGACATAGAATATACCTTTGCTATCCGTAGCCTTTGTTTCACCTACACTTGCAGGCACACACTTAAATTGTGACAATGCATTATGTTTTTTTAAATGGTTATTTTTTATCGTACATTATTGTGTCATCACATTGATGAGTCCATGCTGGACATGTCATACATGCTGTACAAAGTAACGATTTTATTAACTTAAATAATTGAAATGTCTGTGACTGTCACATCTAAATTGCAATGATGATGATGATGAGTGACTATTACAAAATCCATTGTCTTCACTATGTTATGGTTTAACATAGCGTTCCTTAAGCATTATTCATAAATACAAAAATGGACTTTTATTCTTAAATTTACAACACTATATTTTGTAACCAATTTTTTGGGTGGTGTGTTGTTCCATTTCTTGTTGGCATGTGCATATATACATCCCCCTGACGAAGGAAAATATTTCCGAAACGCGCGTCGGGGCGCGTTCTCTTGAGGCTACTAACCCTTTTCTGCTCCCAGGTAATTATCATTGTATGGGTGGTATTTTAATTTGGTTTATATTCACTGGTGCACACAGTACTTTATACCACATTTGTGCATGCACGAGCCACTTGTTGATTTTTTGTCAGTGTTCTTACTTGCACTTGGCACTATGATTTGTGTTTTCTTTTCTATTGGATTTGCAGTCCAGTGATCATACATTATTATTAGCAGCTGTGACTTGCTGCATTTTTATTTTCTACACATGGTCACACATTATGTTTAGCAGCTGTGTTTATTTATTATTTTTTATCATTTAAATTTATTCCCACCACTTGTTCACTATATATTTTTTACCTGGTCATTCCTTGAGCAATTATATACATATATATTTTTCTACATGTATATATGATGGTACGCCTGCCATACATTTCTTTCTCATAGAGAATTATTAGGCACATAAGGTTTCTATATATATACATATTGTTGTGCTCATATTAAATTGAGCTATTTTACCATCAGTCAAGGGTTATTACCTCTCTTTATGATACATTTTTGTATTTTTTGTATTTTTGGTACATATACAATTTATGCTGTTTTTATCTGTGCTAGTTTGATTAAATAAAAATTATATTTTATTATTCACATTGTGTTGCATCTGACTCTTTGTTACTGGTTCTGCCACTGGTGCTCCTTCTCTTTCATTTCTGGATATTGTCATGTGCATATATGCGTTTATATTTGCAGTGTCTTTATTTTTATTCTTGAAGTTAGGAAACGTGTATCTTCGTACCGTGTTAGCCAGTAGATAGAAAAATATTTAGACTTGAGAGTCCGCAGTGGTTGTTACCTTTTAATGGATAACTGAAAAGATGGTAACAAATTGCAAGCTTTCGAGGCTACTCACGTCTCTTCATCAGGCAAAGACTAAAACAAAAAATGAAGCATCACATATTTCTATACACAACAGGACACAGGAATAGTGAAATAGGTAAGACAAGTAAGTGACGTGTAGCAGAACTCTCATTATCACAGAGGGATGAACATAAATATTGGAACAGTTCCTAGATAAGGATAGAAAGTTTTATTGCCCTCTGATTGGGGTCTGGTTTTGTGTTTTCATGCCCCTGGAACGGCAGAGACGCAGATTCCTTAATTGATATAGAATGACATAAATCCGTGTGATCTATTCATTCCATCACTAACAGTGTCAAAGGTCATGATGAGCTTATATTCTGAAACCTTTGTATCTTTCTCATATTTGAAGTTATATTTTAATACCAGTAATTCCATATCCATCATGCTATGACCGGGCATACAAAATTGTTTTGCCACAGGTAAATCCATTATTTTTTCTCTTATTGTGTGGCGCTGATAATTCATCCTTGTTCTCATTTTTTGGCCGTCTCCCCTCACTTGTCCCTCCCTCACTTGTCTTACCTATTCCTGTGTCCTGTTGTGTGTAGAAATATGTAATTCTTCATTTTTTGTTTTAGTCTTAACCTGATGAAGAGACCTGAGTAGTCTCGAAAGCTTGGAATTTGTTACCATATTTTCAGTTAGCCATTAAACGGTATCAACCACAGAGGACTCTCAAGTATAAATATTTTTCTATTCTTGGAATTGAAATTCATCATTTTATTGTCCTAGTAAAACTTCATTTATTCTTGTTTGAAGTACATACATTTGCAATGGCCACGTAACAAGGCAATAACTCAATATTTTATGCCTACACCCTCCTTGACCCTGGGCTTCAACACCGCCAGTTGCTGCTCAGAAGTGTTAGATGCACAGATGAAAACAATCGCTGATGTGTTTGTGGGTTCAGTAACGCCTGCTGTTCCCCTGCTGTGTGTCTGGCAAAAATTACTGCTGCTAACTACAACGTCAACTTCAAACATCTCATACTAGGCCTCTGCCTACACCCTCCTTGACCCTGGCTTCAACACCGCCAGTTGATGCTCAGAAGTGTTAGATGCACAGATGAAAACAATCGCTGATGTGTTTGTGGGGTTCAGTAACGCCTGCTGTTCCCCTGCTGTGTGTCTGGCAAAAATTACTGCTGCTAACTACAACTTCAACTTCAAACATCTCATACTAGGCCTCTGCCTACACCCTCCTTGACCCTGGGCTTCAACACCGCCAGTTGCTGCTCAGAAGTGTTAGATGCACAGATGAAAACAATCGCTGATGTGTTTGTGGGGTTCAGTAACGCCTGCTGTTCCCCTGCTGTGTGTCTGGCAAAAATTACTGCTGCTAACTACAACTTCATCTTCAAACATCTCATACTAGGCCTCTGCCTACACCCTCCTTGACCCTGGGCTTCAACACCGCCAGTTGCTGCTCAGAAGTGTTAGATGCACAGATGAAAACAATCGCTGATGTGTTTGTGGGGTTCAGTAACTCCTGCTGTTCCCCTGCTGTGTGTCTGGCAAAAATTACTGCTGCTAACTACAACTTCAACTTCAAACATCTCATACTAGGCCTCTGCCTACACCCTCCTTGACCCTGGGCTTCAACACCGCCAGTTGCTGCTCAGAAGTGTTAGATGCACAGATGAAAACAATCGCTGATGTGTTTGTGGGGTTCAGTAACGCCTGCTGTTCCCCTGCTGTGTGTCCGGCAAAAATTACTGCTAGCTACCTAATCATGGTGAAAAAAACATGACATGTCAAAGTGTCTAGTGCTACACATACATATGAGGCTACACCCTGATTTCTAAGCTGTAAACATTTGAAACGTCAACTTTAAAACCATAAAATGATTAGTCTTTGTCACAAATCTGTTACAAAATAATTGTGACATATTATTACAGATATGCACATGTCGAAAACAAATGCAAACACAAAAGCCTACTTATGCTATAGGATACTGATGGTCAACCTTGTCACTCCATAGCTTAGACAAATCCAACACACATCATGACTCAAATGCTGCAATGTTGCAAGTGCATAATGTGGGTTGAACTTTGACAACTGCTGCAGTGCGAAGGTTATACTTCAGTGTTCTTGCCTTTTAAATAAAAGCATACAAGTAAATATAATAATCCAATGTTGATTAAGGGACGTGATGTACACCTGTAATATTGTGCAAACAATGCATGTAGGAATAGTCCTCTTCAACATTACTTATATTTGTGTCATTTTAAAAAATACATATTTAATTAGAAAGTTAACAGCCCATATCATAAAGGTCCTTCATGTAAACATGATAATCGCTAACAAAAATCATGCATTACCTTGGTAAAGTCAATAGTGCATAGTCACAATAGCAAAATATATACCTGTAAGTGGTGCTGAAAGAACGACAACTGATAGAATAGGTGAATGATATCTATTTATCAGACTGAATAGCGACACCTGTACAATGTCAATATAATACTGTACCTTAACAAAACAGCTGTGTCACACCTCACACTCGTTTTTCTTGTAGCTTGTTATGTAATAGGGCACATGCGTGTATGTTTCATCATAGGTGCATGTTTACTGAGTAAAGCAGTCATGACAACGCCTTTGTGTTGTCGGTACGCTTGCGATGATGAACGATGCGCACCGTGAATGTTAGTCTGCGTCATAAGACGTACAGACGCTCCAATACCCAACGCGTCACAGCAGGAAGCCAGTCTGTGCGTCCAAACAAAGGCGCAACCATACATGCACATAACCTTTTATAAAGCTATATAAAAAAAAGGATGTATAGTAACGCACACTTTATTGAGGTACAGTATTACATCGCCATTCACCATCTGTGGCTATGCAGTCTCATCTATATATACCTTATCTATCCGTTGTCATGCTTGCAAGTCCACAGTCAGGCATAAATATCTGTTTTCACTCTGCACTATGCACTTTTTAAATTTTTTATTTGTTAATATAAATGATTGGCACACATTATCAGTATTACATGATGGAAATTTTAGATATTTTTAAAAAATTTTTAGTGATATTTTTCACCAAATGTAAAGTTTTATGAATGTCAAAGATAACTTGTAATGCTGATTATGTTTTTAAGTCAGCCATTCATTGTCTACACAATAAAAATGGTGTACATACTGTTACTTAGCCATCATTAATGGATTCTGATATGTACTTGTATGCTTTTATTTTAAACCGTATAGCAGATTATTTAACCTATTTTAATTGTGGTTTGCATTGCTTTTCAACATGTTAATGTATGCGTTTATGTTTGTAAATTATTAATTTACATATATTTTTTTAAGTAAAATCATCATCTTATGGTACTAAAGGTTATATTTCTCTTGTTTGGAGTATAGACATTTTTAATTGACACGTAACAAGGAAAATACTTGATATAGTATTTAAACATCCTCCTTGACCCTGGTCTCATCCTGGGCTACAACACCGCCAGTTGTTGCTCGGAAGTGCTGTTAGCACAGTCAACACTTGCTCCTGTGTTACTGGGGTTCAGTAATGTCAGCTGTTCCCCTGCTGTGTGAACGGCAAAAAGTCCTGCTGCCTCCACCATGTTCTCTTCTCATTCCTGGGCTACAACACCGCCAGTTGTTGCTCGGAAGTGCTGTTAGCACAGTCAACACTTGCTCCTGTGTTACTGGGGTTCAGTAATGTCAGCTGTTCCCCTGCTGTGTGAACGGCAAAAAGTCCTGCTGCCTCCACCATGTTCTCTTCTCATCCCTGGGCTACAACACCGCCAGTTGTTGCTCGGAAGTGCTGTTAGCACAGTCAACACTTGCTCCTGTGTTACTGGGGTTCAGTAATGTCAGCTGTTCCCCTGCTGTGTGAACGGCAAAAAGTCCTGCTGCCTCCACCATGTTCTCTTCTCATTCCTGGGCTACAACACCGCCAGTTGTTGCTCGGAAGTGCTGTTAGCACAGTAACACTTGCTCCTGTGTTACTGGGGTTCAGTAATGTCAGCTGTTCCCCTGCTGTGTGAACGGCAAAAAGTCCTGCTGCCTCCACCATGTTCTCTTCTCATCCCTGGGCTACAACACCGCCAGTTGTTGCTCGGAAGTGCTGTTAGCACAGTCAACACTTGCTCCTGTGTTACTGGGGTTCAGTAATGTCAGCTGTTCCCCTGCTGTGTGAACGGCAAAAAGTCCTGCTGCCTCCACCATGTTCTCTTCTCATCCCTGGGCTACAACACCGCCAGTTGTTGCTCGGAAGTGCTGTTAGCACAGTCAACACTTGCTCCTGTGTTACTGGGGTTCAGTAATGTCAGCTGTTCCCCTGCTGTGTGTACGGCAAAAAGTCCTGCTGCCTCCACCATGTTCTCTTCTCATCCCTGGGCTACAACACCGCCAGTTGTTGCTCGGAAGTGCTGTTAGCACAGTCAACACTTGCTCCTGTGTTACTGGGGTTCAGTAATGTCAGCTGTTCCCCTGCTGTGTGAACGGCAAAAAGTCCTGCTGCCTCCACCATGTTCTCTTCTCATCCTGGGCTACAACACCGCCAGTTGTTGCTCGGAAGTGCTGTTAGCACAGTCAACACTTGCTCCTGTGTTACTGGGGTTCAGTAATGTCAGCTGTTCCCCTGCTGTGTGAACGGCAAAAAGTCCTGCTGCCTCCACCATGTTCTCTTCTCATCCTGGGCTACAACACCGCCAGTTGTTGCTCGGAAGTGCTGTTAGCACAGTCAACACTTGCTCCTGTGTTACTGGGGTTCAGTAATGTCAGCTGTTCCCCTGCTGTGTGAACGGCAAAAAGTCCTGCTGCCTCCACCATGTTCTCTTCTCATCCCTGGGCTACAACACCGCCAGTTGTTGCTCGGAAGTGCTGTTAGCACAGTCAACACTTGCTCCTGTGTTACTGGGGTTCAGTAATGTCAGCTGTTCCCCTGCTGTGTGAACGGCAAAAAGTCCTGCTGCCTCCACCATGTTCTCTTCTCATCCCTGGGCTACAACACCGCCAGTTGTTGCTCGGAAGTGCTGTTAGCACAGTCAACACTTGCTCCTGTGTTACTGGGGTTCAGTAATGTCAGCTGTTCCCCTGCTGTGTGAACGGCAAAAAGTCCTGCTGCCTCCACCATGTTCTCTTCTCATCCCTGGGCTACAACACCGCCAGTTGTTGCTCGGAAGTGCTGTTAGCACAGTCAACACTTGCTCCTGTGTTACTGGGGTTCAGTAATGTCAGCTGTTCCCCTGCTGTGTGAACGGCAAAAAGTCCTGCTGCCTCCACCATGTTCTCTTCTCATCCTGGGCTACAACACCGCCAGTTGTTGCTCGGAAGTGCTGTTAGCACAGTGAACACTTGCTCCTGTGTTACTGGGTTCAGTAATGTCAGCTGTTCCCCTGCTGTGTGACGGCAAAAAGTCCTGCTGCCTCCACCATGTTCTCTTCTCATCCCTGGGCTACAACACCGCCAGTTGTTGCTCGGAAGTGCTGTTAGCACAGTGAACACTTGCTCCTGTGTTACTGGGGTTCAGTAATGTCAGCTGTTCCCCTGCTGTGTGAACGGCAAAAAGTCCTGCTGCCTCCACCATGTTCTCTTCTCATCCCTGGGCTTCAACACCGCCAGTTGTTGCTCGGAAGTGCTGTTAGCACAGTAAACACTTGCTCCTGTGTTACTGGGTTCAGTAATGTCAGCTGTTCCCCATGCGTGTGTGACGGCAAAAAGTCCTGCTGCCTCCACCATGTTTCTTCTCATCCCTGGGCTACAACACCCAGTTGTTGCTCGAAGTGCTTAGCACAGTCAAACACTTGCTCCTGTGTTACTGGGGTTCAGTACTGTCAGCTGTTCCCTGTGTGTACGCAAAAGTCTGCTGCCTCCACATGTTCCTTCTCATTCCTGGGCTACAACACCGCCAGTGTTGCTCGGAAGTGCTTTAGCACAGTAACCTTGCTCCTGTGTTACGCGGGTTCAGTAATGTCAGCTGTTCCCTGCTGTTGTGGCAAAAAGTCTGCTGCCTCCACCTGTGTCTTCCATCCCTGGGCTTCAACACGCCAGTGTTGCTCGGAAGTGCCTGTTGCACATGGTCTGTACCTCTGCTCCCGTACGGGTTCAGTACGTCAGCTGTTTCCTGCAGTGTTGAGAACGTCACTGTAGCCTCCAATCAGTGTCTGTCCGTTTGCGGTCGGTTAGCCGGACTCATTGCTTAGTTAGGCTTCCTATGTGTGCTGCGGATAGCAAAAGCTGTTTCCGTTGTGACAATTGGCATCCCTCTGTTACTGTGGGTTCGTAACTGCAGCTGGTCCGCCTGCATAATTTCCTGTACCTCTGCTACCCGTCCGGGTTCCAGACCGTCAGCTGGTTCTCCTCAGTGCCTTTGGCCTGGTGCCTCCATCCGGTATCCGAGTTCCAGCAAGTCTGCTGGTCCTGGTAGTGCTTTGGAGCACAGGTACTCCTGCTTGTAACCTGGCCCAGTAACGTCAGCTGGTCCTCGGTTGTGCCATTGGCTCTTTTCCTTCTGCTGCACCTCCGGGTTCCAGCACAGTCAGCTGGTCCTCGTTACTTGCATTGGCTCTTGTACCTTCTGCTACCCGTCCGGGTTCCAGTACCGTCAGCTGGTTGTCCGCAGTGCCTTTGGCCTAGGTGCCTCCATCTCGGTATCCGAGTTCCAGCAACGTCTGCTGGTCCTTGGTAGTGCTTTGGAGCACAGGTACCTCCTGCTTAGTAACCGTGTCCCAGTAACGTCAGCTGGTCCTCGGTTGTGCCATTGGCTCTTTTCCTTCTGCTGCCCCTCCGGGTTCCAGCACAGTCAGCTGGTCCTCGTTACTTGCATTGGCTCTTGTACCTTCTGCTACCCGTCCGGGTTCCAGTACCGTCAGTTGGTTCTCCGCAGTGCCTTTGGCCTAGGTGCCTCTATCTCGGTATCCGAGTTCCAGCAACGTCTGCTGGTCCTTGGTAGTGCTTTGGAGCACAGGTACCTCCTGCTTAGTAACCGTGTCCCAGTAACGTCAGCTGGTCCTCGGTTGTGCCATTGGCTCTTTTCCTTCTGCTGCCCCTCCGGGTTCCAGCACAGTCAGCTGGTCCTCGTTACTTGCATTGACTCTTGTACCTTCTGCTACATTTACAAATTGAAGATTTTTTCAATGCTTTTTTGGGTTATCACTCTGGATCTCCAACAATTAAGACGACGACCCTGATGACCACCCCGAAGAAGATGACGACCACAAGGACGACGAGCATCAAGCCAACCAGCCTAAACACCATCACAAAGAAGAAATAAAAGATTACCAAACAGGACTAAGAAGGTTAAGACAAACTACAAGATACAGAACAAGAGACTTAAGAACAATAAGCAGAAGATCAAAAAGCAGAAGAACATGAAGTATAAGACCAAAATGAAGAGCAAAATATATGCTCTAAATTATAAGCAGAAGAAGACTAAGCAGTGTATGGGGGTGAGTCCGTTCCTCCTCGTGGTGCCCCTGGAAAATGCCTGCTGCTGCAGGCTAAACTGAACACGGACAAATACTGTTGTAATTTAAATCTTTTGTGACAGCAAGAACGGAAGGATGAAAAATTCATACTTTGACAGATTACAAGTACAGGATTCTCTGTCACAAATAAGAATATGATGAAGAAGATGAAGTACAATATGAATAAGAATAATAGTTTAATAAGAAGAATATGAGTAATGTTAACAAAAAGATGAATAGCAAGAAGTTTAAGAAGAAGATAAAGAAGGTGAAGATGAAGAATAATTTGATGAAAAAGATGATGCTGCTGAAGATTATGAAGGAGAAAGTGTGTGAAAAGTTAAAAGGTGAAGAGCATGGAAGTTGTGAAATATACATATTTGCCAAATAGAAAAAACGTTAACAACATTGTCAATTTCTTCGTCAATCCGAACATCTTTAAAAAAAAAAATATTTATGCTATTCCATTTGATTGGGTTAAAACATCTATGCCTTTAATGTCTCCTCAACCTTCCCCAATACATTCTACATTACTCTTTGTTGTTTTCCTTCATGTACAATTAACCAACAAGGCAAGAATGGGTTTTTTTTAATTCTGATATTTTGTTCCCATAGACTTACACTGGATTTCCGGTATCGGTATCGGGTATCGCCGATATTTTTTGGGTATCGGCGATACCATTCCGATTCCGATACTTTTGGATATCGGAAAGTATCGCTCAACTCTAATGATAAACCTTTTTATGGCCTTTTAAGTAGCCAGTTCCGAGGTGGTGTTTTTTAGATGTGTGGTTAGGTATTGGCCAGTCTGTACAGGGACATATAGGGTGTGGGTGCAGCTTCTCTGTGTTGTAGATTTTATTAATCCCATTACCCGTGTATGAATAAGTTATGTGTATAACATTTGCTGTTGCAGTTTCAATTTTGAATAGTGTGTAATATAAAAAGTATCTCTAAAACTTACTGTTGTAAAAATATGAAACATGAGATAATCAGAAACAAAGTGTACTAGTCTGCAGATTGATATCACCTGTGTAATGCTATGTATTTTAGATCTCTTCTGATTTGTGAATAATGCACTTGGCACAGACTTATATAGAAACACTACTGAAATTCAAAGAACATTAATATTTCCTATATCCAAGATACTAAAATGTTTCCTTGGTGACAACTAACTGTTCTACAGCTAAAGGATAACAAATGCATTGTTATAAAAGTAAAAAAAAATCTATTTGCATATAAATAGAAAGTTGTCTCCACATCTTGGACTGGCTGAAATGCCCATAGGAGCAACCTACAGTTAACATTAAATTGAATTCCTTATTAGCAAAGACTTCAACATATACAATCGGTCCCTTCAGCAAAAAAGCTGCAGTACATTAAATTAAGCAGATCAAGAATCTTACAAACTTGAAGGTGATATCAGTTTTTTTAAAAGTAAAAAATACATTCAGTAATGCTTAAATGCATAATAAAGCAAATGTCATATCTCTTGCTGGTTGTTCCTACTGATAAACTGCTAATATTATACCAAGTAGCATTTCTTTCAGTGTTTTGTAATGTAAAATGCATGACATGTTAATCATGTAGCTATCATTTATAGGAAAATGTTCGCCTAATACATGAAATTAAATGAAGCTTTATACGATACGATACGATACGATACGATACACTTTATTGATCCCGGGGGGAAATTACAGTATTACAGCAGCAATACAAACAGCAGTACATAAAATATTACATAAAATAGGACACAAAATACATAAAATAGGACACAAATCTTGCACAGGTGTACCAACATTACATAATAAATAAAAGTGTGTAGTTCAGGTATATATAAGATAATGTTAATTGACATTAGTACACCAGCCATCAGTCATTATTTTCTACCACCCTTAGGAAATTATTATACATCCCCATAGCAGTAGGTACAAACGATTTCCTGAATTTCTCCTTTTTGCACCTTAGTAGGATTAGACGGCTGCTGAATGTGCTCTTCTGATTCAAGAACAGCTCGTATAGTGGGTGTGTGTTATTGTTCATTATTGCCCTACACTTCTTCTGAATTCTATCCTCCAATACCTCCTCAAAAGAGTCAAGATGGAGGCCAACAGCTGCGCTTGCCTTCTTGATAAGTTTGTTGAGTTTATTAGCGTCAGCTACTCGCACACTACTGCCCCAGCAAATGATAGCAAAAAAGATGGCGCTTGCTACAACGGACTGGTAGAACATCTCCAGCATTTTACTGCACACATTGAACGACCTGAGCTTCCGCAGAAAGTACAGTCTGCTCATTCCTTTCTTGTAAACCTTTTCTGTATGACACCTCCAATCGAGTTTACTGTCAAGGTGAACCCCCAAATATTTGTAGCTCTCAACAATGTCAACCTCCTGGCCAGCAATGGTGATTGGTACGTAATCTTCCTTTTTCCTTCTATAACTCACCACCATCTCCTTGGTTTTCTTTACATTTAGTTCTAGACAGTTAGTCTGACACCAATCCACAAAGTCAGAAACCACCCTTCTATATTCCTCCTCCCCCCGGCCCCCCACAATGCCCCCTACAATCACGGAGTCATCTGAGAATTTTTGGAGGTGACAAAAATCAGATTTATACTGAAAGTCAGCTGTATACAATGAGAAGAGGAAGGGTGACAGCACTGTACCCTGAGGGGCTCCCACACTGCTCCGTACAATGCCAGATACCACCTCCCCCATCCTTACAAACTGCGGCCTGTCTGTCAGGTAGTCACTTATCCAGTTCACCATCCCCTCATCTACCGCCATAGCAGTCAACTTATTATGTAGTAAGAGCGGCTGTAAGGTATTGAAAGCACTAGAGAAGTCAAAGATTGGTTTTATACATGGAAACCAACCAGTGATAAAGAAAGGTTCCAAACAGTGGTATATAAAGAAATACCAAATATCTTTATTGTAACAATATTAAAATCGTACATACAGAAAATGCAAGACCACAAATGAAAAGGAACATGTATCAACCATAGGAACAAAAACACTTCAGCCTATATAAAAATGACAATGTGATGTAAATCTCCAATTATTGCAATAGCTAATGGGGGAACATAACTGCACAGCATCTCCTTTGCCACCAATTGGCATAACGTTTGGTGTGCCTAAATGTACTAAAACCCCTAATGACAATGTGACATAAGGGAGAAAATATCATATAAGTATATACCTATTAGGCTGGTGTCTGTCCTCGGACGTCCCTCTGCCCCGACGCGCGTTTCGCTCTGCTTCCTCGGGAGGCGTGTCAGGGCAGGGGGCTATCCGGTTTAAAAAGAGGCTAATCCACAAGCCATTGGTCACCAAAAGATGCCGAAACACCTGTATATAATCATCAATCTCTGCCATAACAGAATCGCCGTTTACAAAAGGTCCTGTGAGTAGGAAACGGATAAGCATATCGGCGCATGCGTCAGATCACATGAGACCAGTCAGCCAATTGTGAGAGGCATCAAGCGGTCACGTGGAACTGGAGACGCAGGTCCTTCTACTGAAGACACTCGCGTACCCACACCACCATTGACCACCCGTATCTCTCGACCGCTCAGTATCCAGCGCATGGGCTCTGTTTAGAATATTTTAAATGAAGAGATATCAAGCAATATCAGAAAATATTGAAATTTGGTAACCAATAGTCCGGGCAAATAGACAAAGAATCACTTATACATAATAGTAGTACAATTGTTTAACGAAAAAATTCTAAAACATGAAAACAACATAATAGTGAATATATAAACAGTAATATGAACAAAATGTGTTTAAGTATACTAGGATACTAGTGTAAATAATATACAAATATAATATATACAAGCTGTTAATATAAATCATATACAGATATTACGTGTTTAAACTAGTGATAAATCACCATGAATAAAAATAAAAATAAATAAAGTGACCGATGTCTGTTAGAACGCCATTATGAAACAAAAAGTGTACTAATGATGAGTGTAAAAAAGTGCCTAAACAAACAACACTGACATATATCATAAAACATATATAACATTAAAGAATCCAAATCGAAAGAGCTGAATCTCTTAATCCTTCGAACTTCATTGATTCCCACGGAATACTCCTACTGGATAATCAAGGTCCTTCCAATATGAATTCACAACAATTCTAACGTTAACTAAAAAGAAAACAAATGATGTTAAAATGAGGTACAATACACACCCATATGTACACTAATTATATGTACCAGAACCCCCCACCCCAATACTACCAACGACTGTCATAAATACGCACTGAAACCAGAAGTCTCATTTAATCCATTTGGTGTAAGAGTCCCTAACCTATAGATCCATTGGCATTCTTTTTTAGCCAAGACTTTATTCAAATCACCACCTCTACAACCAAGGTCCACCACATCAATCCCCTTAACATTTAGCAATCGGGAGTTACTCTGATGATACATTTTGAAGTGTCTAGGCAAAGTTTTCAAAATGGTGACATCAGAGATAGTTTTAGCTTTATCTATGTCTAGACAATGCTCCCGTACTCTAATTTTTAATTCACGACTGGTCATCCCAATGTAAATTTTTCCACACGGACATTCCGCATGATAGATCACTCCTTTCGTAGAGCATGTAATGTGAGCCCTGATATCAAATTTTCTAGACTTGTGAATGTTGGAAAACGAAACACTCTTTTTCATGTTGGCACACCCTTTGCAGATACCACACGGAAAAAAACCTTTCCGATCATTATTTTTCTTCCTTTTATCCTTGCCTTTGGGATCATACATACTATGCGTCAGAATGTCCCGCAAATTGGGAGCTCTTTTAGCCACAAAGGACGGCCTCTCAGGTAAACATTGTTTTAAAACTGGATCTGTAAACAGAATTTTCCAGTGCTTTTCCACAATATTCCTAATTTCAGACCATCTGCTGTTATAAGGGGTGATAAACCTTACCTGATTATCATTATCCTTCTGCAAGGGAACAATCTCATTTTTATGTAACAGTTGACTCCTTGCTACATCCCTTGCCTTTCTATATCCTCTCTGTATGACACGGTGGCTGTATCCTCGATCCTGGAACCGTTTTTTCAAAATCCTAGACTGTTCTTCAAATTGGATGTCCTCTGAGCATATTCTTTTTACCCGTAAAAATTGCCCTATTGGTATACCCTGAATTGTTGACTTAGGGTGGGCCGATGAAGCATGGAGTAACGAGTTTGTGGACGTGGGCTTGCGGAAAATAGTGGTAGACAAACGTCCATTCGGTAGAACCGAAATTGATAGATCTAAAAAATCAATCTTCTTGCCATATTTATAGGTCAGCTTAATATTTTGATTGTTGATGTTAAGGTGACTCATGAACGTTTCCAGGTCCACAGTTGGACCCTCCCAGATGAAAAGAATATCATCTATATAGCGGATCCAACTGTGGACCCGATCCATATTAGGGATACTCTCATCCTGAAAGATGGACCACTCCCATGCTCCCATGAAAAGGTTAGCATAGGAGGGGGCACACGAGGCCCCCATCGCTGTACCTCTCTGTTGTACAAAAATCTTCCCATCAAAAGAGAAAGCATTGTGGGTCAAGATGAATCTCAGAAGTGTCAAAATGAATGATGACATCTCATTACTTAAATTACTGTGGCAAAGATATTTTTCCACCGCTTTCAACCCATTGACATGTTCAATGGATGAATAGAGAGCCTCAACGTCTGCAGTGACCAATACCATATCCTCAGTCAAAAAAATATCTTCTAAATGACCCAAAGCTGCTGTAGTGTCCTTAATGAAAGAGGGTAGCTGAGTAACCAAGGGTTTCAAATAATATTCAACTATGTCACAAATAATTTCACAAAGGCCCTCATTGGCTGCAATGATAGGCCTTCCTGGCGGATTTTCAGGATCTTTGTGAACTTTAGGAATAAGATAGAACGCAGCCAACCTAGGGTTCAATTTTTCATAGATTTCAAGAAGTTTCTTAGGGATGACGTTGTCTTCAACGGCCTTCACCAAAATCTCGATTAATTCGGTCTTAAATCTAATCATGGGGTTAAATGTAAGTCGCCTATATTCTGCTGTATTATTCAGCAGTCTATACGCTTGGGCCTCATACATCGAGTTCAGCCATATAACTATGTTACCCCCATTGTCGGCCATTTTGAATACAACGTCATCCCATCCTTTCAATTGTTCCAGTGCCTCCCTTTCCTTCCTTGACAAATTATTGAACGTCATGTTTCTCGATTTTTTCAATTCTTCAATCTCAGATGTAACCATTCTTGTGAATGTGTCCACAGCAGGGACAGTGTTTAACGGTGGAAATTTTTTTGATTTATTAATCATTTTAATCAGAAACGCATTACTTACAGCAATCGTATTCTCTTCAGCCAATGACTCCAAAATTTCCAAAGCCTGTTGTTCCTCTCTACTTGAGAGATTTTCCTCAATGTGTCCTCTGAAATGAAATTTTTTCAAGACCAATTTCCTCGAAAAGAGATGCAGATCTTTTGTAAGGGTAAATGGATCTAAATCTAATGAAGGGGAAAAGGTCAAACCTTTATACAATAAATTTTCCTGTGCTTCTGTCAAAATATGTGATGATAAATTAATTACCTTGACAGAATCTTTCTCAAATTTTCTCCCATGGGTATTTCTCTTAACCCCTTCCCGACCCATGACGCCACGTAGGCGTCATGAAAACCTGTGCCAATCCGACCCATGACGCCTATGTGGCGTCATGAAAGGATCACGTCCCTGCGGGTCGGGTGACCGGGGTCACTGAAAGGTCATCCGACCCGCCGGCACAGGACCCTTTGTGCTTCAACACAGGGGGGTTGGCTTAACCCCCCCGTGGCCACGATCGCTCTGATTGGCTGTTAAAAGTGAAACAGCCAATCAGAGCAATCTGTAATATTTCACCAATATAATTGGTGAAATATTACAATCCAGCCATGGCCGATGCTGCAATAGCATCTGCCATGGCTGGACACCGAGCCCTGACCCCCCCCACACGGATTCACGGCGGCGATCGGCCGCCGCCACCGAAAGATGGCAGCGGTCGGTCACCGCCGTCACTAAAAGCACCCCTCGTCCTGGCCTCCGCTGCCCCCACCTTCCGATCCCCCTCCCCTGACTTCCGACCCCCATACTCACCTCTCCCGGTCCACCGATGTCCCTGGATCCTTCCCGGCGGCTGCCCGGGATTCTTCATGGGCGCCGCCATCTTGGAAAATGGCGGGCGCATGCGCAGTGCACCCGCCGGCCGGCGCATGCGCAGTGCGCCCTACATAGTCAAAAAAATTTATTTTGATCACTGTGATAAACTGTCACAGTGATCAAAATAAAAAAAAGTAAGTGAACCCCCCCCTGTCATAGGTAGGGACAAATAATAAAGAATTTTTTTTTTTTCCTACTAGGCCCTGTGCACACGTTGCGGATTTTGCTGCGGATCCGCAGCTGATTTCGCTGCTAATCCGCAGCGGATTTCGCTGCTGATCCGCAGCGGATTTCGCTGCTGATCCGCAGCGGATTTCGCTGCTGATCCGCAGCAGATTTCGCTGCTGATCCGCAGCTGATTTCACTGCTGATCCGCAGCTGATTTCGCTGCTGATCCGCTGCTGATTTCGCTGCTGATTTCGCTGCGGATCAGCAGCGAAATCAGCAGCGAATCAGCAGCTAAATCAGCAGCAGATCAGCAGCGAAATCAGCTGCGGATCAGCAGCGAAATCAGCTGCGGATCAGCAGCGGATTTCGCTGCTGATCCGCAGCTGATTTCGCTGCTGATCCGCAGCTGATTTCGCTGCTGATCCGCAGCGGATTTCGCTGCTGATCCGCAGCGGATTTCGCTGCTGATCCGCAGCGGATTTCGCTGCTGATCCGCAGCGGATTTCGCTGCTGATCCGCAGCTGATTTCGCTGCTGATCCGCAGCGGATTTCGCTGCTGATCCGCAGCGGATTTCGCTGCTAATCCGCAGCGGATTTTTCTGTGGATCAGCAGCGGATTTGGCGCTGCGGATTCACAGCAGATCCAGAAACCATGTACAGTACAATGCAAATAAATGGTAAAAAAAAACGCTGTGCACATGCTGCAGATTTTTCAGCGCAGATTTGCTGCGGTTTTAAATCCGCAGCATGACAATTCTTTGTACGGATTCCGCAGCGATTTTACACCTATTCCATTATAGGCGTAAAACCGCAGAGAAAAACCGCAGCAAATCCGCGCTAAATACGCAGGTAAAAGGCAGGTCGTTTTTCCATGCGGATTTTAGATTTTAGAAAAATCCGCAAGTGAATCCGCAACGTGTGCACGGGGCCTTAGGGTCAGGCTGGGTTCATATTGCATTATGGCAGTCCGTTAGATGGACTGCGTTTCACCACGGTATAACGCGGTGTAACGCAGTCCGTTAACGCTGCCATTCACCCCATTTGTGTGCGCATCGCAACGCATGCCATGAAGCGGCATGCGTTCGTGACGTGTCATCATTCAGTGACGGAGCCTTGGACGCAGGCTGCAGCGTCTGGGCTCCATCACCGCTAGCACAGATGAATCATCGCTGATTCCTCTGCACTAGCGGGTATAGCATAACGCGATCGCGTTATGCTATACCGTTACCAGCCCGTCAACGCTACGTGTTGAACGGGCTGGTAAAATGCAATATGAACCCAGCCTTAGGGTTAGAACTAGGGTTAGGGTTAGAACTAGGGTAAGGGTTGAAATTAGGGTTAGGGTTGGAATTAGGGTTAGGGTTGGGATTAGGGTTAGGGTTGGGATAAGCGTTAGGGGTGTTTTGGGGTTAGGGTTGGGATTAGGGTTAGGCTTGTGGTTAGGTTTATGGTTAGAGTTGGGATTAGGGTTAGGGTGTGTTGGGGTTAGGGTTATAGTTAGGGTTTGTATTAGGGTTAGGGGTGTGTAGGGGTTAGGGTTGGGGTTAGGGGTGTGTTGGGGTTAGGGTTGGAGTTAGAATTGAGGGTTTTCCACTATTTAGGTACATCAGGGGGTCTCCATACGCGACATGGCGCCAACATTGATTCCTGCAAATTTTGCGTTCAAAAAGTCAAACAGTGCTCCCTTTATTCCAAGCCCCAACGTGTGCCCAAACAGTGGTTTACCCCCACATATGGGGTATCAGCGTACTCGGGAAAAATTGCACAACAACTTTGGGGGTCTAATTTCTCCTGTTACTGTTGGGAAAAAAAATTGGGGACTAAAAAAGTTATTTTTGTGGAAAAAAAATGATTTTTTATTTTCACGGCTCTGCGTTATAAACTTCTGTGAAGAACTTGGGGGTTCAAAGTGTTCACCACACATATAGATAAGTTCCTTGCGGGGTCTAGTTTCCAAAATGGGGTCACTTGTGGGGAGTTTATACTGTTTAGGCACATCAGGGACTCTGCAAACGTAACATGACGCCCGCAGACCATTCCATCAAGTCGGCATTTCAAAACGTCACTACTTCCCTTCCGAGCCCCGAAGTGTGCCCATACAGTAGTTTTCTCCCACATATGGGATATCAGCGTACTCAGGACAAATTGGACAACAACTTTTGAGGTCTAATTTCTCCTGTTACCCTTGGGAAAATAAAAAAATTGGGGACTAAAAGATCATGTTTGTGGAAAAAATATGATTTTTTTATTTTCATGGCCCAGCGTTATAAACTTCTGTGTAGCCCTTGGGGGTTCAAAGTGCTCACTACACATCTAGATAAGCTCCTTGGGGGGTCTAGTTTCCAAAATGGTGTCACTTGTGGGGGGTTTCTACTGTTTAGGCACATCAGGGGCTCTGCAAACGCAACATGACGCCCACAGAACATTCCATCAAGTCTGCATTCCAAAATGGCGCTCCTTCTCTTCTGTGCTCTCCCATGCGCCAAAACAGTGGTTCCCCCCCACATATGGGGTACCAGTGTACTCAGGACAAACTGTACAACAACTTTTGTGGTCCAATTTCTCCTGTTACCCTTGTGAAAATAAAAAATTGCGGGTTAAAAAAATCAGTTTTTGAGGAAAAAAATGATTTTTTATTTTCACGGCTCTGCATTACAAACTTCTGTGAAGCACGTGGGGGTTCAAGGTGCTCACCACACATCTAGTTAAGTTCCTTGAGGGGTCTAGTTTACAAAATGTGGTCACTTGTGGGGGGTTTCTACTGTTTAGGCACATCAGGGGCTCTGCCGCCCGCAGACCATTCCATCAAGTCGACATTTCAAAGCGTCACTACATCCCTTCCAAGCCCTGACGTGTGCCCAAACAGTGGTTCTCCCCCACATGTGAGGTACTAGCGTACTTAGGACAAATTAGACAACAACTTTTGGGGTCCAATTTCTCCTGTAACCATTGTGAAAATAAAAAATATGGGGCTAAATAATCATTTTTTGAGAAAAAAAAATGATTTTTTATTTTCACGGCTCTGCGTTATAAACTTTTGTGAAGCACCTGGGGGTTCAAAGTGCTCACTGTGCATCTGCATAAGTTTCTTAGGGGGTCTAGTTTCCAAAATGGGGTCATTTGTGGGGGAGCTCCAAAGTTTAGGCATACAGGGGCTCTCCAAACATGACATGGTGTCCGCTAACGACTGGAGCTAATTTTCCATTCAAAAAGTCAAATGGCGCTCCTTCCCTTCTGAGCCCTGCCGTGCGCCCAAACAGTGGTTTATGACCACATATGAGGTATCTGTGTACTCAGGAGAAATTGCCCAACAAATTTTAGGATCCAATTTATACTGTTGCCCATGTGAAAATGAAAAAACTGAGGCTAAAAGAACATTTTTGTGAAAAAAAAAGTACTTTCTTTTTTTTACGGATCAATTTGTGAAGCACTTGGGGATTCAAAGTGCTCACTCTGCATCTAGATAAGTTCCTTGGGGGGTCTAGTTTCCAAAATGGAGTCACTTGTGGGGGAGCTCCAATGTTTAGGCACACAGGGACTCTCCAAATGCGACATGGCATCCGCTAAATATTCCAGCATATTTTCCATTCAAAAAGTCAAATGGCGCTCCTTCCCTTCTGAACCCTGCCGTGCGCCCAAACAGTGGTTTATGACCACATATGAGGTATCTGTGTACTCAGGAGAAATTGCCCAACAAATTTTAGGATCCATTTTATCCTGTTGCCCATGTGAAAATGAAAAAACTGAGGCTAAAAAAAATTTTTGTGAAAAAAAAGTACTTTCTTTTTTTTACGGATCAATTTGTGAAGCACCTGGGGGTTCAAAGTGCTCACTCTGCATCTATATAAGTTCCTTGGGGGGTCTAGTTTCCAAAATGGGGTCACTTGTGGGGGAGCTCCAATGTTTAGGCACACAGGGACTCTCCAAATGCGACATGGCAACCGCTAAATATTCCAGCATATTTTCTATTCAAAAAGTCAAATGGCGCTCCTTCCCTTCTGAGCCCTGCCGTGCGCCCAAACAGTGGTTTATGACCACATATGAGGTATCTGTGTACTCAGGAGAAATTGCCCAACAAATTTTAGGGTCCATTTTATCCTGTTGCCCATGCAAAAATTAAAAAATTGATGCTAAAAGAAAAATTTTGTTGGAAAAATTAAAATGTCCATTTTTTCCTTCCACGTTGCTTTAGTTCCTGTGAAGCACCTGAAGGGTTAATAATCTTCTTGAGTGTAGTTTTGAGTAGCTTGAGGGTGCAGTTTTTATAATGGTGTCACTTTTGGGTATTTTCTGCCATATAGACCCCTCAAAGTGACTTCAAATGTGAGGTGGTCCCTAAAAAAAATGGTTTTGTAAATTTTGCTGTAAAAATGAGAAATCGCTGGTCAACTTTTAACCCTTATAACTTCCTAAACAAAAAAAAATGTTGTTCCCAAAATTGTGCTGATGTAAAGTAGACATGTGGGAAATGTTATTTATTAACTATTTTGTGTTACATAACTCTCTGGTTTAACAGAATAAAAATTCAAAATTTGAAAATTGCGAAATTTTCAAAATTTTGGCCAAAGTTCCATTTTTTTCACAAATAAACGCAAAAATTATCGACCTAAATTTACCACTAACATGAAGCCCAATATGTCACGAAAAAACAATCTCAGAATCGCTAGGATCCGTTGAAGCGCTCCTGAGTTATTACCTCATAAAGGACACTGGTCAGAATTGCAAAAAATGGCAAGGTCTTTAAGGTCAAAATAGGCTGGGTCATGAAGGGGTTAAAGAACTGTCTAGTTCTAGGCCCATGTCTCCCTTCATGCACAGATCCACCCCCTTCACTTAATGAGGAATTGGAAACCACAGATGAACTCCTTGACAAATTCCTCTTCACAGGTTCTTTTTTCATTTGCCAACGAAAAATTTTATTTGATTCAAAATCCCCCAAATCTCTTTCATATTTTTTCTGTTTGTTCAGACTAATGGTATTTTCCCATTTCTCCACTTCTTTATCCATAGAATTAATAATCTCTTGAAATTTATCTCCACTCATCTCCTGCTGAAGTGATTTTTGCAAAACCTCAATTTCTGTTTCAATCAATTTCAATGAGGTAATATTTTTTTTTCAATGATAATGTTGAGAAATTCAATGGAGCATGTATTGGCCGCCTTGATCCACTGATTAATCAGTGCCTCATCACCCAAATCAAAGGTGGGAAATACATTAATTCTCAATCCTCTGGGTACGATACTCTGCGCAACGTAGTTCTCCAACGTCACCTTGGTCCACCAGATCTTAATTTTTTGTGGAGTGCTTTTTTATATTTCCCCACATTCTCATGACAGTTATTAGAAGTATTACTAAAATGCGATCCTGCACCTCTCTGAAAAATGTTGGTTGCTTTAGATTGCCAAGAATTTTCTTTGCTTTTAAAATCCATTAGGCACGGGCTCTGTTTAAACAACAGTAATCAATATATAATCACAAAAAATGCCCAAACAATATAACTCCCTTTAGGGAAAAATATATACCACAGACCAATGTAGCTTTATACATGGAAACCAACCAGTGATAAAGAAAGGTTCCAAACAGTGGTATATAAAGAAATACCAAATATCTTTATTGTAACAATATTAAAATCGTACATACAGAAAATGCAAGACCACAAATGAAAAGGAACATGTATCAACCATAGGAACAAAAACACTTCAGCCTATATAAAAATGACAATGTGATGTAAATCTCCAATTATTGCAATAGCTAATGGGGGAACATAACTGCACAGCATTGTCATGGAAATATATATGTATTCCATATATTCAAAGTATATTCACATATATGTATTCACAGTTCACAGTTAGATAGATCTCACTTGCTAAAAAACCTTGTGCTCACATATTTCTAGGCCAGATATAATCAGTCGTTTTAAAGAAATCTGGCCTCCATAAGACCTTCGTAAAGGAACAAATGCATGAAGTACAAAATGTCCTATTAGATATCTGTTGTTTACATTATAGTTATGCAAGGCAACTAGGTCACAAGAATATAAAACAATAATTCTGCAACTTCAGCTCTTTTAATCATAATTATCATATTTACACTAGAACAGCCAATAATCTAGCAGCTTTTAATTGTATGTTAATTGACTAACCAGCCCTTTTTTGTAAACGTATAAAACCTTGAATGAATAATAAATGTATGTCTTTGACGAACTGTTATACTGACACTTTCGTGTGGACAGTCCTCATTTCGTTCTGAGCGCTCAAAAAGACATTAAATAGAGATTTGGACATGGCAAGCAGCAAACACAGGATATTTTTATCCTAATTAAATTTCCATATCAGTTGGCGCCTGCACGCGGGGCATTGGACGAAACGCACGAGGACTCGGCCGACCGGAGAGACGGGGGTGTTGGCCCTGGCCTTGGCACACGGGACGGAGACTGCAGCTCCATCAGTAAGGTAAGAAAACTTTGTCATCTTACCTGAATGTTCCCTGTGCCTAGTCCTAGCCTACACTTCCAGCCGGTCGGACGTGGTCATCACCGCATTCCCAGGTTGTGTAAAAAGTCCATACCCTTATCCAAAAGCCCTGGGATATAAGCCGAGTTGGTTGCTGCTGTGCTGTATATGTTTCATGTCTTATGTGAACCGGGAGAAAGTTGGAACGGTGACTGTGTTTTTGCTTGCTGATCTCTGGGGCTGTATAGCAAAAGACAATTGCTGCATAAGTTCCCGCAGTAAACTTTCACGCACCGGGAGGCCATCCCAGTCAAATCAGACGTGGAGGGCGGGAGCTTTGTTTTGGATAAGTCCACGCAGATATTCTTCACACATTGGAGGGAGGTTATCCCAAAAAATCCAGTTGTGGAAGCGAGGGCTTTGTTCGGTTAAGTTTCTGCAGTAAACTTTCACGCACTGGGAGGCCATCCCAGTCAAATCAGACGTGAAGGGCAGAAGCTTTGTTTTGGATAAGTTCTCACAATAATTGTCCACGCACCGGGAGGCCATCCCAGTCAAATCAGACGTGGATAGTGAGAATTTTGATGAAGGCTATTGCAGATTACTGTGACCGGCGCACCGGCCAGGGCTACTGTACAGAGCGATAGAACCTTGAGCTTCGCCGCGCTCAGTGCAATTGGTGAGTTATCAGTTACCGAGCAGCTTGTATGTGTCACAGATCATCAAAAGAGGGATTCGTATTCTCCCGGGTGTCTGTCTCATTGTCTGTATCAGGTACTGTCGCTTTAAATCACATCTCCGTGCGCTCTGTCAGTAACTCATTCAGAGCAGTGTGCTGGCTGCAGCAGCGAGAAAACCCCTTTGACCCCCCCTCCTCTGCTAATCACGTTATCAGGCATTCTGTTTCTTGGCTTTGATTTTTATTTTTTTTTAAGCTAGTTTTTTGGCTACAGGTTTTAACGTGAGAATTATCAGGCATTCAGACTGAACTATATTCATTTTTTGCTATTCTGAGGAATAATAATTTTTTTTTTTTGTTACGTGATTTCAGTGCCTATAGAGACAGCAAGCAGAGATATAAGGAAGGGAGGGGGGAAGCAGCCAGCTGACATTCCAGAGATTTTTAATTAGCTGTTTTAGTAACAAGGGTTGTTTTTCAGAGTTTTATGATTAATACGGTTTTTCTTTTCTCCCCTTTTTGGTGAATTTATTTTTTTTATGTTTACTTTTTCTAGAGTTTTTTACTAAATCTAACTTTTTGTTTTTTAAAAAAAAAAATTTTTCTTTTAAGTACATTTTTAAATGATTTTGGAGAGTTTTTTTTTTTTTTTCTCTAAGCAATTTATTTTAGAGCTTTATTTCTCCAGCCATTTTTTTTTTTTCTACAAGCTTGCCTTAGAACAAGGTCACATAGATAAGGAGAATTACAGGCTGGGGAGAGAGCAGACACAAAACTACGCGATTTTTTTTTTTTTTTTTTTAAAAAAAAAAATGGGGAACAAGATAGGGCAAGCAGGAGAGTCCTTATGCTCCCTGGAGAGAAAATGCCCCCAGCTGGTAGCTGAACAAGAAGGAATAAAGTATGTAAAAAATTACAGACAGCTCATGAAAGTGTGTGAAATCCATAAGAAGGCAGACTCCAAGCTGCGGAATGGCTAGGATGTATTGAATAAATAGAAAAGGGAAGCTAGTAGATTCAAACATTGCTGCACTTTGATGAGCAAGAAGTGCAACGGTACAAAGTGGCAGTAAACTTGCATCGTTAGGTAGAGTCCAGAAAGATATGTGAACAAGCCAGGATATGATTTTTTATGTGTACAAGATAGAGAAAGATGCTAAGTAGGGTTGAGCATTCCGATACTGCAAATATCGGGTATCGGCCGATATTGGCTGTATCGGAATTCCGATTCCGAGTACCGATATTTTCGTCTTATCGGATACCGGAATCGGGATTGTCACTGTCACTGTCAGTGTCCGTCGGTCGGGTCTGTCAGGAGTCAGCGGCACTTACCTGGCAGAAGATCTCCGGCGGTCACGTCCTGGACTGCTTCATGGCCGCAATCTTCTTTCCCCGGCGGTCACATGCAGTTTCTCGCGATAACTGCAGTGACTGCTGGGTAATCCCGGCCGTAAAGCAGTCAGTCCGATGACGTCACCGCCGGGGAAGCAGGTAATCAGCTGTGCTGCGTCGCGATGACAGGCTCTGCCTGTCATTGCGATGTAGCAGAGTTGGATCGTCGTGGGACTGTCGTTATGGACTGCGTCGGACAGGTGGTATACTGTTGGTTTGTTTTTTTTCTTTTTTTACAGGAGATCGATGGCGTCGCAGGAATGAGAGTGCAATAAAAGAAATGAAAATGTGTTGTCTCTTTTATTTCATTAAAATACTTTTTTCTTGCTTTGTCTTTTTTTTATGCATTTAATAACTTTGGGATTAATAATGGATCGGTGTCTTATTGACACCTCTCCATTATTAACCGGGCTTATTGTCACCGTGCAATCAACGGTGACAATTAACCCCTTATTACCCCACTTGCCACCGCTACAGGGCAAGTGGGAAGAGCCGGGTAAAGTGCCACAATTGGCACATCTTTTGATGCGCCAAATGTGGGGCTGCTGTAGCCTGGTATTATCAGGCTGTTGAGGGCCAAAATCCATGGGCCTTGACAGTCTTTTAATACCAGGCCGCAGCAGTCTGCATTTTACTTGGCTGGTTAACAAAAATAGGGGGGATCCCCACGCCGTTTTTTTTTCGAGGGGATCCCCTATTTTTGTTAACCAGCCAAGCTAAGCAGACTGCTGTGGCCTGGTATTATCAGGCTGGCAAGGTCCATGGATATTGGATCCTTACCAGCCTGAAAAACCAGGCCTCAGCGGTCTGCTTCATCTGGCTGGTTAACAAAAAAGGGGGGACCCCACGCCAATTTTTTTCGAGGGGATCCCCTATTTTTGTTAATCAGCCAAGATATGCAGACTGCTGTGGCCTGGTATTATCAGGCTGGCAAGGTCCATGGATCTTGGCTCCTTAACAGCCTGAAAATCCAGGCCTCAGCGGTCTGCTTCATCTGGCTGGTTAACAAAAATAGGGGGGACCCCACGCCAATTTTTTTCGGGGGATCCCCTATTTTTGTTAATCAGCCAAGATATGCAGACTGCTGTGGCCTAGTATTATCAGGCTGGCAAGGTCCATGGATCTTGGCTCCTTAACAGCCTGAAAATCCAGGCCTCAGCGGTCTGCTTCATCTGGCTGGTTAACAAAAATAGGGGGGACCCCACGCCATTTTTTTTCGAAGGGAACCCCTATTTTTGTTAATCAGTTCCCTCTGACGTCACTGATTGTGTCCTGGCTGACCTGAAGTGAAAGTGGAAAGCAATCAATTAAGCTTTCCACTTAAGGGCCCGTCTCACATAGCGATATCGCTACCGAGATCGCTGCTGAGTCACTAGTTTTGTGACGCAGCAGCGAGCTCACCAGCGATATCGCTGTGTGTGACATTCAGCGACGATCAGCCCCCCTGCCCGGTATCGCTGATCGTCGCTGAAATGTCAGGACCTTTTTTTGATCGCTGGTTTCCCGCTGACAGGCACACATCGCTGCGTGTGACAGGCGGGAGACCAGCGATCCGCTGGTAACCAAGGTACACAGCGGTTTCCAGGGCGGGCTGTGCTAGAAACCCGCTGTGTACCTTGGATACCAGCGCCCTGATGCAGGGAGCTGGTATCCAAGGTACACAGCGGGTTCCAAGCGCTGCGCGGTGCCTGGAAACCCGCTGTGTACCTTGGTTACCGGATCGCTGGTCTCCCGCCTGTCACACGCAGCGATGCGTGCCTGTCAGAGGGAAACCAGCGATCAAAAAAAGGTCCTGACATTTCTGCGACGATCAGCGATACCCGGCAGGGGGGCTGATCGTCGCTGAATGTCACACACAGCGATATCGCTGGTGAGCTCGCTGCTGCGTCACAAAACTAGTGACTCAGCAGCGATCTCGGTAGCGATATCGCTATGTGAGACGGGCCCTTAAGCGATGTTACCCGCAGTGTCGCTGTCCCAGATCGCTGCCTGAGCTGCCTGTTTGGCAGCTCAGCAGCGATCATGTAGCGATACACCAGCGATCCTGACAAGTGCATATCGTTGTCGGGATCGCTGGTGTATCGTTATGTGACACCCAGCCTTTACTCTCCTGTCAGGCAGGAGAGGAACTCATTCATTTGGGGTTTACTGTGAGGCTGCAGCATTAGCTGCGGTCCCTGCAGTAAACATTAACCCTTTCTGAAGGATTACACCGTGGGACCTGACTGTGCATGGGATAGGTAAGAATAATTTTGCTTTTTTATTTTATTTTTATTACAGGAAATGGTTTTTGCAGTAAAATAAAAGATGGTCAAAAACATGTGTCTTTATTTCATTAAAATGATTTTTAATTAAAGTGTGTGTGTTTTATTTTTATTTCATGCAATAGGATTAATAATTGATAGTTGTCTAATTGACAGCTCTCAATTATTAACCTGGCTTAAGGTCACCTTTCAATAGCAAGGTGGCTTTAACCCCATATTAACCCATTCGCCACCGCTACAGGGCAATGGGAATAGACGGGCAAAGTGCCAGAAAGGGCGAATCTAATTATAGATTTGTCTTTCCTGGGGTGTCTGGGGGCAGATGTTAGTAGCCGGGGGGGGCAAAAATAATGGTCCCTCTCTGGGCTATTATTATCTGCCCCCACTCACTGGCTTTGTCTGTCTGGTTGCGAAAATAGGGCGGGAGCCCACGCATTTTTTTTCAGCAATTTTACACCTCATATATATATATACATGTCATTGAATTTGTGACACATATATATATATATTTATATTTGTAGTTCATACACTTCTACATAGTATAATAGCCGCTAATTCAATTGCCGGCTTTTGTGAAAATGCAGAACCCGACATGAAATGACACTTGGTGTACATAGGGTTAACCATGTTTTTTCATGTCCTTTGCTATCTAATTTGCACAAACAATTAAATCAGACTATGTGTGCAAAATTTCACACCTGTAGGGGTTAATTAAAGGTGTAAATTCGTAGCAAAAAAGTCCGTTTTTTTTACAACGAATTTACACCTTTAATTAACCCCTACAGGTGTGAAATTTTGCACACATAGTCTGATATTTAATTGTTTGTGCAAATTAGATAGCAAAGGACATGAAAAGGCATGGTTAACCCTATGTACACCAAGTGTCATTTCATGTCAGGTGACCCGACATGAAATGACACTTGGTGTACATAGGGTTAACCATGTCTTTTCATGTCCTTTGCTATCTAATTTGCACAAACAATTAAATCAGACTATGTGTGCAAAATTTCACACCTGTAGGGGTTAATTAAAGGTGTAAATTCGTAGCAAAAAAGTCCGTTTTTTTTACAACGAATTTACACCTTTAATTAACCCCTACAGGTGTGAAATTTTGCACACATAGTCTGATTTAATTGTTTGTGCAAATCAGATAGCAAACGACATGAAAAGACATGGTTAACCCTATGTACACCAAGTGTCATTTCATGTCGGGTGCTTCTGTCTTTTCACTGAAGCCGGCTTTACCCGGCAATTGAATGAGAGGATATTTTACTATGTAGAAGTGTATAAACTATACATATATGTATATATATATATACGTCACAATGACATGTATATATATATATATATATATATATATATATATATATGTATTCTATGTGTGTATATTTAGTGTTTACAAGGAAAGAATGGGGTTTTTTTAGTTGCGATATTTTGTTCCCAAAGACTTACATGGGACTTCCGGTATCGGTATCGGGTATCGCCGATATTTTAGTGATATCGGCGATACCATTCCGATTCCGATACTTTAGGATATCGGAAAGTATCGCTCAACCTAATGCTAAGCCATCACCACCCCCATATGGTGAAGGGAAATATTGGACATGTTCAGTCTGTTCTCAACAGAATCCATGGTACAGGGACACTTGTGTAGCATGCGGTGCCCCCCACCTCTCCCTAGTCATTATATCAGTAGAAGAAAGTGCAAATCTCCCTACACAAAACGCTACATGTAGCCCCCAGACACAACAGTCCACAGCTAGTTCTTCACAGGGGGGTGGTATAGCTACAGGGCTGCTAGCATGGAACCATGACACTGATCCACCGCAGCCTCAGCAAGGAAGTGGGAAATCCCCATGCAGCAAGACAACTTTAAAGCCCAAATCTCACCCAGTGTATGCACCAAGTACACCATGTCACTTCTTATCTGATGAAGATGAAGATGCAACGTCACACATGCTGCCCAATACTAGGGAAGAAAACACACAAGCACCAATAGAGCAGGGACAGGTAGAGGCACCATCCTATGAGCCCTTCATCCCAAGCCAGGTGATCAGTATGCTGCCAGACCCAGGGATACACCCCATGCCATTTTGCCAAAAAATGCAGCAGATCCAGCGAACGTATGCAGCAGCCTGGACTGATCTCTGGACCGTAATGGAAATAAAAGCAGGTGATGCATTCTGGCCAATTATGAGAGAACACTTCAAGCTTCCAACAGAGTTAGATGCGTATGCCTGGGAGACAGGACCAAAGCTAATTGAGCAACTCAGAGAATGGGCCAAAAGCAGACTGACAGGACAAACTCTCAGCCTACATGTCACGAGTCAAGACATGACAGAGTCTGTGGAGAAGTTCCATGACAGAGTGATGCAAGTGTTTCAAGATTTGGGCCTCATTACCCATGATCAGACACACAGACGGATGTTGGCACAGGCTTTTGTGCATGGACTGAGAGAATCAATCAGGAAACCACTGGTAGCAGCCAGGCCTGAGTACACGTCAATAGCAATGGACACCCTGCTCACAGTAGCAAAAAGGATTGAGTCCCGCCGGGACAGAAGGAATGTCAAGTGTTACAACTGTGGCAAGCTTGGCCATTACCGGAACCGCTGCAGAGAACCCCTACGACCCACCACTTTGTCTAGAGAAGCAAGCCAAGGAAGAAACACAGAAAGCAGTGAAGAACCCCGTCCATAGGACAAGAGCACACCAAGTCCACAAGGAACCCCACCAGTGGGACCAATATCCTGAGAGTGGATGGCGTAGTCATATCTTTTCTTGTGGAACTCCGCAACCTCACCTACCTATCAGAATCTTCTGCTTCCTGCATGGGAATTGATGGTCAAGTCAGATATTTCCAGATTATGAAGCCCCTGAGCATGTGGACTCAGCCAGAACACTCCATCATGTCCCAGTTTGTTGTGTAAAAAACCTGCACCCTCAACCTATTGGGAGTGGACCTACTGCAGAAGCTGAAAGCGACCAGAGTGTTCCAGGAAGATGGGACCATGACACTTTCTTCACCCCTGACCCAAGAAGAAACAGGAACCTCAAACAACCACACTGCAGACCTATCACAGGAGGTGCTGGACATAGTACCAGAGAAAACCACTCCATCACCCAGGGTCAAGATGTCTCTGACCAACTGAAGGTCTAAGTGAGCTCGCCTAAGAAGACGGCCTGAGAACTTTGACATTGGCCAGGATATTCAACTCAAGAAGGACTCTACTCGCTTCATGGAATGGCAACACCTCATCCAGCTCTAACGCCAGAGGTTCATCTTTTACAAGCACCAGGAGGTGCCCCCTGCAATCAACCAGTTCACCCAGGCCCTAGACCGGAAAAAGGCCACTCAGCTCTTCAAACTTGTGCACAAATACTGACCTGAGACCAAGCTGGAGAAAAAGAAACTACTGATGGCCCGTGCTGAGAAAAAAAGCAGCCGTTTAAGGAGACGTCCCAACAAGAAGACCCCCTGTGACCAGAACAGGTGCTAACACAGTAACTGTCTTGGTGGAGAACAAGAAAGCCAGCTGGTCGTCATCTCTCATGATGTGGATCCTAGTAGACGGCTTGTTTTCCCGCCAGCTCTGCACCAGCAGATGGGAGTCCCCTGCCACATACTGAAGGACAAGGCCAAACTGGGCTGCCTCGCCCATCGGAATCAATCCCAGCTTTCCACAGTGAAGAAAAAGATTGTAAACCCCACTGAGTTCAGAATGGTGCAAGGCCTGGAGGCCGCGAAAGAGGCTACGGTATTTGAAACCCCAACAGTGCTGAACCATCACACTCTGCTCTCAAGAGTCCCAGTCACCGCAAAGGTATTCACGGTGATCAACCTGGCCAGTACCTTCTTCAGTGTTTCCCCTCCACCTGGAGGCCTGCTTTCACGCACCAGTGCAGTGCATATGGACAATGTTGCCTCAAGGTGCTCAAAACAAGCCCTTTAAGTTTCACCAAGACAATGTCCTCCATCCTCGTCAACTGGATTGCAGAATATGCAAGAGTCACTCTTCTACAACACGTGGATGACCTTCTATTTTGTGTGGTTGACATCAACACCTGCACAGTCTATTCCTTGTCTCTCCTACTCTATCTGGAAGAACAGCAACGCAAGGTCTGGAAGAACAAAGTCCAGTGATGCCAGAAGCAAGTTACATCCCTGGGACACTGTATTGCCCACAAGACGAAACACATGTCAAAAGACTGGAAGACCACTGTGGAGAAGATGGCTCCCCCAACAAATCCAAGAATGCTGCAGGCCTTCCCTGGTCTAGTGTCATATTGCAGAACCTGGATCCCTGATGCCTCAGTCCTAATGCAGCCTCTGTGCGCTTGCATCAACGCAACCCCGCTCCTTCTATCAGACGCAGCCTTCAACCCATTCAGGAGATTGGAAGAACTCCACAGTCTCAGCGGCAATACCAGGCCTACCTGACTATGAAAAGTCTTTCCGTCTACCTGATGGAAGAAAGAAGGTCATGCTACTGGAGTCCTGGCACGGATTCACGGGGGAAAACAGAGACTTTTAGGCTGCCTCTCAGCCCGCTTGGATCCAGTTGCAAGAAGAGCACCCTCCTGCCTGATGGCAGTATCCGCAGCACACACCCTCCTGGACAAGGTTGCTGACATCACTCTTGGACAGCTACTGGAAACTCTCACTCCGCATGACATCTTGGCAATCTTCGATCAAGCTCAACCAACAGTAATCTCCCCACAGCCAGGCATCTTTGTGGCGCCTCTATTGCCTTTGTCTCATAATGTCACCGTCTCCAGACCTACAGTCCTCAGCCCGGCCACTCTACTCCCACTCCCAAGGGGGGATACTTGGATGGCTCCAGATTTGCAGATGATGAAGAAGTTTCAACACAGGAAGTGCAGTGACCAGCAATCAAGAAATCCTGTGGTCCAGAAGTCTGTCACCTAGCCTGTCAGCCCAGGAAGCAGAATTGATAGCGCTGACGAAGGCCTGTCAGATGGCAGAAGGCAAGACTGCAAACATCTACATGGACTACAGTTACTCGCATGGCATAGCACATGACTTTAGACCCATCTGGGCTACAAGGGACTTCATCACAGCAAACGGGACAACCGTGAAGCATCATGGAGCCTTCAGGGACCTACCGGGTATACTCCAACTTCCAAAATGGTGGCAATTTGAAAAATCAAAGTGCATGGAAAACTGAAAACAGAAGAGGCGTGAGGCAATAACATGGCGGACATGGCAGCCAAAGAAGCAGCCAAAGGAAGACAACATGGAGAAGTGGGAGAGGTCGTAGAGCCGGACGGCTACTACATGACGACTGAAGACAAGAAACCTGACAAAGAGACGTCCTGGGATCTGCTCAAGAAGTTACAAGACCAAGCTTCAAAAGGAGAAGAAGAGCTGAATGCGAAAAAAAAAAAAAGCAACACGTGAAGAAGGAAGGCTATCAATAATAGACTTCAAACTCTGCCTACCACAAAGTATGCACCCTATGGTGGTCCAATGGGTACATGGACCCACATCCACATATCAAAGACACAGATGAATGATCTGATTGGTGCTTACTGTTTCGCTTCAGGGATCTCCACCCTAACAGCCAAATTCACCAGCAGCTGTCTGACCTGCGGCAAATGCAAGCCTGGACGTATGGAAGAAAGACCCCCTCACCTCATCTGGAAAGACCACTCTACCAGCTTCAAAGGATCCAGATAGACCACATCCAGATATCGCCAAGTGAAGGATTCAAATACGCCATTGTGGTAAAAAGAAGAATTTTCAAGATGAATAGAAGCCTTCCAAGTCAGCAAAGACTACTGCAACGAAGCTACTTTCAGAAAATAGTGTGCAGATACGGGGTTCCAGAAATGATAGAAAGTGATCAGGGACCCGCATTCACAGCAAATCTGACACACAAGACCCGATTAGCAGTAGGGTCAGATTTAGGCCTACACACTCCTTACCACCCCCAGAGCAGCAGGAAGGTAGAAAAACTGAACGAAACACTTAAGAATAGAATGCTGAAAAATTGCCCAAGAGACACGCAAACCATGGCATGACACACTCCTAATTGCACTGTTTAGCGTAAGGCACACTCCCAGAGACCCAGAAAAAGCTGTTTCGTGCCTGCATCTTCTGCTAACAGATAAGACATTTTCTTCTTTTAGTTTTTTGGTGCCTGCATTTTGTCCTGCACTTCTGTGGGGGTCTGCCGGGTCCCCTTCGGGGGCTTATGCTCCTCTCAGTTTAGTTCAGCCACTGTTTGTTCATTTGCCTTTTCCAGTTTTTTCAGTGGTTGCTGTTTAATTTTTGTTACACCAGAGAACTAATTTAGGTGGTAGAGGTCGTGTGATCTCAGGTGTTTTTGTAATTAGTAGAGTTGGTATTTTTCAGGGTTTTTTTTGGGGTTGCAGTAAGTGCCTTTCCTATCCTTTTCTATCTAGACAGATTGGGCCCCAGCGTTTGCTCATTCTATTTTCTGTCTGTGTCTGTATTTCCTCTTGTCTAACCGCCATTACATGTTTGGGGGCTTCCTATGTTCTTTGGGGATCTGCTCCGGGGCAGATAGCTTTCCTTTTTCTATCTTTAGGTGTAGTTAGCTTCTCAGGCTGTGACGAGGCGTCTAGGACCAACGTAGGAACGCTCCACGGCTGCCTTTAGTTGTGGTGGTTAGTCAGGGTACTGCAATCCCATAGATTCCAACCTCTCTGGTGTATTACTTTTTTTGCCTGCTCTCCTCAGCTACCAAATCATAACACTTATGTAATTGAATTGGTCAAAAACTAATGTCCATTCTCGAGTTTTTCTCCTCACTGCCAGATTTGATGATCCTGTCCAAGAGCCCCAGATGACATCAACCTCTGTGTAACTAGAGGGAAAGCCTGTTTGAATCCACGTATCGCATTGCAAGGAAGCTCCCGTACCAGGAGAGACACCTAAGCCATGAAGGATGTCGTGGATGCTCTGACTGACCAGACAGATGACCAGATGACCTACCTGATGAGTTCAAGGCCAGAGACCAAGTTAAAGCAGGATTTGAGTCACTATTGCCACTAGTAACTATAAACAAAAATGTTGATTGGATAAATTACATCTATTATAACCAGCAGAGATTTGTTAACTTCACCATAGATGCTGTAAAAGGTTTGGCAGCACAGTTAGGCCCCACTTCCATTATGGCATTCCAGAATAGAATGGCTTTGGATATGATTCTAGCTGAGAAAGGAGGTGTTTACAAAATGATCAAAGACACCTGTTGCACCTACATCCCAGACAACACTGGCCCAAATAGTAAAGTCACAATGGCAATACAGAAACTTACTGAGTTATCAGAGGAACTGAAACAGAACTCAGGTGTCACTGACCCATGGGATCGATACTTTGGGTGGATGAGTGGGTGGCAGAAAATGTTGGCACAGGTTGGGACAGCCATTATGGGGGTTCTCATTTTTGCATTAATTACTGGCTGCTGTGTTATTCCTTGTATCCGCAGGATAATGGAAAAAACTGTTCAGGAGACAACCAATTTGATGCCACTCACCATCTTGGACCTCGCACCAGTCCGGATGGAACTGCCTGGCTTGACCAGATCTCCGAACTACCTCCAGACTGAGAATACACATCCTTGATGAAACATCATATCAACTATGAGATTATAATTGCAAACACATAAACCCCCGACAGGGACAG
>JARQOD010000006.1:215469395-215536696 GCA_033576555.1 Oophaga sylvatica | reverse complement strand
GGCACCGGGAGGAGGTCGCCAGGATGGAAGCCAGCTGGCGTGCCCTAAAACTAAACTTGGAGCGGCGCCAATCCCTCTTACCTGAAGTGTCTGTACTGGAAGGTGAGGCACCCGTTCTAGTAGAGGAGTCCGTGCGGGCATCCCAGCCCTTGCAATGTGATCCGGTTGACGTTGTCGCAGTGGAGGCACCCGTTCCTGCAAAAACCTCTGCACCGGCAGCACCCCAGATCCCGCTGTCTGCCCTCGTCGCTGAGACAGAAGAAGCGACACCCGTCCTCATGGAGGAGGCCGCGCAGGCACCAGAGGTCTACCAGTCTGTACCGGAGCCCCGACTGTCATCTGTTCCAGAGCCGGCTGCTTCCTCCGCAGGTGAGCGCCGCCAGGACTGGGGGCGCCAGGAGAGCTGCCGCAAACCGGACATCATAAGCTGCAGTTTGATGGTGGAGACGTGGAGATGCTGGAGGAGAATTACAACCGGCGTCAGGAGGAAGAGTGGAGACGTTGGGAGAAGGAAGCAGAGCGACAAAGGGAGCAGCGCGAATCCCAGAAACTTCGCCAACGTCACATCGAGAAGGACCGGGCAGATAAGGACCGGATGAGAAAAGATAAAGGTACCCTGAGGGAGCCGCGGCGTAAGGGTGCAGTACGGAGCTTTAAATTGAAAGGTGGTTGGGGCTTCATCCAGGAGCCTGGACTTTATTTAGAAGTCTTTGTGACCCGGTGGGACGTGGAGACTCACCTCCCAGAAGGACACCCGGGGAGGGACCTGTTGCCAGGAGACTTGGTGACTTACACCCGACACTGGGGTTACAATGGATGGTACGCCCTAAATGTTACCAGGTTCGACCCCTACTCCCCAGAGTGTCAGGAAACTGACAGACCCTCCGAGCCTTCAGCCTCCCCCAACCAGGCCTCTGCACAAGTGCCCACCCCACGCCGTAAATCTCCCCAGCCTCCCTCAGTGGTCTCCTCAGCAGCCCCAGCTATGGACATGATAACTATAGCTGGCCCGTACCCGGCGCCTGTTAGGCCCCCTGGGGTTTGTTCAGTCCGGGACATAGGGGTCCAGACCCGGAGGGAGATGAAAGAGGTGGCCACACAGACCCAGATAGCGGGTCACGACTTGACTGTACAGGCCACACGACGTCATCAGGTCCTGGTGGTCCTTGGTGTCTCGGATGTTTGGCAAGCATCAGAAGAGTACCAGGTGGTACCTGGAACACCCCTGCCAAAGAATTATAAATAACCCGGACAGGGTCCCTGTATGTAAATAGTTAAATATGTAAATAGTTAAATTGTTGATGTACCCGGACGGGTGAATGTTCATAAAAAATTTTTTTAATTTAATAAAAAACACAACACAGTTTTCATTACTTTTATTACAGTCTCATCTTGCGACGCCATCGATCTCCTGTAAAAAAATGAAAAAAAAAACCAGCAGTATACCACCTGTCCGACGCAGTCCATAGTAACGAGTGTCCCACGACGATCCAGCTCTGCTACATCAGAATGACAGGCAGAGCCTGTCATCCCGGCGCAGCACAGCTGATTACCTGCTTCCCCAGCGGTGACGTCATCGGACTGACTGCTTTACGGCCGGGATTACCCAGCAGTCACTGCAGTTATCGCGAAAAACTGCATGTGACCGCCAGGGAGAAGATAATGGCGGCCATCAAGCAGTCCAGGACGTGACCGCCGGAGATCTTCTGCCAGGTAAGTGCCGCTGACTCCTGACAGACCCGACCGACGGACACTCACAGTGACAGTGACAAATCCGATTCCGGTATTCGATATGACGAAAATATCGGTATTCGAAATCGAAAGGTCGATACAGCTAATATCGGCCGATATCCGATATTTGCAGTATCGTATCGCTCAACACTAACGATGAGTCTAATGTCACTGATCAAGCTGAAAGAACCTTGTTGGCATTAAATCAGGGTCTTGAGGACGCTGAGTTATACTGTCAGAAATTCCGAAAATGGGCAGTCCTAACCAAATGGAATGATGATGCTTTGGCAGCCCTTTTTCGGAAGGGGTTGTCAGAGAATGTAAAAGATGTTATGGTGGGTTTCCCTGCTCCCTCTGGTCTCAATGATTCTATGTCATTAGCAATTCAAATTGACAGACGTTTGCGTGAGCATAGAGGTATGCGTGGAATAGTGTTGCCTTGTGAGCCAGCTTCTGAACCCATGCAGTGTGATAGAGTGGCTTCTGGGGCACAGCGTCATGAGTTTCGAAAACGCAATGGGTTATGTTTCTATTGTGGTGACGCCTCTCATGCTATTTCTGTCTGCCCTAAGTGGGGAAGACGTTTGCATGCTCAGTTGTCTTGGGTAGTGTTCAGACTAAATTTCTGTTGACTGTTACCCTGATTTGCTCCTTGTCCACTTTTTCTGCTCAGGCTTTTGTTGATTCAAGAGCAGCAATTAACCTGATGGATTTTGATTTTGCCAAACGTTGTGGGTTTCCCTTGAAATCCCTACGGAAGTCTATTCCCCTACTGGGGATTGATTCTACCCCTTTGGCTGAGAATAAACCCCAGTTTTCTACTCAGGTGATAATGAGGGTTGAACCTGATCATCAGGAGAGTTGCAAATTTTTGGTACTGTATAATCTGCATGACATTATTATACTAGGTTTCCCTTGGTTACAGTCTCATAATCCTGTTTTGGATTGGAGATCTGTGTCTGTGACCAGTTGGGGCTGCCAATGTGTTAATGCCAACACTCCTGTTTTTTCTGCCTCTCCCCAGTCTCAGGAAGTTCCTGACTTTTTGACTGATTTTTCTGATGTGTTTAGCTAAAGTAAATCTGCATCCTTGCCCCCCCATAGGAGCTATGACTGTTCTATTGAATTAGTGCCTGGTAGTAAATTCCCTAAAGGTCGCCTTTTTAACTTGTCTGTACCTGAACATGACGCGATGCAGTCTTATATCAAGGAGTCATTGGAGAAGGGTCATATCAGACCATCCTCTTCACCCTTGGGTGCCGGTTTTTTCTTTGTGGCCAAAAAGGATGGTTCATTAAGGCCGTGTATTGATTATCGTCTCTTGAACAAGAATACTGTGAAATATCAATATCCGTTACCCTTGATTTCTGACCTATTTTCCAGGGTGAAAAGTGCTACCTGGTTTACCAAGCTTGACCTCAGGGGGGTGTATAACCTTATTCGCATTAAGCACGGGGATGAATGGAAGACGGCGTTTAATACCTCAGAGGGGCATTTTGAGTACCTAGTGATGCCCTTTGGGCTCACTAATGCTCCTTCCGTCTTCCAGTCCTTCATGAATGACATTTTCAGGGATTTTGTGGATAAATTTCTGATTGTTTATTTGGATGATATCTTGATTTTTCAATGACTGGGACTCTCATGTGAAACATGTTCGGACTGTGTTACAGATTTTGAGAGAGAATGCTCTGTATGTGAAGGGATCAAAGTGTCTTTTTGGCGTACAGAGGATCTCATTTCTGTGATTCATTTTGTTTCCATCTATTATTGAAATGGACCCGGTCAAGGTTCAGCCATCTGTGATTGGGTCCAACCTACTTCATTAAAGGCTCTTCAGAGATTCTTGGGTTTTGCCAATTTTTATCGTAAATTTATTGGTACCGTATATACTCATGTATAAGCCGACCCGTGTATAAGCCGACCCCCCTAATTTTGCCACAAAAAACTGGGAAAACTTATTGACTCGTGTATAAGCCTAGGGTGAAAAATGATTATGCCCCATATGATGCTCCACAGATTATGCCCCCATATGCTGCACAGATTATGCCCAATATGCTCCACAGATTATGCCCCCATATGCTCCAGATTATGCCCCCATATGCTCCAGATTATGCCCAATATGCTCCACAGATTATGCCCCTATATGCTCCAGATTATGCCCCCATATGCTCCAGATTATGCCCAATATGCTTCAGAGATTATGCCCCCATATGCTCCAGATTATGCCCCCATATGCTCCAGATTATGCCCCCATATATTCCACAGATTATGCCCCCATATGCTCCAGATTATGCCCCATATGCTCCAGATTATGCCCCATATGTTCCACAGTTTATGCCTCCATATGCTCCATATTATGCCCCCATATGTTCCACAGCTTATGCCCCCATATGCTCCATATTATGCCCCCATATGCTGCATATTATGCCCCCATATGTTCCAAAGCTGATGCCCCATATGCTCCAGATTATGCCCCCATATGCTCCATATTATGCCCCCATATGCTCCATATTATGCCCCCATATGTTCCAAAGCTTATGCCCCCATATTATGCCCCCATATGCTCCAGATTATGCCCCCATATGCTCCATATTATGCCCCCATATGTTCCACAGCTTATGCCCCCATATGTTCCACAGCTTATGCCCCCATATGTTCCACAGCTTATGCCCCATATGCTCCATATTATGCCCCCATATGCTCCATATTATGCCCCCATATGTTCCAGATTATGCCCCATATGCTGCTGCAAAAGAAAAAAAAAATCCATACTCACCTCTCGTCGCTGGGGGCCAGGTGCCGGGGTCCTGAGCAGGCGGGGACCCCGGCGCGCTATGGGGGACAGGTGCCAATGTCACAGCTCGCTCAGGACCCCGGCACCTGAGATATTTACCCGTCCTCTCTGCACCGCAGCGCTGCGTCCTCTTCCTGGTCCTCGGCAGTGAATGATCAGGCAGGGGGCGCGGCGCTCACTAATGACGTCATCGCGCCCTCTGCTGATCATTCACAGACGAGGACGCAGCCTGCAGCGTGGAACAGGACAGGTAAATATCGCTATACTCACCCCTCCACCACGCGTCCCTGCAGCCTCTCCTCTTCTCCCGGCGCTCTCCGCAGCGCTTCCTTCCAACAGCGGTCACATGGTACCGCTCATTATATTCATGACTTTAATGAGCGGTGCCATGTGACCGCTGCAGGAAGGAGCTGGAGATCGTGGGAGAAGCAGGGGGCTGCAGAGACCGCGGCGGCGGAGAGGTGAGTGTAATCCGACACCCCCGCTCCCCCTCCCCGCCGACCCCCGTATATGACCCGCGTATAAGCTGAGAGGGGGACTTTCAGCCCTAAAAAATGGGCTGAAAATTTCGGCTTATACACGAGTATATACGGTAATTTCTCTGTTATTGTTAAACCATTGACTGATTTGACCAAAAAGGGTTCTGATGTGGTGAATTGGCCTCCTGAGGCAGTCTCTGCGTTTCAGGAACTTAAGCACAGATTCACTTCTGCTCCTGTTCTACGGCAGCCTGATGTTTCTCTGCCAGTTCAGGTGGAGGTTGATGCCTCTGAAATTGGGGCAGGTGCCGTTTTGTCCCAAAGAGATCCTGAGACCTCTAAAAGTAACCCTTGTGCCTTTTTCTCTTGAAAATTTTCTCCAACTGAACGTAATTATGACGTGGGTAATCGGGAGTTATTGGCCATGAAGTGGGCTTTTGAAGAGTGGAGTCATTGGCTGGAGGGAGCCAAACATCAGATGGTGGTCCTCATGGACCATAAGAATCTGGTTTATCTGGAATCAGCCAAGCGACTTAATCCTAGACAGGCCAGGTGGGCCTTGTTTTTCACATGTTTTAATTTTGTGGTTTCCTTTCTTCCTGGCACTAAGAATGTTAAGGCGGATGCCCTCTCGAGGAGTTTCCTTGCGGACTCTCCTGAGTTATCTGATCCTGCTGTTATTTTGAAAGAGGGTGTAGTTCTTTCCGCCATCTCGCCCAATTTGAGACTGGCTCTGGAAGGGTGTCAGGAGGATAAACACGAGCGCTGCCCTATTGGGAAATTGTTTGTCCCAGACCGGTGGAAAAAGAGTGTGATGTCTGAGATTCATTGTTCCGCGTTGGCCGGTCATCTCGGAATTTTTGGTACCAGAGACTTGGTGAGTCGGTCCTTTGGTGGCCTACTTTGTCTCGTGACTTCAGGGAGTTTGTGCAGTCCTGTGGGACTTGCTCTCGCTCCAAGCCTTGCTCTCGCTCTAGTGGTTTGTTGATGCCATTGCCTGTGCCCAAGAGACCATGGACCCATATCTCTATGGATTTTATTTCCGACCTCCCTGTTTCTCAGAGAATGACCATTATCTGGGTGATTTGTGATAGGTTTTCCAAGATGATACAACTTGTGCCATTACCTAAGTTGCCTTCCTCCTCCGAATTGGTGCCTTTGTTCCTTCACCACGTGGTTCGGTTACACGGCATTCCTGAGAACATTGTGTCTGACAGAGGAGTCCAGTTTGTTTCCAGATTTTGGAGGACTTTTTCTAAACTTGGTGTTCAATTGTCTTTCTCCTCTGCTTTTCATCCTCAGACCAATGGACAAACTGAGAGAACAAACCAGACATTGGAGACTTATCTGAGATGCTTTGTGTCTGCTGATCAAGATGACTGGGTCTCTTTTTTGCCTTTGGCTTAGTTTGCTCTTAATAATAGGGCTAGCTCTGCCACTTAGATGTCTCCATTTTTCTGCAATTTTGGGTTTCACCCTCGATTTTCTTCAGGACAGACGGAGGCTTCTGTCTGTTCAGGTGTTGACTCTGTTGTGGAGCGTATGCAGCAGATTTGGGACCAGGTAGTGGAGAGGTTGTCCCTCTCTCAAGAGAAGGCCCAGCGGTTTGCCAACCGGCATAGGACTGATGGTCCTCGGTTTAAAGTGGGGGACTTGGTCTGGTTGCCCTCAAGAAATATCCCTATGAGAGTTGCATCTCCTAAGTTTAAGCCTAGGTTCATTGGACCTTATAAGATCATGGAGATTCTTAATCCTGTTTCCTTTCATTTACTTCTTCCAGGGACATTTAAGATCCATAACGTGTTCCACAAGTCCTTATTGAAGAGGTTTGTCGAGCCAGTGGTTCCTATGGCTGTGCCTCCTGACCCTGTTTTGGTTGAGGGCAATTTGGAGTATGTGGTTGAGAAAATATTGGATTCTCGTTTTTCTAGACGGAAACTCCAGTATTTGGTTAAGTGGAGAGATTATGGTCAGGAGGACAATTCTTGGGTGTTTGCTTCGGACATCCATGCTAGGAGACTGATCCGTGCGCATCACCGAGCTCATCCTGACCGACCTGGCTGCACAAATGAGGGTTCGGTGACCCCTCCTCAAGGGGGGGTACTGTTGTGAATGTTTTGGAAATGAATTTTGAGCAGAAGCTCCCTCTGGTGGTTACAAACAGTACTGAACCATTCAATGAGGATTGGCAATCAGGATTCACAGACTGGCTTGATATAAGGGAGGTTCCCTCCCGTCATGGTTGCCGGTGATCAATTTTTCTTGTCTCAACTGTGGTTCCTGGTTCACTTGGAAGTTTGCTGAGTCTTGCCTCTTCTTCTGCTTTCAGATAAGATATTTTCTGTTTTGTTTTTGTGCTTACCATTTGCATATTTCTCTGCATTTCTGTGAGGTTAGCCAGGTTCCCCCCCCCCCCCCCGGGGGCTTGGGCTCCTCTCGGTTCCGCTGGAGCCACTGTTGTTTGTTCATTTGCCTTTTCCAGTTTTTTCAGTGGCTGCGGCTTAGTTTTGTTACACCAGAGAACTGATTTAGGTGGTAGAGGTCGTGTAATCTCAGGTGTTTTTGCAATTAGTAGCGTTGGCATTTTTTAGGGTTTTTTTGGATTGCAGTGAGTATCCTTTCTATCCTTTTCTGTCTAGGCAGATTGGGCCCCAGCGTTTGCTCATACTATTTTCTGTCTGTGTCTGTATTTCCTCTTGTCTAACCGCCATTACATGTTTGGGGGCTTCCTATGTTCTTTGGGGATCTGCTCCAGGGCAGATAGCTTTCCTCTTTCTATCTTTAGGTGTAGTTAACCTCTCAGGCTGTGACGAGGCATCTAGGACCAACGTAGGAACGCTCCACGGCTGCCTTTAGTTGTTGTGGTTAGTCAGGGTACTGCAATCCAATAGATTCCAACCTCTCTGGTGTATTGCCGTTTTTGCCTGCTCTCCTCAGCTACCAAAACATAACATGCCTGTGTCTGACAATGGAAAACTTGACCAGGAGGAAGTGGACTGCCCCACTACCATCCTGTAGTCCACTTCAAAAATAAAAGCCCATGGCAGGTTTTCTTAAATCTGCCTTGGACAAATAGCTTGCCCAAGACCAACACTTACTTTTATTTTGCATTGCAATCGCAGCTATACCTGTGACTGCAGTGCACTCCCGCGGCCTAAATGCCCTTCTGTATGCATCCTGGGGGACACATAGTGACCCTCACATATAACACAGGACACTGCATCACATACTCCGCCTCTGTTCAAACTTGTGGGGTTGAACATTTGAGATGAGACCAAAATTGAACTAGTTGGCCACCAAGATTAATGCTATGTCTGGCACCAAACCAACACAGCTCATCATCCCAAGAACACCTTCCCAACATTGAAACATGGTGGTAGCAGTATCGTGCTGTGAAGATGATTTTCAGCAGCAGGGACAGGGAAAATGGTCCAAGTCAAGGGGAAGATGGATGGTGGGAAATACAGAGATATTTTTGAGCAAAACCTGCTTCAGTCTGTCAGTGATTTGAGACTGGAACGCAGGTTCAACTTCCAACAAGACAATGACCCATGCTGAATGTTAAAGCAACACTCGAGTGGTTTAAGGTGAAATGTGTAAATATTTTGGAGTGGCCTAGTCAAATCCCAGACCTTAAATCAATTGAGAATATTCAGACTTGAAGATTGATGTTCACCAGAGGAAACCATCTAACTTGAAGGAGCTGAAGTAGTTTTGCTTTGAGGAAAGGGCAAAAGTCCCAATGTCAAGATGTGGAAAGCACTTTGACAGTTATCCAAAGCAACTTGCATCAGTAATTGTCACAAAAGGAGACTATACAAAGTACTGACTTTAACTAGTGGATAGTTATACACATTGAAGTTTTCAATTATTTTGTCCTATTGTTGTTTACGTCACAATAAAAAGAAAGTCAAATATTCACAGTTGTAGGCATGTTCTTTTCATGTACTGATGCTAATCCTAAAAGAAACAGTGAAATTCCAAGTTGTGAGGTAGCAAAACACAAAAAAATGCCAAAGGGGCTACTTCCACAAGCCACTGTAAGCAACAGCAAAGGGAACATGTGCCCTCAAAAAGGAATGATCTTTAAACCATTTTAATATTTTAAAAATAATACAAAGTTTGCCGGTGCCGTGTTTGATTAAACCCATTTATCCATACCCATATATATGTTGAGATCTCTTGGACATTACTATGGGTGTATTTGAGTTAAGCATTTTGAAATTACCATACTTTTGGATTGTAAGACACACTTTTTTCCCCCTAATTGGGAGGAAAATGTGAGTTTGTTATTTAATGTAGCTTTTGGGGGGATGTGGGGAATATGGTTGCGGTGGAGCGGGGTCACAGGAGACAAGGCCGCTGCCCCAGGAGGCAGGCGATGCCATTTTCCCAAAGCCCACCATAGGGAATTCAAAGGGAAAGTGCAGAGAATCATCTCAGCCCATGGCCCACAGCCTTAAAGCGCTGGGACACCCCCTCCTTCCGGCTTAGGGCATGCAGCATCACCCCATTCCTGCTTTCACCACCGCCAGCCTCCTGCAGCAGCAACCCTGTCTCTTGTGATCCCGCTCCACGACAGCCTTTCCCCCAGTAAGTTATCATAAAATCAGACTATAAGACCCACCACCATTGTATATAAAAATATGTTTTCCTATTTTCCTCTCCAAAATTTGAGTGTCTTATTGTCTGCAAAATATGGTCACTTATCTCTAGGGTCTGGGTATCTACCTACTGGAAGATCTGTACCTAGCTACTCAGGATTTTATAGTGTTTCTCCTTATTCTTTTTTCTAAAGTGTTTCTTTATACCACTGTGACAGAATGGCATTATTAAAATGGTCAGTAGATGAATATTATATTCTTGTGAAATTTTCTCCTGGGTGGTTGAATTTAGATGTTATTTCGTTCTTTTTCTGATATAATCCATTTATGAAAGTATGTGGTATACTTATCACAGGAAGGCTCTAATGTATGTCTACTTTAAACAAAGTAAGGCTTTTTTACAGTAGCACATTCTTTTAAATACAACAAAATTGCCCAATTTTCCCTGCCATTGCTAATGTGCTTAGGAATCCTTGAATAGCCATGGAATTAGCACATTACTTACAATGAGAGCTAACCTATTTTAGATTTCTTTCTCTCAACCTTCATTTCTTCATAGATCATATGTACAACATTTTCTTGGGTCTTTGTATAGATGCCGAAGTAAAGACACCATCAAAATTTGCATAATCTGCTGTTCAATAAATATGAAAAGAAAGCTCAGTAAGTAGAATGACATCTGAAGTAGCAAACTCAAGACTTTTACAACAATATGATATAAGACATGATATCTAGAGTCATTCTATGATTTTTACCACTGTTCTAAAAGGGCCACTTTTGGTCATCTATCTTTCAATTGTGTGGAATTTGTATCTTAAAGTATTATTTAGTGCCGACCATTTTTGTTACTGATTTTTTGGCATTCATTAAAGACAGAGCAGACAAGTGTAGACTTTTCTCTCAAAAAGGTATAATTGTACTGTTAACATTATTGTTCTTACTAATTATTCTTAAAGGATTTTTTACAGAAGAATTTTACATAGTAATTCTTTTTTATATAGTTTTGTACTATATTTTCATTTCATATAAATAATAAAAGATGTGACTTTCAACTCAGCAATGGACAGATCTATGTATGTATGCATGGCAATGTGGGTAGGTACAACCAAAACTTGGTTGAAGATGTTTAAATAAGGTGCACTTAATTTGAAATGTAACATACATTTCCTTGTTTAACATTTGCAATTTAATGCATTGACTGTTGATTTCCTATGCATTTTGATATTTCCATTTACTTGTGCATGCAGATGTGTACATATGGTGCAAAGTCAAGTCAAGGGCATTCCTATCTAATATATTTATACCCATTGATATGGCATATCAATGGGATATGAGATCCAATGGGACTTACATCTATCTTGAGAAAGGGACCTTGACGCACCCTGCTGCCAGTGGAGAGGGGGATCGAATTCCAATTAACTTTTATTGGAATTTAAACCGCTGTCTCCACTAACAACAGCCTTAATTATGGCTGGGTTAGGAACTCTCAGTGGTGCTCAGTGATACAAGGCAGAACCTTAAAATAATACATTACAGAGAATGTAATTCACTGCACTCACCAAATGTCCATTCAATTTGCATTATTCATGAATAGCAGGTATATGGGAATAATAGTACCCCAGAATGATCTACGGCTGTTTCGCATGTGAATACAGTTTCTCATAATGCAAGTCCCATTGATGGGTTCTTAATATACTATACATTTATGGCACATCCTATGGCTAACATTGCTGAGATTAAAATTCCTTCTAAATTCTTAATTTATGTCATATATTTTTGTTGGATTAATTTCTGTCTTTGGCTCATAAAGATACATAAAAATGTGAGATATTTCAGTTCTTACAACTCTGTTGACTAGACTCAGGGCTTACATTAAAGAGGGTGTAAACTGGGCAATTTCTCATGGCCCACATCCCCATAGGAGCCTCCACCCTACATTGTTGAAGGTTTAGTGGCCCTGTCAATTTATGTGACTTTAAAAACCATTAAAAACCAAAACCTGCACTGATAATGGTAGTCTTGCTTTCTGAGGTGAGCAGTGTGGAAGTACCTATGGTCATGTGACCCAAAGTCATTTATTTTGTGGAGTGTGGAGCAACTGAAAAGCAGGATACAGAATGATATGTCCTTTATTATATGTATGTGTGTAAATTTGAGTTTCTGTGTGTGTAACATACCGCATGGGTGTCTAAACATGCAGTGTGTGCCACCTACAAAGTGAAACAAGAAGTGTGTGCAGGCTCGGACTGGCCCATAGAGTAACAGGGCAATCCCCTGGTGGGCCCCTGTGCAGATCTGTGCCCCCAACCACCCTGTATGGGCAGTACTTGGCATAATTTACTAGATTCACTCTGTACAGAAAAATAGCAGGATCTCATCATTCATTTACCAACCTACCCAGTTTATTATTATATAGAGATATAGGTAAATTTGTAAATGGGGGTAGTGTAATATTCGTTTGCAGGTGAAAAGTGGGCCCCCTAAAGTCAATGTTACTGGTGGGCCCTTGGCACGCCAGTCCAACACTGACTGTGTGTAACATACAATGTGTGTCTAGCATGGAGTGTATGTATCATATAGTGTGTGTAACATCAGTGTCTGTGTGTGTGTAGCATTGAGAGAGTGTAACATACAGTGTGTGTGAGTCTATGTTTCAGTAGAATGGGGTGTGTTTAACATATATTTAGCGTGTGTGTCTCATACATATTGTGTGTGCAACATATAGTGGGTTTGCGTATGTTACATTTTGGAACATGGAGTGTTTATCTGTTTCATATAGTGCGTGCTGCATGGATTATGCGTGTTTTCAGCATTCCATGTGTGACAACGAGGTTAAATACGCCGACATAGAAATTCCCAAACAATTGTTCATTTTGTGCTTCCATTAATGGTTAAGCTCTCTACCCATCCCCCACAAACTTTGTGTTTTAGCTGCCAAATTATGCCAATAGTTTGGGTCAGTGGTTAGCACTGCAGCCTTGCAACTCTGAGGTCCTGGGCACAACATACAGGACATACAACATATAACACATAACATACATATAACACAGAACATACATATAACACATAACATACAGAGCATACATATAACATACAAAACATAACATACATATAACACATAACATATAGTACATACATATAACATACAACACATAACATACATATAACATACAACACATAACATACAGAACATACATATAACACATAACATACAGAACATACATATAACATACAACACATAACATACATATAACACATAACATATAGTACATACATATAACATACAACACATAACATACATATAACATACAACACATAACATACAGAACATACATACAACACATAACATACAGATAACATACATATAACATACAACACATAACATACATATAACATACAACACATAACATACAGAACATACACATAACATATAACATACATATAACATGCATATAACATACAACACATAACATACATATAACATACAACACATAACATACAGAACATACATACAACACATAACATACAGATAACATACATATAACATACAACACATAACATACATATAACATACAACACATAACATACAGAACATACATACAACACATAACATACAGATAACATGCATATAACATACAACACATAACATACATATAACATACAACACATAACATACAGAACATACACATAACATATAACACACAGTACATACACATAACATACAACACATAACACAGTACATACTCACCAATCAACTATTCCCCGATGCCATCGTCTCCTGTAATAAAAATAAAATAATAAAGCAACCTATACATCACCTGTCCGCCGTAGTCCAGATAATAATGAGTGTCCCACGACGATCTCTGGTCTAGAATGCTGACATCGGGTAATGTCAGTGCTCTACACCACCCCTGCGATGCACTGACATCGACGCCGGGAGAGAATGACGTCACTTCCGTTCATTCTCTCACTGGCATTGCTGGGTGAGAAAATTCCCTTGCAGCATTGTCATAAAGTGAGAGAATGAACTCAGTGATGCACTGCAGGAGCCATTGTCTCCTGTCAGTGCATCACTGGGAGGCCCTACAGAGCAGTGGCATCACCTGATGTCACTGTTCTATAGGGAAGACCGTCGTGGGACATTCGTTATTAATTGGACTGCGTCGGACAGGGAGTATACGGTTGTTTTATTTTTTTACGTTTTATTACAGAAGATTGAGGGCGTCGCTTGGATCTAAGCGTATAGTAAAGATATGAAAACCGTGTTGTGTTTTATTTCATTAAAATTCTTTATTCTTATGCGTGTGTTGTTTTTTTAACCCTTTATTAATATAAGATTAATAATGGATAGGCGTCTTATTGATGATGCCTCTCTATTATTAACTGGGCTTAATGTCACCTTACAATAGCAAGGTGATATTAACCCCTTATTACCCCATATCCCACCGCTACAGGGGAGTGGGAAGAGAGGGGCTAAGTGCTGGAATTGGCGCATCCTACAGATGCGCCAATTCTGGGGCGGCTGGGTGCTGGTATTTTTAGCCAGGGGGGTGCGCCAATATCCATGGCCCCTTCCTAGGCTATGAATATCAGCCCGCAGCTGTCTGTGTAGCCTTTCTGGCTATAAATTACTAAAAAAAATATGACGTGGGGTCCCCATAATTTAATAGCCAATAAAGGCTAGCTGCGGGCTGATATTCATAGCCTGGGAAGTTCCATGTTATTAACCACTTCCCAGGCTAGAAAAATAGTGGCCCGAACCGTCAGCTTTCCCCCTCTGGTGCAGAAAATTGCACGGGAGCCCACGCCATTTTTTTCCCATTTTTTTTTTTAATTAACGCTATTGAGTGAATATTTTGTGTGTGTGTGTGTGTGTGCGCGCGCGTTGGTCTTTAACTATTTATGTACCATTCTATCTATTATCTATCTATTTTCTATCTATCTATCTTCTATGTATCTATCTGTCATCTATTTATCTATATATCTTCTATCTGTCTATCTTCTATCTATTTATTATCTATCTACCTATCATCAATTTATCTATTATCTATCTGTTATCTATTATCTATTTCTCTATTATCTATCTATTATCTATTTATCTATTATCTAGCTATCTATCTATCTATGGCCGGAGTCACACACACCGTATAAGCCCGTAATACGCAGAAAAGTCCCCTGAACAGTGATGCATATGTCATCCGTGTGCAATGCGAGGATGCGATTTCCTCACATCAAAATATCCCTGTATCATCTGTATGGCATCCGTACGGCGAGATTTTCTCGCCGGCTTGCAAAACCGACATATAATGGATCCAAATGACAGTTTTAAAATCACATAAGAAAGAATAGATATATACACATAGAATACATACATATATACATGTCATTGTGACACATATTGTTAGGGATCGAGTTCCCACTGCTGCACAGGGGGAATCTCGAGCCAGTCCCGCTGTGGTCCCCATCCATCTCCAGCAGCAGTGGAGCCTGCTCAGCAGAGACATCGGTCCCAGCGTCTCGCCCAGTTTAACACTTTGCAGAGGCTTGTTGTGGTCTTTCCTGGTTCCTCTATTATAACCAGTGCTGGAGCAGGCAGTTTGGGAACTAAGTCCCTGCTTTCTCCATCTGAGCATGCCCAGGGCAAGATCTCCCATTGGAGATCAGGGGTCACATCCTCGGTTACAGCAGCGACTCCCATTGGTCCGCCAGGAAGGTCCTGAAACTACATGTGTTCTGGAATGGTTTCACATTGGTACTTTTCTGGTAGGTCCTGCAGTTGCTACTATAAAAGGGTGGCATGGCCGGGCCACCATGCGCTAGTATCAAATCTGTTACATGCTTGCGCCAGTGTGGTTATGTATGCATGTGGTTAGGTCAGGCTGAAATAAGCCCCTAGAATACCGGCACCTCCGGTGAGGAGATTGTAGGCACGTGTTCAGGGCTCGGCTGAAAACGCCATTAGAATACCGGGTATTCCGGTGAGGAGATTATTGCTTGTATTCTGACCGCATGACCACAGACTGCAATCCTCTTAGCAGTCATCTGTGTTCCCTTTGAGTCTAACAGGACACAGTCTTTTTCTCAGCGGCTCTGTGACGCAACAGGGTTCGCTTTATAACGCTGGTCAGAGCCCTAGCGTTTTACTTTGCGGCTTACTGAAGCTAAGTGAGTTCACAGTAACTGCCACAGCGCGCTATGGTGTTTATTTTAGCGACTCTGCGGGATAACAGAGTTCGCTACTTATGCCATCTTACTAGCAGCGGGCTCTGCCTGCACTGTGGACCCCGGGCTGTGAACGAACCTCTCTACATTATCTATTAGATGCATTCCGCAGACCCTAACACATATATAGGGTACATATCCATTTGTGAGAAAAAAAACCCGTCCGTTTTCTGGATGGAAAATAGGTCCGATTCTATGCAATTGTCATGCGATTGTCATGCGATTTGTCAGGTCAGGTCAGCCGGAGACTCCGCACAGCATCAGTGACATCAGAGGGAGTCCCTGGCTAACCTGAAGTGAACTGATTACCGTGGGAAACAATCAATTAAGCTTCCCAGCTAATCACTTCCTCTCCTGTCAGCCGGGAGATGAACATATTCATTCGGGGGTTTACAGCGAGACTGCAGCATTAGCTCCGGTCCTCGCTGTAAAACTGTTAACCCTTTCAGATGGATTGCAGCATGGGACATGACTGAGCGCCGGAGAGGTAAGAATAATGTTGTTTTATAATTTTTTTTTTATTACAGGAGAACAAGGGCTTTGCAAGGATTACCAGAACAATAAAATATGGTCAAAAACTGTATTTATTTCATTAAAATTATTTTTAATTAATGTGTGTGGTTTTTTTTAACCATTTAATACAATAGTATTAATAATCGATAGTTGTCTAATTGAAAACTCTCCATTATTAACCCGGCTTAAAGTCCCCTTCCAATAGCAAGGTGGCCTTAAACCATTATTAACCCATTAGCCACCGCTACAGGCAATGGGAATAGACGGGCTAAGTGCCAGAAAAGGCGCATCTAATCATAGATGTACCTTTTCTGGGGTGGCTGGGGTCAGATGTTAGTAGCCAAGGGGGGCACAAAATAATGCACCCTCCCTAGGCTATAGTTATCTGCCCTCACTCAATGGCTTTCCCTGTCTGGTGGTGAAAGTATACCGCGGGAGCCCACGCTTTGTTTTTCAACGAATTTACACATTTAATTTCACCTACTTGTATGAAATTTTGCACACATACACTCACGTATTTGTTAATCAAAACCATATATCAAACTACATGAAATGAAATGGTTTACTGTATGTAAACCATGTGTCATTTCATGTCGGGTTCTGTAATGAAAGCAGGCAATTGAATTAGCGGCTATTCTGCTATGTAGAAGTGTATGACATATATATATATATATATATATATATATAATTATTTGCTTTTTGTGTACAGTTTTTCTTTACAATGTTATTTTAACATGAGTTTTTATATAGCGAGAACTGCTCTATGTAAAACCTCATGTTAAAATCGCATTGCATACGGATGGAAAACGGATGGTGCGATTAAAAATCGCATACAAATCGCATGACAATCGCATGCCAATTGCATAGAATCAGACCTTTTTTCCATCCAGAAAACAGAACTTTTTTTTCTCGCAAATGGGTATGTACCCTTAATTAACACATAAATGTATGAAATTTTGCACACATGCACTCATGTAATTGTTAATTAAAACCATATATCAATGAATTGGTTCTGTAATGAAAGCAGGCAATTGAATTAGCGGCTATTCTGCTATGTAGAGGTGTATGAACTATATACAGTACAGACCAAAAGTTTGGACACACCTTCTCATTATACATTACACTTTACAAAAAAGTGTGAAACAACTGAAAATATGTCTTATATTCTAGGTTCTTCAAAGTAGCCACCTTTTGCTTTGATTACTGCTTTGGTGAAAAGGTGAACGGATGGACTCTACATGCCTGGTTCATACCTTGAAGCATGGAGGAGGTGGTGTGATGGTGTGGGGGTGCTTTGCTGGTGACACTGTTGGGGATTTATTCAAAATTGAAGGCATACTGAACCAGCATGGCTACCACAGCATCTTGCAGCAGCATGCTATTCCATCCGGTTTGCATTTAGTTGGACCATCATTTATTTTTCAACAGGACAATGACCCCAAACACACCTCCAGGCTGTGTAAGGGTAATTTGACCAAGAAGGAGAGTGTTGGGGTGCTACGCCAGATGACCTGGCCTCCACAGTCACCAGACCTGAATCCAATCGAGATGGTTTGGGGTGAGCTGGACCGCTCACTGCTTCAATTTTGAATAAATCCCCAACAGTGTCACAAGCAAAGCACCCCCACACCATCACACCACCTCCTCCATGCTTCACGGTGGGAACCAGGCATGTAGAGTCCATCCATTCACCTTTTCTGCGTGCAAAGCAGTAATCAAAGCAAAAGGTGGCTACTTTGAAGAACCTAGAATATAAGACATATTTTCAGTTGTTTCACACTTTTTTGTAAAGTATAATGTATAATTCCACGTGAGTTAATTCATAGTTTTGATGCCTTCAGTGTGATTCTACAATTTTCATAGTCATGAAAATACAGAAAAATCTTTGAATGAGAAGGTGTGTCCAAACTTTTGGTCTGTACTATATATATATATATATATATATATATATATATATATATATATATATTGTGACTATCCACACTGTGTGTGGACAGGGGGTCACTCGCTTAGTTGGTCATAGAGGCAAACTCTGGTATGCTCAGGGTTAAAGCAACAGTCTTTTGGTTTATTCTTCACCATTGTACCGCATTCATTATACAAACAATGTCTTCATGACCCCAGTCATTCTCAACACGGACCCTGTCCGTTTCATTCTCAACATGGACCCTATCCGTTACCTGCTGGTGTCTCAGGTTCTCAGACACCTCTTCACCTCAGAGGCATCTTACATAAAACACAGGCTTCTTGGTTTATATTCGTACCGAAGATTGGCTTATACCATGAAGATTTACCACCTGAAGACTAGGGATATGGATATTATTTTCTTAATGGGATATTGTTATTAATTATGTCATTTTTTTATATGTTGAATTTGTATTCATCTTATAGTTATTATATATGATTATTCATTTTGGTATGTTTCACACACTGTATCTTATGGTTTCATATAAGGTGGAATTGTATTTATTTATTAATAGATTTAGTCTGTTATTACACTTATTTTATTTCATTATTATTTATTTCTCGCATTTGTATGGCATCACGTGTACATATTATGTCATTTACATATTCCATTCTTTGTTATTTATATCTTCCTGCGATATTATTGCCTATAATAGATGTCTGATTAATTTTTATTCAGACACCTATTCTTCTATTGGGTGACACGGATTTAATTCTGTTTTTTCAATTGCCACATTATAGTATTTGGATATGGCCAGTTTTGTCAAATAGGTCTTCCCCTAAGAAAGCTTTAGTATTGTAGGCCTCTCCTGCATGCTAAAGAGGACGTGCGCGTGCAGGCTACGTGGACCACGGAGGTGCATATCGCGGTCTATAGAGTTGTCCGCTCTGTTCACGTCCTCACAGAAGGACCTGGCAGGGAGGAGTCACCTGACCGCTTTACGCTCCTCTCATTGGTTGGTGGACCCCACGTGACTGCGCATGCGCCATGGGTTCCTCTTGAACAATGCAAGGACCTTTGTGATGGCGGCGTTCAGCACATGAGTTAGTGATATTGTTTTTCCGCAGGTGCTCTGGCATTTATCGTTTATCTGACACTATATATACCGGACTGCCCCCTGCCCTGACACGCCTCCCGAAGAAGCAGTGCAAAACGCGCGTCGGGGCAGAGGGACGTCCGTGGAGTCTTCACCAGCAGCTCTTTGGTATGTTGATCTGACAACCAGGTTTCATTGCCTTATTATTATGCCTTACGTATGATATTGTGTCACTTAAGGAGCCAGCGTTGTGCAGGCCTTTTCATTGAGATTTTAGGCATTATATGGCTATTATCAGATTTTGCCCTTTAGGCATGGCTGCTGGTAGAAATTAACTCCTATGGGTTCAGCGTCCCTCCTTGTTATTTTGCTTGTTGTAGCAAATTTTAATATATGTGTATCAGATGCCTTTAGCAAATTGTTGCTGGCATAATGTTGTACATTTTTGTATTAATAAAGTATTGTACTTTTATACCATTCAGTGGCATACATCATTAATTTGTTTCCACTATCTGTGAATAATAAAACACAGTCTTTATGACCCCGGTCATCATCAACACAGACCCTGTCCGTTACCTGCTGGTGTCTCAGGTTCTCAGACACCTCTTCACCTCAGAGGCATCTAATCCACATCGCTCACGGACCCCGATCCGTCTCTCTCTCGGTTTTCAAGACCGTTTGTCCTTCTCTGGCTCAGAATTGCCAGGACTGCTTCCCAGTCGCTGTGACGTCCCGCCTGGACGTCCGGGACCTCTGTCCAGCCTGACAGAGTCCCAACACTCCCCACAGAATCAGTCTGAACACATCAGACGCTCCACAGTCTCAGAAAGACTCTCCAAGACAGACTCACCCTCACCATGTGCCAAACACTACCCTTTCATACCTGTAGCCACTCCCCCAGCTAAGGTATGGAGCACATGATCTGGTCACATGTTCCTGACCTCATCACAAGTCCTTCATAGACACTCACATACAGGGCCGGCTCCAGGTTTTTATGGGCCCCGGGCGAAAGAGCCTCAGTGGGCCCCTTTAACACAGACCACGATTCATGATGCACAGATACAGCAGAGAAATATGGGTACAGTACAATGCCAAACACTTATCTTCTTCCATTACATGAGTGATATCTATTGTAAATTGTATAATAGCTCAAAAACCGCCAAATCCTCACAGCGCACAGAACAGACTGGACAGTACAGTCCTCCATACAATATTATGGGCACCACAGTCTCCCCCTCATCACCCATATAATACCCCATGCAGGATGTCACCCCCCATATAATGCTCCATACAGAATACTGGACCCAAAATAATGCTCCATACAGAATACTGGACCCAATATAATGCTCCATACAGAATACTGGTCCCCATATAATGCTCCATACAGGATACTGGTCCCCATATAATGCTCCATACAAAATATGGAGCTCTCTCTGCGCTGTACTGCGTTCTGCACTGTTACGGCTCAGGAAAGGGCGATGTGGAAAGACTCCCCATTATCATCATGATTTCCTCCTCATCATCATCATTGCCTCCTTATCATCATCATTGTCTCCCCATTATCATCATGGCCTGCCCATTATCATCAATGCCTGCCTATCATCATCTTCTCCCCATCATCAATGCCTGCCCATTATCATCATCTTCTCCCCATCATCATCAATGCCTCCCCATTATCAGCAATGCCTGCCCATCATCACACACAGACAGCACACAAGCACTCTCTCACATACATACACACACACATACACACACACACACACACACAAAGCACCGCACTACATACACACAGACACACACACACAGAGACACACACACACGCCTCACCTGTCCGGTGTCCGCGCGCTCTCTGCCACAGCCGGCCGCTGAATGATGACGTCATTCAGCGGCCTGCTGTGAGAGGAAGCGCCGGCGCCCCCTGGAGCCCGGAGCTCCGGCTGCGGAGGCACGGGAGAGGTAAGTATTGTGCCAGCTGATGCCGGGGCCCTGAGCAAGCGGGGGGGGCCCAGTGGCGGCGCTGACACCGCTCTCCTCCGCTAACGGGCGCGGGGGTGCCAGACGGCGAGTGGGCCGCCCGCCTGCTCAGGGCCCCTGCACTTGCCCGGGTGTGCCGGGTGCTGACGCCGACCCTGCTCACATACATCAATGGGCGGTGTATGTGTGGTTAGCCAGTCCCACCCAGCTAACAAGTTAACCCTGTAGGTCACCCTTGACAATAATCAGAACTCTTATTGCACTACAAGTCCCAGAACAATATTCCTGACCTACAGCGCAGAGGAGCTCTGCGACACATATCTTCCATTTATAACCATGCCGGGGATTATTTTACCAGCCAAAACATGCCTCCATGCATATCCCGAGGAGCATACACAGCGCCCCCTAGCTGCATCATGGGTTACTACACCACTATATAATATATATATATATATAATATATATATAGGATTATTTGCTTTTTAAAATGTGTACAGTTTTTTTTTCCAATGTTATTTTAACATGAATTTTTACATAGAGAGAACTGCTCAATGTAAAACCTCATATTAAAATCGCATTGCATACGGATGGAAAACGGATGGTGCGATTAAAAATCGCATGGCAATCGCATGCCAATTGCATGGAATCAGACCGTTTTTTCCATCCAGAAAATGGACCGTTTTTTTTTCTCGCAAATGGGTATGTACCCTATATATGTGTCACAATGACATGTATATATGTATATATATATGTATTCTATGTGTATATATCTATTCTTTCTTATGTAATTTTAAAACTGTCATTTGGATCCATTATATGTCGGTTTTGCAAGCCGGCGAGAAAATCTCGCCGCACGGATGCCATACGGATGACACACGGATATTTTGATGCGAGGAAATCCGCATCCTCGCATTGCACACGGATGACATATGGATCACTGTTCAGGGGACTTTTCTGCGTATTACGGCCATATAATACGGTCCGATTATTTTACGGTGTGTGTGACTTCGGCCATAGACAGATAGACAGATAGATAGCTAGATGATAGATAAATAGATAAGAGATAGATAGATGATAGATAGATAATAGATAGATAATAGATAGATAATGGATAAATAGATGATAGATAGATAGATAGATAGATAGATAAGAAGATAGACAGATAGAAGATAGATAGATAGATGACAGATAGACAGACAGATAGATAATAGATAGACAGATAGATAGAAGATAGATAGAAAATAGATAGATAATAGATAGAATGGTACATAAATAGTTAAAGACCCACGCGCGCACACACACACGCACACGGCTCGGGCCAATATTTCTAGCCATGATTAATACCCATGGAGCTTCCCAGGCTATGAATATCAGCCCGCAGCTAGCCTTTACTGGCTATTAAATTAGGGGGACCCCCAAAAAAAATGATGTGGGGTCCCCCAGTAATTTATAGCTAGAAAGGCTACGCAGACAGCTGCGAGCTGATATTCATAGCCTAGGAAGGGGCCATTGATATTGGCGCACCCCCTGGCTAAAAATACCAGCACCCAGCCGCCCCAGAATTGGCACATCTGTACGATGCGCCAATTCTGGCACTTAGCCCCTCTCTTCCCACTCCCCTGTAGCGGTGAGATATGGGGTAATAAGGGGTTAATATCACCTTGCTATTGTAAGGTGACATTAAGCCCGGTTAATAATAGAGAGGCATCAATAAGACGCCTATCCATTATTAATCTTATATTAATAAAGGGTTAAAAAAACAACACACGCATAAGAATAAAGAATTTTAATGAAATAAAACACAACACAGTTTTTATATCTTTATTATACGCTCAGATCCAAGCGACGCCCCCTCGATCTCCCGTAATAAAATGTAAAAAAATAAAACAATCATAAACTCCCTGTCCGACGCAGTCCAATTAATAACGAACGTCCCACGACGGTCTCCCCTATAGAACAGTGACATCAGGTGATGCCACTGCTCTGTAGGGCCTTCCAGTAATGCACTGACCGGAGACAATGGCTCCTGCAGTGCATCACTGAGTTCATTCTCTCACTTTATGGCAATGCTGCGTGGGAATTTTCTCACCCAGCATTGACGGTGAGAGAATGAACTGTAGTGACGTCATTCTCTCCTGGTGTCTGAGCAATGCACAGGAGTGTATCGCAGGGGTGGTGTAGAGTGCTGACATCACCTGATGTCAGCGTTCTAGACCGGAGATCGTCGTGGGACACTCGTTATTATCTGGACTACGGTGGACAGGTGATGTATAGGTTGCTTTATTATTTTATTTTTATTACAGGAGATGATGGCATCTGGGAATAGGTGATTGGTGACTATGTACTCTATGTTATATGTTGTATGTTATGTGTATGTTCTGTATGTTATGTGTTGTATGTTATGTGTATGTTCTGTATGTTATGTGTATGTTCTGTATGTTATGTGTTGTATGTTATGTGTATGTACTGTATGTTATGTGTTGTATGTTATGTATGTTATGTGTTGCATGTTATATGTATGTTATGTGTTGTATGTTATATGTATGTACTGTATGTTATGTGTTATATGTATGTTATATGTATGTTCTGTATGTTATGTGTTGTATGTTATATGTATGTTCTGTATGTTATGGTGTTGTATGTTATATGTATGTTATGTGTTGTATGTTATATGTATGTACTGTATTTTATGTGTTATATGTATGTTATGTGTTGTGTTATATGTATGTTATGTGTTGTATGTTATATGTATGCTCTGTATGTTATGTGTTATATGTATGTTCTGTATGTTATGTGCTGTACTGTATGTTATATGTATGTTATGTGTTGTGTTATATGTATGTTATGTGTTGTATGTTATATGTATGTACTGTATGTTATGTGTTGTATGTTATATGTATATTACGTGTTGTATGTTATATGTATGTACTGTATGTTATGTGTTGTATGTTATATGTATGTACTGTATGTTATGTGTTATATGTATGTTATGTGTTGTATGTGATATGTATGTACTTTATGTTATGTGTTATATGTATGTACTGTATGTTATGTGTTATATGTACTGTATGTTATGTGTTATATGTATGTTACGTGTTGTATGTTATATGCATGTACTGTAAGTTATGCGTTATATGTATGTTATGTGTTGCATGTTATATGTATGTTACGTGTTGTATGTATGTATGTATGTACTGTATGTTATGTGTTATATGTATGTTATATGTATGTTATGTGTAGAATGTAAGTCTGCAAGGACAGGGTCCTCTCCCCTCTGTACCAGTCTGTCATTGTAAATTTGTTTACTGTAAACGATATCTATAACTTTGTATGTAACCCCTTCTTATGTACAGCACCATGGAATTAATGGCGCTATATAAATAAATAATAATAATAATAATAATAATAATAATAATAATGTTATATGTATGTTCTGTATGTTATGTGTTATATGTATGTTCTGTATGTTATGTGTTATATGTTATATGTATGTTATGTGTTATATGTTGTATATTCTGTATGTTATGTGTTATATGTTGTATTTTCTGTGTGTTGTGTATGTAATGTATGTTTTTTTTTACATTCAACACATTAGCAGGATGATGGGAATACTACTGTCCCATCATTGGCTAATGTGTCACTCACTGACAGTGTAGCAGGCATAGCCGGATGAGTTCCATCGGACGATGCCTACATACACACACACACACACACAGCCTCGCACACACACACACACAAAGCCGGCTCTGCCAATGAGCGGTGCCGCTTTACCGGGGGATTTGAATGAAAAAAAGGCGCCTGCAAGTGGCGAAACTCGACCCCGATTTTGTCGATATGGTCGCCGAACGTTCGGCCGACTGCACGCTCTGGTCGGGTTTCGTTTCAAGAAACCCGACTTTGGCGAAAGTCTGCGATTTTTGAAAATGAACGACCTGTTTCGCTCAACTCTAGTGATGATTAGAGATGAGCGACTTTCCCTTTTTTCAGGTCGATTCGAGTTTCACAAAACCCGACTTTCGCAAAAGTCGGGTGGAGTGAAATCGGCCAATTATCGGGAAAAGTCGGTGAGTCGACCGAAACACAAAACCCAAAGCAAGTCAATGGGGAAGCAAAGTTGGTATGGAGTGGAGGACAGTAAACACACCTACAGTGCCCATTTGAATGGCAACAACATCAATCATTATTACTTAAGCTTGGCAACCTTAATTAGCTTTATAGTAATGGTTACGCATTGCAAAATAGGGGTTATTTGGTTCAACTTGTGGGGGGGTAGGGATGGCTCCCTGTTTTCGTGGGCCCCGGGCCAAAGAGTGTCAGTGGACCCCTTTAACACATACCACAATTCATCATGCTCCTATACGGCACAGAAATATAGGTATAGTACAATGAAAAATACTTCACTTCTTAGATGACATGACTGATATATATGTTAAAATCTACAATAGCTCAAAAAACGGACACTATATTCCTCCATACAGTATTATGGCCACCACATAGTGAGCCATACAGAATAATGAGCCCCATATATTGCTCCATACATAATTGGTCCCATATGATTTTCCATACCCTATATGATGCCCCATAAATAATGAACCCCATATGATTCTCCAGTATATGATGGGCCCCATGCATATTGCTCCAGTGTCTTATGGGCCAAAAGAATGCTCCATATATCATGGGGCCCATTAATAATGTACCAGTGTATAATGGGCCCCATAAATGCTGCTCCAGTGTCTGATCTGCCCCATTTTGAATGCTCCAATACATGATGGGCCGCATGGATGATGCTCCAGTGTCTTATGGGCCAAAAGAAAGCTCCTTATATAATGGGCCCATTTAGTTATGTTCCAGTGTGTAATGGGCCACGTCAATGCTGCTCCAGTATCTGATCTGCCCCATTTTGAATGTTCCAATACATGATGGGCCCCATGGATGATGCTCCAGTGTCTTAGCAATAAATTTCACAGGATTTGTCAGGATTTTCTCCAGTTTTTTGTCCTGATATAGTATAGGTAATCATTTTTTAATGATGTTGGTAATATTTTTAAAGTATGGGCTATAAATACTTGTAAAAACCACACCATCATTTTTATTATTTTTATTACCCACATAATTAGATCTTTAGATATTTATGACATTTTTTTCTCTCTCCTGTTTCCTTTAGCATCTCTGCTCTGTCTTTGTTACTGATTATGTCCTCAGCCCTATCCAGCATCCTCTTAGAGTAACCCCTTCCTGTCAGTCTGACACGTGTCTCATCTTTTACTTTTTCAAAAGTTTCCTGTAAAGATTAATTCCTTTTAAACCTACAGTCATGGCCAAAAGTTTTGAGAATGACATAAATATTATATTTTCACATGATCTGCTGCCCTCTGGTTTTTATGTGTGTTTGACAGATATTTTTATCACAGACAGAAATATAATAATTGCAAATATATGAGTAACAAAAGCTTATATTGACAGTTAGAATGAGTTAATGCAGCAAGACAATATTTGCAGTGTTGACCCTTCTTCTTCAGGACCTCTGCAATTCTCCCTGGCATGCTCTCAATCAACTTCTGGACCAAATCCTGACTCATAGCAGTCCATTCTTGCACAATCAATGCTTTCATTTTGTCAGAATTTTTAGGTTTTTGTTTGTCCACCCGTCTCTTGATGATTGACCACAAGTTCTCAATGGGATTAAGATCTGGGGAGTTTCCAGGCCATGGACCCAAAATCTCTATGTTTTGTTCCCTGAGCCATTTAGTTATCACTTTTGCTTTATGGCAAGGTGCTCCATCATGCTGGAAAAGGCATTGTTGATCGCCAAACTGCTCTTGGAGGGTTGGGAGAAGTTGCTCTTGGAGGACATTCTGGTACCATTCTTTATTCATGGCTGTGTTTTTAGGCAAGACTGTGAGAGAGTCGATTCCCTTGGCTGAGAAGCAACCCCACACATGAATGGTTTCAGGATGCTTAACAGTTGGCATGAGACAAGACTGGTGGTAGCGCTCACCTTGTCTTCTCCGAATGAGGCGTTTTCCTGATGTCCCAAACAATCGAAATGGGGATTCATCAGAGAAAATAACTTTACCCCAGTCCTCAGCAGTCCACTGCCTGTACCTTTTGCAGAATATCAGTCTGTCCATGATGTTTTTTCTGGAGAGAAGTGGCTTCTTTGCTGCCCTCCTTGAGACCAGGCCTTGCTCCAAGAGTCTCCGCCTCACAGTGCGTGCAGATGCACTCACACCTCCCTGCTGCCATTCCTGAGCAAGCTCTGCACTGCTGGTAGCCTGATCCCACAGCTGAAACACTTTTAAGAGACAGTCCTGGCGCTTGCTGGTCTTGCCTTTTTGGCAACAATGGAACCTCTCTCCTTGAAGTTCTTGATGATGCGATAGATTGTTGACTGAGGTGCAATCTTTCTAGCTGTGATACTCTTCCCTGTTAGGCCATTTTTGTGCATTGCAATGATGACTGCACGTGTTTCTTTAGAGATAACCATGGTTAACAGAAGAGAAACAATGATGCCAAGCACCAGCCTCCTTTTAAAGTGTCCAGTGGTGTCATTCTTACTTAATCATGACAGATTGATCTCCAGTCATGTCCTCATCAACACTCACACCTGTGTTAATGGAGCAATCACTGAAAAGAGGTTAGCTGGTCCTTTTAAGGCAGGGCTGCAATGATGTTGAAATGTGTTTTGGGGGATAAAGTTCATTTTCTAGCGAAATATTGACTTTGCAAGTAATTGCTGTTAAGCTGATCACTCTTTATAACATTCTGGAGTATATGCAAATTGCCATTAGAAAAAGTGAAGCAGTAGACTTTGTAAAAATTAATATTTGTGTCATTCTCAAAACTTTTGGCCATGACTGTATACAGCTCTCCAAGGGGGACGTTTTTAATTACATTTTTTTGGTGACAGGACTGTGCCAGTAAAGTGGAGTTTGTGGCTGTACTTTTACGGTAAGGGGACACTATGATTTTATTTGTGGAATCCAAACTGAACGTCACATCCAGAAAATTAATGGGGCTGATTCCAATTGAATGGGTAAATCTCAGATTCATTCCATTGTCATTACAATGTTGAATAAATTCTAACGCAGATTCCACCGTCCCGTCACACACCAGGAGGATGTCATCCTTATAACGGCCCATCCACCTGATGTGAGCGGAAAGGGGATCTGCGCCAGAAAAAACAAAATCCTGCTCCCAGGCATCCAAATATAAATTTACAAGCGACGGCGAGAACCCTGCACCCTGCACAATATTAGACAGGATCTGATTTACCACTATGAATAGAGTAATACCTATCTGGTATAATATATGATCCCAGCCTGTAAGGGGTTAATGGTCTATCAGGTTTCTCTGCACAGCTGTCCCTATCAGGAGCCAGGTCTGGTGGGTGGGATTGAAGTGTGAACTAGCTCAAAATGTTCAGTCTGCCATCAGATCCTTGCCAATGATTAAGACGCAGTCTCTCGCGTTGAAACGCGTTTGTTTTTAATTTCTGGACAATGAATTAACTGTTTTAATATTTGGAAGCTTTGGAATCAAAAGAAAATGGATTTTATGGACTTACAGCGCTGGACTTATTTTTTCTATTGTATAATGTGCCCCGTAAATGCTGCTCCAGTGTCTGATCTGCCCCATTGAATGCTCCAAAACATGATGTGCCCCATGGATGATGCTCCAGTGTCTTAAGGGCCAAAAGAATACTCCATATATAATGGACCCCATTAATAATGTACCAGTGTATAATGGGCCCCGTAAATGCTGCTCCTGTGTCTGATCTGCCCCATTTACAAAACTCCAGTTTATGATGGGCCCCATGGATGATGCTCCAGTGTCTTATGGGCCAAAATAAAGCTCCTTATATAATGGGCTCAATTAGTAATGTTCAAGTGTCTAATGGGCCCCGTGAATGCTGCTCCTGTGTCTGATCTGCTCCATTTAGAATGCTCCAATACATGGTGTGCCCCATGGATGATGCTCCAGTGTCTTATGTGCCAAAAGAAAGCTCCATATATAATGGGCCCAATTAGTAATGTTCCAGTGTGTAATGGGCCACGTAAATGCTGCTCCAGTGTGTGATCTTTCCCATTTAGAATCCTCCAATACATGATGGGCCCCATGGATGATGTTCCAGTTTCTTAGGGCCCAAAGAATGCTCCATATATAATGGGCCCCATTATTAATGTACCAGTGTATAATGGGCCCCGGAAATGCTGCTCCTGTGTCTGATGTCCCCCATTTACAATACTCCAGTATATGATGGGCCCCATGGATGATGCTCCAGTGTGTTATGGGCCAAAAGAAAGCTCCATATATAATGTGCCCAATTATTAATGTTCCAGTGTGTAATGGGCCATGTAAATGCTGCTCCAGGATGTGATCTGCCCCCTTTAGAATCCTCCAATACATGATGGGCCCCATGGATGATGCTCCAGTGTCTTATGGGCCCAAAGAATGCTCCATATATAATGGGCCCAATTAGCAATGTTCCAGTGTGTAATGGACCCCGTAAATGCTGCTCCTGTGTCTGATCTGCCCCATTTACAAAACTCCAGTATATGATGGGCCCCATGGATGATGCTCCAGTGTGTTATGATTATGGGCCAAAAGAATGCTCCATATATAATGGGCCACATTATTAATGTTCCAGTGTGTAATGGGCCACGTAAATGCTGCTCCAGTGTGTGATCTGCCCCATTTTGAATTCTCCAATACATGATGGGCAGCATGGATGATGCTCAGTGTCTTATGGGCCCAAAGAATACTCCATATATAATGGGCCCAATTAGTAATGTTCCAGTGTGTAATGGGCCACGTAAATGCTGCTCCAGTGAGTGATGTGCCACATTTAGAATCCTTCAATACATGATGGGCCCCATGGATGATGCTTCAGTGTCTTATGGGCCCAAAGAATGCTCCATATATAATGGGCCCAATTAGTAAAGTTCCAGCATGTAATGGGCACCGTAAATGCTGCTCCTGTGTCTGATCTGCCCCATTTTGAATGCTCCAATACATGATAGGCCACATGGATGATGCTCCAGTGTCTTATGGACCAAAAGAAAGCTCTATATATAATGTGCCCCATTATTAATGTACTAGTGTATAATGGGCCCCGGAAATGCTGCTCCTGTGTCTGATGTCCCCCATTTACAATACTCCAGTATATGATGGGCCCCATGGATGATGCTCCAGTGTCTTATGGACCAAAAGAAAGCTCTATATATAATGTGCCCCATTATTAATGTACCAGTGTATAATGGGCCCCGGAAATGCTGCTCCTGTGTCTGATGTCCCCCATTTACAATACTCCAGTATATGATGGGCCCCATGGATGATGCTCCAGTGTCTTATGGGCCAAAAGAAAGCTCCATATATAATGGGCCACATTATTAATGTTCCAGTGTGTAATGGGCCCGGTAAATGCTGCTAATGTGTTTGATCTGCCCCATTTTGAATGCTCCAATACATGATGTGCCCCATGGATGATGCTCCAGTGTGTTATGGGCCAAAAGAATGCTCCATATATAATGGGCCCCATTATTAATGTACCATTGTATAATGGGCCACGTAAATGTTGCTCCAGTGTGTGATCTGCCTCATTTAGAATCATCCAATACATGATGGTCCCCATGGATGATGCTCCAGTCTGTTATGGGCCAAAAAATGCTCCATATATAATAGGCCACATTATTAACCCCTTCATGACCCAGCCTATTTTGACCTTAAAGACCTTGCCATTTTTTGCAATTCTGACCAGTGTCCCTTTATGAGGTAATAACTCAGGAACGCTTCAACGGATCCTAGCGATTCTGAGATTGTTTTTTCGTGACATATTGGGCTTCATGTTAGTGGTAAATTTAGGTCGATAATTTTTGCGTTTATTTGTGAAAAAAATGGAAATTTGGCGAAAATTCTGAAAATTTTGTAATTTTCAAATTTTAAATTTTTATTCTGTTAAACCAGAGAGATATGTGCCACAAAATAGTTAATAAATAACATTTCCCACATGTCTACTTTACATCAGCACAATTTTGGGAACAACATTTTTTTTTGTTAGGAAGTTATAAGGGTTAAAAGTTGACCAGCGATTTCTCATTTTTACAGCAAAATTTACAAAACCATTTTTTTAGGGACCACCTCACATTTGAAGTCACTTTGAGGGGTCTACATGGCAGAAAATACCCAAAAGTGGCACCTTTATAAAAACTGCACCCCTCAAGCTACTCAAAACTACATTCAAGAAGATTATTAACCCTTCAGGTGCTTCACAGGAACTAAAGCAACGTGGAAGGAAAAAATGGACATTTTAATTTTTCCAACAAAAATTTTATTTTAGCATCAATTTTTTCATTTTTACATGGGCATCAGGATAAAATGGATCCTAAAATTTGTTGGGCAATTTCTCCTGAGTACACAGATACCTCATATGTGGTCATAAACCACTGTATGGGCGCACGGCAGGGCTCAGAAGGGAAGGAGCGCCATTTGACTTTTTGAATGGAAAATATGCTGGAATATTTAGCGGTTGCCATGTCACATTTGGAGAGTCCCTGTGTGCCTAAACATTGGAGCTCCCCCACAAGTGACCCCATTTTGGAAACTAGACCCCCTAAGGAACTTATCTAGATGCATAGTGATCACTTTGAACCCCCAGGTGCTTCACAAATTGATCTATAAAAAAAAGAAAGTACTTTTTTTTCACAAAAATTTTCTTTTAGCCTCAGTTTTTTCATTTTTACATGGGCAACAGTATAAATTGGATCCTAAAATTTGTTGGGCAATTTCTCCTGAATACACAGATACCTCATATGTGGTCATAAACCACTGTTTGGGCGCACGGCAGGGCTCAGAAGGGAAGGAGCGCCATTTGACTTTTTGAATGGAAAATATGCTGGAATATTTAGCGGTTACCATGTCGCATTTGGAGAGTCCCTGTGTGTCTAAACATTGGAGCTCCCCCACAAGTGACCCCATTTTGGAAACTAGACCCCCTAAGGAACTTATCTAGATGCATAGTGAGCACTTTGAACCCCCAGGTGCTTCACAAATTGATCCGTAAAAAAAAGAAAGTACTTTTTTTTCACAAAAATTTTCTTTTAGCCTCAGTTTTTTTCATTTTCACATGGGCAACAGTATAAATTGGATCCTAAAATTTGTTGGGCAATTTCTCCTGAATACACAGATACCTCATATGTGGTCATAAACCACTGTTTGGGCGCACGGCAGGGCTCAGAAGGGAAGGAGCGCCATTTGACTTTTTGAATAGAAAATATGCTGGAATATTTAGCGGTTGCCATGTCGCATTTGGAGAGTCCCTGTGTGCCTAAACATTGGAGCTCCCCACAAGTGACCCCATTTTGGAAACTAGACCCCCTAAGGAACTTATCTAGATGCATAGTGAGCACTTTGAACCCCCAGGTGCTTCACAAATTGATCCGTAAATAAAAGAAAGTACTTTTTTTTCACAAAAATTTTCTTTTAGCCTCAGTTATTTTCATTTTCACATGGGCAACAGTATAAATTGGATCCTAAAATTTGTTGGGCAATTTCTCCTGAGTACACAGATACCTCATATGTGGTCATAAACCACTGTTTGGGCGCACGGCAGGGTTCAGATGGGAAGGAGCGCCATTTGACTTTTTGAATGGAAAATATGCTGGAATATTTAGCGGTTGCTATGTCGCATTTGGAGAGTCCCTGTGTGCCTAAACATTGGAGCTCCCCCACAAGTGACCCCATTTTGGAAACTAGACCCCCTAAGGAACTTATCTAGATGCATAGTGAGCACTTTGAACCCCCAGGTGCTTCACAAATTGATCCGTAAAAAAAAGAAAGTACTTTTTTTTTCACAAAAATTTTCTTTTAGCCTCAGTTTTTTTCATTTTCACATGGGCAACAGTATAAATTGGATCCTAAAATTTGTTGGGCAATTTCTCCTGAGTACACAGATACCCCATATGTGGTCATAAACCACTGTTTGGGCGCACGGCATGGCTCAGAAGGGAAGGAGCGCCATTTGACTTTTTGAATGGAAAATTAGCTCCAATCGTTAGCGGACACCATGTCGTGTTTGGAGAGCCCCTGTGTGCCTAAAGTTTAGAGCTCCTCCACAAATGACCCCATTTTGGAAACTAGACCCCCTAAGGAACTTATCTAGATGCAAAGTGAGCACTTTGAACCCCCAGGTGCTTCACAGAAGTTTATAACGCAGAGCCGTGAAAATAAAAAATCCTTTTTTTTTCTCAAAAAATGATATTTTAGCCCACTATTTTTTATTTTCACAATGGTTACAGGAGAAATTGGACCCCAAAAGTTGTTGTTCAGTTTGTCCTGAGTACGCTAGTACCCCATATGGGGGGGGAACCATTGTTTGGGCCCACGTCAGGGCTCGGAAGGGATATAGTGACGCTTTGAAATGCCGACTTGATGGAATAGTCTGCGGGCATCTTGTTACTTTTGCAGAGCCCCTGATGCGCCTAAACAGTAGAAACTACCCACAAGTGACCCCATTTTGTAAACTAGACCCCCAAAGGAACTTATCCAGATGTGTGGTGAGCACCTTGAACCCCCAAGTGCTTCACAGAAGTTTATAATGCAGAGCCGTGAAAATAAAAAATCATTTTTATCCTCAAAAACTGATTTTTTTAACCCGCAATTTTTTATTTTCACAAGGGTAACAGGAGAAATTGGACCACAAAAGTTGTTGTACAGTTTGTCCTGAGTACACTGGTACCCCATATGTGGGGGGGAACCACTGTTCGGGCACACGTTGGGGCTCGGAAGGGAAGTAGTAACGTTTTGAAATGCCGACTTTGATGGAATGGTCTGCGGGCGTCATGTTAGGTTTGCAGAGCCCCTGATGTGCCTAAACAGTAGAAACTACCCACAAGTGACCCCATTTTGGAAACTAGACCCCGCAAAGAACTTATCTAGATGTGTGGTGAGCACTTTGAACCCCCAAGGGCTACACAGCAGTTTATAACGCCCGGGCATGAAAATAAAAAAATCATATTTCTTCCATAATCAGGATTTTTAGTCCCTAATTTTTTTATTTTCCCAAGGGTAACAGGAGAAATTAGACCCCAAAAGTTGTTGTCCAATTTGTCCTGAGTACGCTGATACCCCATAAGTGGGAGAAAACTACTGTATGGGCGCACGTCGGGGCTCGGAAGGGAAGTAGTGACGTTTTGAAATGCCCACTTGATGGAATGGTCTGCGGGCGTCATGTTACGTTTGCAGAGCCCCTGATGTGCCTAAACTGTAGAAACTCCCCACAAGTGACCCCATTTTGAAAACTAGACCCCGAAAATAACTTATCTAGATGTGTAGTGAGCACTTTGAACCTCCAAGGGCTACACAGAGGTTTATAACGCCCGGCATGAAATAAAAAAATCATATTTTTTCCACAAACATGATCTTTAGTCCCCAATTTTTTTATTTTCCCAATGTTAACAGGAGAAATTAGACCCCCAAAGTTGTTGTGCAATTTTTCCAGAGTACGCTGATACCCCATATGTGGGGGTAAACCACTGTTTGGGCATACGTCGGGCTTGGAATAAAGGGAGCACTGTTTGACTTTTGAACGCAAAATTTGCAGGAATCAATGGTGGCGCCATGTCGCGTATGGAGACCCCCTGATGTGCTGGAATATTTAGCGGTTACCATGTCGCATTTGGAGAGTCCCTGTGTGCCTAAACATTGGAGCTCCCCCACAAGTGACCCCATTTTGGAAACTAGACCCCCTAAGGAACTTATCTAGATGCATAGTGAGCACTTTGAACCCCCAGGTGCTTCACAAATTGATCCGTAAATAAAAGAAAGTACTTTTTTTTCACAAAAATTTTCTTTTAGCCTCAGTTATTTTCATTTTCACATGGGCAACAGTATAAATTGGATCCTAAAATTTGTTGGGCAATTTCTCCTGAGTACACAGATACCTCATATGTGGTCATAAACCACTGTTTGGGCGCACGGCAGGGTTCAGATGGGAAGGAGCGCCATTTGACTTTTTGAATGGAAAATATGCTGGAATATTTAGCGGTTGCTATGTCGCATTTGGAGAGTCCCTGTGTGCCTAAACATTGGAGCTCCCCCACAAGTGACCCCATTTTGGAAACTAGACCCCCTAAGGAACTTATCTAGATGCATAGTGAGCACTTTGAACCCCCAGGTGCTTCACAAATTGATCCGTAAAAAAAAGAAAGTACTTTTTTTTCACAAAAATTTTCTTTTAGCCTCAGTTTATTTTCATTTTCACATGGGCAACAGTATAAATTGGATCCTAAAATTTGTTGGGCAATTTCTCCTGAGTACACAGATACCTCATATGTGGTCATAAACCACTGTTTGGGCGCACGGCAGGTTCAGATGGGAAGGAGCGCCATTTGACTTTTGAATGGAAAATATGCTGGAATATTTAGCGGTTGCTATGTCGCATTTGGAGAGTCCCTGTGTGCCTAAACATTGGAGCTCCCCCACAAAGTGACCCCATTTTGGAAACTAGACCCCCTAAGGAACTTATCTAGATGCATAGTGAGCACTTTGAACCCCCAGGTGCTTCACAAATTGATCCGTAAAAAAAAAGAAGTACTTTTTTTTTTCAAAATTCTTTTAGCCTCAGTTTTTTCATTTTCACATGGGCAACAGTATAAATTGGATCCTAAAATTTGTTGGGCAATTTCTCCTGAGTACACAGATACCCCATATGTGGTCATAAACCACTGTTTGGGCGCACGGCATGGCTCAGAAGGGAAGGAGCGCCATTTGACTTTTTGAATGGAAAATTAGCTCCAATCGTTAGCGGACACCATGTCGTGTTTGGAGAGCCCCTGTGTGCCTAAAGTTTAGAGCTCCTCCACAAATGACCCCATTTTGGAAACTAGACCCCCTAAGGAACTTATCTAGATGCAAAGTGAGCACTTTGAACCCCCAGGTGCTTCACAGAAGTTTATAACGCAGAGCCGTGAAAATAAAAAATCCTTTTTTTTTCTCAAAAAATGATATTTTAGCCCACTATTTTTTATTTTCACAATGGTTACAGGAGAAATTGGACCCCAAAAGTTGTTGTTCAGTTTGTCCTGAGTACGCTAGTACCCCATATGTGGGGGGGAACCATTGTTTGGGCCCACGTCAGGGCTCGGAAGGGATATAGTGACGCTTTGAAATGCCGACTTGATGGAATAGTCTGCGGGCATCTTGTTACTTTTGCAGAGCCCCTGATGCGCCTAAACAGTAGAAACTACCCACAAGTGACCCCATTTTGTAAACTAGACCCCCAAAGGAACTTATCCAGATGTGTGGTGAGCACCTTGAACCCCAAGTGCTTCACAGAAGTTTATAATGCAGAGCCGTGAAAATAAAAAATCATTTTTATCCTCAAAAACTGATTTTTTAACCCGCAATTTTTTATTTTCACAAGGGTAACAGGAGAAATTGGACCACAAAAGTTGTTGTACAGTTTGTCCTGAGTACACTGGTACCCCATATGTGGGGGGGAACCACTGTTCGGGCACACGTTGGGGCTCGGAAGGGAAGTAGTAACGTTTTGAAATGCCGACTTTGATGGAATGGTCTGCGGGCGTCATGTTAGGTTTGCAGAGCCCCTGATGTGCCTAAACAGTAGAAACTACCCACAAGTGACCCCATTTTGGAAACTAGACCCCGCAAAGAACTTATCTAGATGTGTGGTGAGCACTTTGAACCCCCAAGGGCTACACAGCAGTTTATAACGCCCGGGCATGAAAATAAAAAAATCATATTTCTTCCATAATCAGGATTTTTAGTCCCTAATTTTTTTATTTTCCCAAGGGTAACAGGAGAAATTAGACCCCAAAAGTTGTTGTCCAATTTGTCCTGAGTACGCTGATACCCCATAAGTGGGAGAAAACTACTGTATGGGCGCACGTCGGGGCTCGGAAGGGAAGTAGTGACGTTTTGAAATGCCCACTTGATGGAATGGTCTGCGGGCGTCATGTTACGTTTGCAGAGCCCCTGATGTGCCTAAACTGTAAAACTCCCCACAAGTGACCCCATTTGAAAACTAGACCCCGAAAATAACTTATCTAGATGTGTAGTGAGCACTTTGAACCTCCAAGGGCTACACAGAGGTTTATAACGCCCGGGCATGAAAATAAAAAAATCATATTTTTTCCACAAACATGATCTTTAGTCCCCAATTTTTTTATTTTCCCAATGTTAACAGGAGAAATTAGACCCCCAAAGTTGTTGTGCAATTTTTCCAGAGTACGCTGATACCCCATATGTGGGGGTAAACCACTGTTTGGGCATACGTCGGGGCTTGGAATAAAGGGAGCACTGTTTGACTTTTTGAACGCAAAATTTGCAGGAATCAATGGTGGCGCCATGTCGCGTATGGAGACCCCCTGATGTGCCTAAATAGTGGAAACCCCTCAATTCTAACTCCAACCCCAACACACCCCTAACCCCTACACACCCCTAACCCTAATACAAACCCTAACCATAACCCTAACCCCAACACACCCCTAACCCTAATCCCAACTCTAACCATAAACCTAACCACTAGCCTAACCCTAATCCCAACCCAAACCCCAAAACACCCCTAACACTTATCCTAACTCTAACCCTAACCACAAACCTAACCCTAATCCCAACCCTAACCCTAATTCCAACCCTAACCCAAATTCCAACCCTAACCCAAATTCTAACCCTAACCCTAAGGCTGGGTTCATATTGCGTTTTACCAGCCCGTTCAACACGTAGCGTTGACCGGCTGGTAATGGTATAGCATAACGCGATCGCGTTATGCTATACCCGCTAGCGCAGATGAATCATCAGATGATTCATCTGTGCTAGCGGTGATGGAGCCCAGATGCTGCAGCCCGTGTCCGAGTCTCTGTCACTGAATGACAGCACGTCGCGAACGCATGCCGCTTTACGGCATGCGTTGCGATGTGCACACAAATGGGGTGAATGGCAGCGATAACGGACTGCGTTACACCGCGTTATACCGCAGTGAAACGCAGTCCATCTAACGGACTACCATAATGCAATAAGAACCCAGCCTAACCCTGAGGCCCCGTGCACACGTTGCGGATTCACTTGCGGATTTTTCTAAAATCCGCAGGTAAAATGACCTGCCTTTTACCTGCGAATTTAGCGCAGATTTGCTGCGGTTTTTCAATTATAATGGATTAGGTGTAAAACCGCTGCGGAATCCGCACAAAGAATTGACATGCTGCGGATTTAAAACCGCAGCAAATCCGCGCTGAAAAATTCGCAGCATGTGCACAGCGTTTTTTTTTTACCATTTATTTGCATTGTACTGTACATGGTTTCTGGATCTGCTGCGGATCAGCAGCGAAATCCGCTGCGGATCAGCAGCGAAATCAGCTGCGGACCAGCAGCGAAATCAGCTGCGGATCAGCAGCGAAATCAGCTGCGGATCAGCAGCGAAATCTGCTGCGGATCAGCAGCGAAATCAGCTGCGGATCAGCAGCGAAATCAGATGCGGATCAGCAGCGAAATCCGCTGCGGATCAGCAGCGAAATCCGCTGCGGATCAGCAGCGAAATCCGCTGCGGATCAGCAGCGAAATCAGCTGCGGATCAGCAGCGAAATCCGCTGCGGATCAGCAGCGAATCCGCGGAGCGATCCCAGGGATCCAGCGAATAAGCTGCGGATCAGCAGCGAAATCAGCGGCGGATCAGCAGCGAAATCAGATGCGGATCAGCAGCGAAATCCGCTGCGGATCAGCAACGAAATCCTCTGCGGATCAGCAGCGAAATCCGCAACATGTGGACAGGGCCTAAAAGGAAAAAAAAAAATTCTTTATTTTATTTTTTGTCCCTACTTATGACAGGGGGGGGTTAATTTACTTTTATTTTGATCACTGTGAGAGTTTATCACAGTGATAAAAATAAATGGTAATTTGGAAGGCGCACTGCGCATGCGCCGGCCGGCGGGCGCACTGCGCATGCGCCCGCCATTTTCCAAGATGGCGGCGCCCATGAAGAGTCCCGGGCGGCCGCCGGGACGGATCAAGAGGCCGCAGAAGACCGGAGGAGGTGAGTATATTGGCGGGGGGGTGATCGGAGGGCGGGGGGGAGCGGAGCACACCGGAGGGGACAGGATCGGAGCGGCCAGCAGATGATAGTAACGGCGGTGACCGTTCGCCGCCATGAATCGGCGGCGGTGGCCGATCACCACCGTTACTCGGTGTGGGGAGGGTGGGAACACAGTGTCCAGCCATGGCCGATGCTATTGCTGCATCGGCCATGAATGGATTGTAATATTTCACCACTTTTCAGTGGTGAAATATTACTAATCGCTCTGATTGGCTGTTTCACTTTTAACAGCCAATCAGAGCGATCGTAACCACATGGGGGTTAAGCCACCCCCCCTGTGGTGATGCGCAAGGGGTCCTGTGCCTGCGGGTTGGATGACCTTTCAGTGATTTCGGTCCCCCGACCCGCAGGAACATGATTTATAGCATGACGCCTACGTTGGCGTCATGGGTCTTGATGGCACAGGTTTTCATGACGCCAACGTAGGCGTCATGGGTCAGGAAGGGGTTAATGATCCAGTGTAAAATGCTCCCCATATATTCCTCCAAGCATTAGAAAAAAATGAAATACCTCTCCTCGCTGTGCACTGCTCTACTCTGGACTCCTCAGCGTCGCCATCTTACAGCTCTCTGCACTTGGACTGTTTAGGCAGAGGGAGTACAGACATGACGTCATTGCACTCTGTAACCTGAATGTTACTGTCAGGAAACGTGGAAGACGTCACAGCGGTGGAGCATGGAGAGGTAAGTATTGCAAGTGCTGGGGCCCTTAGCAAGCAGGGGGGGCCGACTAGTGGGCCACGTCACTGGCACAGGGCCCCTCATAGTATGCCAGTGTGTCTGGCGGCGAGTGGGCCCATCCCACCATCAGAGACAAATTTTTGTACTATGAGGGGTCCTGTGCCAGTGCCGTTGCCCACAAGTCTGCCCCCCACCTGTCCAGGGAACCGGCACTTGACCGGGAGCGCCAGGTGCTGACGCCGGCTCTGGGGGGGGATTTGTAGGTTTTGTAGTCCGTCCACGCTTGCAAGTGTGTGGCACCCCAGGAGTTTGGTTGCCACAGTGATCTTGCCTCCCTCCAGGGGGGAGTGATGTCATGCCTGAAAGCAAGGAAGGATCCCTTTAACAGGTAACACAGCATACAACACCTTTCCTACTCCGGACAAGAAGGGGAGATCCAACACCTGATTTCAGGAAAGCTCCTTGAGAATATTCTGGCTGGGGAGGAGTTAGTGAGTGTGGCTGGAAGGACAAGAGAGGAGAGACGTGTGGAGACAAGCTGGTGAAAAGAGTGGCTTTAGACAGCTCACCCCCAGGTCGGAACGCCAGAAACCGGACCCCCGGAGTCCGAGCCTGACTGGTTAAACTAAACTCCCAGCAGCAGAATCAGGAGGGCAGTAGACGGCAGGTTCTCTGCCCCAACTAATACTCTACTACACAGCAGCAGCACATGTGAGGCAGAGACTCCATAAGTAAATGATTCCTGAAGCAGATTAAAGCTGCCTGTTATGAGAGTGAAGTTCTACCTAGACTAGAGACAGAGAGAGGAACTTGGACGGAGCTTATAGCAGCCAGTGCCTCAGAGGATAGCGCTAGAAAGGAGACCTCACATCCCACCTGAAGTAAGGGGATTCCAAATTGCTTTCAGGCCGACCAACTCCAGCACCATCTGTACTCAGTGCCCTGGACACTTTGCCTACAAAAACTGTGAGAAAAGCTTTGGAAACTGCATCTGACTGTTTCTCCTCAAGTCCTTCCTGCAAAACACACTCCACTCTGCTACATCTTTCAGCACCATTACTTTCTATACCATCTCTCTGCCCTGGGACAAGCTTCACTTGTGGGAAGCTATTCCAACTCTGCTGCATCACACCATCTGTTCCAGAGGATCTGTACTGCAGCGCTTGTCACCTCTGACCAGAAACCACAGGTGGCGTAACGAATACCTTACTAAAAACTCTATCATCCCCTGTACATATTCCCCTTTTATTGGATGCCCAGGGCCACGGACCGGGTCACTGACGCTGTGACACATCCCCTTTAAGACACCGCGCCGGTACCGAGGATCCCACACTGCCCTTGCGGGCGATCCAAGTGCATGTTCATGAAATGTGTAAGCATGCAACTGGTATTAACATTTCTGAGATTTTTCCCGCGGCTAAAGGTCCTTCCGCACTGTTTAGAGATAACCTTTGCCTCATCAAAAGGATTTCGGTCCAAAAAGTGGCACACTGGACTCTTCCTACTATGGTATCAATTTTCAGGGCTTGCACGCTGTTCAAATTTGACTGTCTGGCCATGCTGTCCTGCAACTCTTTTTGTTTTTTAACACGTTTTTGGACTGCTACGGTCCTGCCAGATAACCGCTGATGCAATGTCGATGCCTGCTACGGATCCTTCTCCTCTTCTGAGCTATTGCCAGCGGAAACCTCTTCCCCAAATGAATGCCAATTGGTGTCAACAACTGGGTCATCCATCACCTCCTCTTCAATGTAATCTGGGGCACCTGAGTTTCATCAGGGTCAGATTCTGGCTCAGTAGACTGCGAGGTAAATGTAGTGCTCTGGTTGAATGAACCAGCAGAATCATCTAGCAGTGGCTGTGCATCATGATGTGCACTCCATCTCTGATTCATGTTGGACTGGGTAATTGAGGATTTGACTTCATAACCCATGCATGGTATGTGAAAAGAGCTCCATAGACTAATGTGAAGTGTCGGCTGACGCATCCTTCACTTTTGGTGGGGTGAAGCAGACAAGTAAAGGTGTTGTTCCTGACCAGGAGCCAGCACTGACGACTCAGTCCTTGCATTTTTTGAAAGTTCAGAAGAGGAGGCGATATACAAAATAATGGAAACACCAAACGTTTGGGCATCATCATCTTCGAACATGTTATAAACCTGCAAACAATGACATATGGCAATGTTTTGTAGTTGATTATTTGTGCTATGTCATATGTGTATGTAAATTATCTGTTTGTTTTACATAATTGTAAGAACATTGATGAGAAACTGATACCAATGGCAGACCTCTCTGATTTTCAAAGAGGCAAAATTGCTGGTGTTCGGATGGCCGGTGCTAGTGTAACCAAAAGTGCCCGAATGTTTGGCGTGTCAAGAGGTACTGTCTGCAAAGTAATGACTGCGTTAGAAAGAGAAGGAAAAACGTCCGCAGTAAAGCACAGGTCCGGCCAAAAGTCGAAGTTGACTGAGAAAAACCGTCGGACTGTAAAGCGAATTGTGAGAGAGGATTGCAAGACCACGGCTCCGAAAATCACTACTGAGCTCAATGAACACCTACTGAACACAGTTTCAATGAAAACGCTTAGTCGGGAGCTGAGCAAATCTGGATTCCACAGAAGAGCTGCAATTCGAAAACCGCTGCTCTCAATGACAAATGTTTCCTAGCGTTTAGAGTGGTGTAGAAACCTCCAGAATTGTTCCCTCGACCAGTGGAAACGTGATATTCTCATAAGAATCATCGTTTACCCTATTTCCGACCTCCGGCTGAGTGTACGTTTGGAGACAGCCGAAAGAAGCATTCCATCCTGACTGCCTTCTCCCAAACGTAAAACATGGCGGAGTTTCTGTGATCATCTGGGGTGATGATATCTCTTCATGGAAGAATTAACAGCCGCGATTATTTAGACATTTTGGCAGACCAAGTGCATCCTATGGTTCAAGCACTGTTCCCAAGGGGAACGCCATCTTTCAAGATGATAATGCACCAATTCAGACAGCTACAACCATTTAATCATGCCCTGAGGAACATTCTAATGAACTTGAGCATCTCATCTGGCCCCCACAATCCGAAGACCTCAACATTAAAGAGCATTTATGTTCGATTTTAGAGATTCAAGTTAGACTTCGATTTCCGCCGCCATCGTCGCTCAAAGAACTGGAGGGTGTTTTAACTGAAGAATGGGCTAAAATTCCTTTGGAAACAATTCACACCTTGTATGAATCCATACCTCGGAGAATTGAGGCTGCAATCGCCACCATAGGTGGACCTACACCATATTAAACTAACTTTTGTTGATGTTTCCAGGTGTCTACATTATTGTGTACAACCCCTGTAGAAGGAGGGATTTTCGCCAATGTAAGGCAAAATCTGTTCCTGATGCCCAGGCTTTAAAAGCTGTTTACCTACTCCCAGTAAAGGGAGCCTTCCAGCCCTTCTTCAGCACAAAGACTCTTTATGATAGCACACTATTTTCAGGGCAAGCGAGCTCCTGTATATAAAAAAAATATTCTAAATGTATATATTTCAGGAGGTAGACACTGACGCTCTCAGGCTCAGTCTGGATTACCCAATAATGTAACAAGATAAAAAAGGGGTACTGTATCACCATATAGAAGGTATATATAGTATAGTGAAAATATAATAAATCTCCGTATATATTTCAGGAGGCAGACTCGGACGCTCACAGGCTCAGTCTGGATTACACCAGAATATAATAAGAAAAAGGGGTACTGAATCAACAGATAGCAGGTATATATAGTATAATGAAAATATTCTTAATCTCCATATATATTTCAGGACTCAGACAAAGACGCTCACAAGCTCAGTATGGATTACACAAGAATATAAACAGCATATCCGCAAGAAATAATCACACATGTGGGCCAATGTTCCCGGTGTCAATGATGCACTTAGAGTGGTGGGTGGAGGAGGACTTTATGGCTAAAAGGGTACAGAATTACAAGCGTCGAGCTGTATACAGTCTAGGGGTCATTGTAAATCTCCATATATATTTCCGGAGTAAATGACAGACTCTCACAGGCTCAGTATGGATCACACCAGAATTGTATACAGTCTAGGGGTCATTGTAAATCTACGTATATATTTCCAGAGTAACAGACAGACTCTCACAGACTCATTTTGGATCACACCAGAATATAATAAGAAGAAAAAGGCGTACTGTATCAACAGATCACAGGTATATATAGTAAAGTGAAAATATTCTAAATCTCTGTATATATTGCAGGAGGCAGACAATGATGCTCACAGGCTTAGTCTGGATTACACAAGAATATAAAAAGATGAAAAAGGGCGCTACTGTATCACCAGATACAAGGTAGTATAGTGAAAATATTGTAAATCTCCGTATATATTTCAGGAGGCAGACTGACGCTCAAAGGCTCAGTATGGATTACACAAGAATATAAAAAGATCAGCAAAAAATAATCACACATGTGGGCCAATGTTCCAGGTGTCAATGATGCACTTAGAGTGGTGGATGGAGGAGGACTTTATGGCACAAAGGGTACTGTTTTTATCAGAAACGTACAGCTGGATACATTGTAGGGGTCATTGTAAATTTCCATATATATTTCAGGAGGAACACACACAGTCAGAGGAATATAATAAACAAAGTCAGATCACCCTCCTGGTATCCAGAGACGGAAACACGGATGTCTGCAATGCAGCAGGAAAAAGGTATCCAAGAGAAGAAGAAAAAATCCAGCTTCACGATTCCAGAAAAATCTTTATTCCACAAATTATGATAATTCCAACTTCATAACAGCATACAGTCACCACCGAGGTGCAATTGAACAGACGCGTTTTGAGCTATATGCTCTTATTCATTGCTCTACAGACAACATACTTTTCACTTGTTATATACTATTGGCTATTTAAACTAATTAATTAATTAGCCAATAGTATATAACAAGTGCAAAGTATGTTATCTGTAGAGCAATGAATAAGAGCATGTAGCTCGAAACGCATCTGTTCAATCCCACCTCGGTGGTGACTGTATGCTTTTATGAAGTTGGAATTATATACGGAGATTAACAATTCCCCCACACTGTATACAGGTGTACTCTACTGAAAGAGTAAACTTTGCTGCTTTTCATATTTGGGTGTTAGCCAGACTGGGCCTCTGAATGTGTGTGCTTTTCCTGAAATATATACGGAGATTAACAATTCCCCAAACACTGTAAACAGCTGTACTCTACTGATAGAGTAAACTTTTCTGATTTTCATATTTAGGTGTTAGCCAGACTGGGCCTCTGACTGTGTGCAAGAGAAGAAGAAAAAATCCAGCTTCACGATTCCAGAAAAATCTTTATTCCACAAATTATGATAATTCCAACTTCATAACAGCATACAGTCACCACCGAGGTGGGATTGAACAGACGCGTTTCGAGCTATATGCTCTTATTCATTGCTCTACAGATAACATACTTTGCACTTGTTATATACTATTGGCTAATTAATTAATTAGTTTAATTAGCCAATAGTATATAACAAGTGCAAAGTATGTTGTCTGTAGAGCAATGAATAAGAGCATAAAGCTCAAAACGCGTCTCTTCAATCCCACCTCGGTGGTGACTGTATGCTGTTATGAAGTTGGAATTATCATAATTTGTGGAATAGAGATTTTTCTGGAATCTTGAAGCTGGATTTTTTCTTCTTCTCTTGGACACAGTCAGAGGCCCAGTCTGGCTAACACCCAAACATCAAAATCAGAAAAGTTTACTCTATCAGTAGAGTACAGCTGTATACAGTGTTGGGGGAATTGTTAATCTCCGTATATATTTCAGGAGGAACACACACAGTCAGAGGCCCAGTCTGGCTAACACCCAAATATGAAAAGCAGGAAAGTTAACTCTATCAGTACAGTACAGCTGTATACAGTGATGAGGGGAACTGTAAATCTCCGTATATATTTCAGGAGGAACACCCACAGTCAGAGGCATGGCCTGGCTAACACACAAATATGAAAATCAGAAAAGTTTACTCTATCAGTAGAGTACAGCTGTATACAGTGTTGGGGGAATTGTAAATCTCCGTATATATTCAGGAGGAACACACACAGTCAGAGGCAAAGTCTGGCTAACACCCAAACATCAAAATCAGAAAAGTTTACTCTATCAGTAGAGTACAGCTGTATACAGTGTTGGGGGGAATTGTAAATCTCCGTATATATTTCAGGAGGAACACCCACAGTCAGAGGCCCAGTCTGGCTAACACCTGAATATGAAAATCTGAAAGGTTTCTCTATCAGTAGTGTACAGCTGTATACAGTGTTGGGGGAATTGTACATCTCCGTATATATTTCAGGAGGAACAGACACGGTCACAGGCCAACTTTGGATAACAGCAGAATATGAAAGGCAGAAAAAGTGTACTCTATCAGTAGCGTACAGCTGTATACAGTGTTGGGGGAATTGTAAATCTCCGTATATATTTCCGGAGTCACAGACAGACTCTCACAGGCTCTGTATGGATCACACCAGAATATAATAAGAAGAAAAAGGGGTAATGTATCACCAGATACCAGGTAGTATAGTGGAAATATTCTAAATCTATTTAATTTAAATCTATCTATTTCAGGAGGCAGACATTGACGCTCACAGCCTCAGTATGGATTACACAATAATCTAAAAAGATGAAAAAGGGCTACTGTATCACCAGATACAAGGTACTATATTGAAAATATTGTAAATTTCCGTATATATTTCAGGAGGCAGACTGATGCTCAAAGGCTCAGTATGGATTACACAAGATAACAATTTAAAATGATCTGAAAGAAATAATCACACATGTGGGCCAATGTTACAGGTGTCAATGATGCACTTAGTGTGGTGGCTGGAGGAGGACTTTATGATACAAAGGGTATTGTATCAGAAGCGTACAGCTGGATACAGTCTAGGGGTCATTTTAAATCTCCGTATATATTTACGGAGTACCAGACAGACGCTCACAGGCTCAGTCTGGATTACACCACAATTTGAGAAGCTGAAAAAGGGTACTGTATCAGCAAATACCATGTAAATATAGTGTAGGGAAAATATTCTAAATCTCCTTATATATTTCATGAGGCAGCCACTGACGCTCTCAGTGGCAAAGTATGTATTACACAATAATATAAAAAGGGTACTGTTTAGCCAGATACAAGGTATATATAGTATAGTTAAAATATTATAAATCTCCTTATATAATTCAGGAGGCAGACAATAACGCTGAAAGGCTCAGTATGGATTACACAAGAATATAAAAAAATTGTTGGTAGAGGAGGGGGGTGGGGTAGCCCAGATATGAAGGTTGCAAAAATGCCATATGTTGAGGTGTATCATGGACGTAAAGCAGCTGCAAATAGATTAATTGGAGAAGTCCGAGATAGAGGAGGTACAAAAAAGGGGTACTGTATCACCAGATAAAAGGTATATATAGTATAGTCAAAATATTCAAAATCTTAATATGTATTTTAGGAGGCAGACACTGACGCTCACAAGCTCAGTATGGATTACACCAGAATATTAAAAGTTTACAAAGTGTACTGTATCAGAAGCGTACAGCTGTATACAGCGTTGTTGTCATGTTAAATATCCATATATATTTCCAGAGTCAGACAAAGACTCTCTCAGGCTCAGTATGGATTACACCAGAATATAAAAAGTAGAAAAAGGGAAAGGTCTCAGAAGAATACAGCTCTATATAGCGTTGGGGTAATTTCAAATATCCGTATATATTTCCAGAGTCAGACAAAGACTCTCACAGGCTCAGTATGGATTAAACAAGAATATAAAAAGTTCACAAAGTGTACAGTATCAGAAGCGTACAGCTGTATACAGTGTTGTGTTAATTTTAAATGTTCATATATATTTCAGTCTCAGTAAGCCAGTCCTGACTCGACGCTACAGGAAACTAGATGGATACAAGTACACACTGATAGTACAGTGATTGCAGAAATTTGGGAATTCATAATCACGTTAAAACCTCCAGGTACACTTCTCATAGGCGATGCTAACCCTCAATTACTTTATCTGTGAAGACAGCGAAAACGGTTCTTTATGAAGAAAGGGTTGCTGTATCGCAGTAGCGTCAATCCCATCATTGTTATTCTTCTCCATCAAATTGTGATGCCAAGGAGAGATGTAGACATGGTCCTCACTGCCTATCATGATTAGATTGGTCACTTTGGAGTGCAAAAGACAGAAGCCACAGGACGTAGACGATTCTATTGGATTGGCATGAGAGAAGACATAGAAAAAGGTTGGCAGGAATGACACACGTCTGTGACTAGTAAAACTGTGAAAGCTGATCAGAAAGCAACACTGATAGTGAATGGACGTCCAATAGAAATGGTAGCCATTGATCATCTGAAGGTAGAGCCCAGCAGGACAGGCCATAGCTACGTCTTAACCAGCATAGATCAGTTCACCAAATTTGTAGTGGCTGTCCCTGTGAAGGATTTAACTGGCCAGACTCCACAGCGGTGGAGCAGCGAGAGGTTAGTATTGCAAGTGCTGGGGCCATGAGCAAGCAGGGGGGGCCCACTTGTGGGTGACGGCACCGGCACAGTGCCCCTCATAGTACGCCCATGTGTCTGACAGCGAGTGGGCCCATGCCACCGTCAGAGACACTTTTTTGTACTATGAGGCACCCTGTGCCAGTGCCATCGCCCCAAATTGGGACCCCCCACCTGGTCAGGTCACTGGCAATTGGCTGGGTGCGCCAGGAGGTGACCCCGGCCCTGGAGTGGGGACAGCCCAGATAGGGAGGTGGCAAAAATGGCATATGTTGAGGTGTAGGCTGGACGTTCAGCAGTGGAGGAATTGGAGTAGTCAGAGGAAGAGGAGGACAAAGCGAGCCATTTTGCTGGCAACCTATGTGTCATCAGGGGAAGGTGGGACAAAATCCTTTGAAACCCATGCATGGTTCATTTTAATAAAGGTTAAATCATCAACATTTTGTGTCGACAGATGGGTCCTTCTTTCTGTCAGGATTGATCCAGCAGCACTGAAAACTCTTTCTGATAGAACACTACCAGCAGGGCAAGCAAGCTCCTGTAAAGCATATTGTACCAATTCAGGCCTGGTGTCCAGTTTACAGTCCCAGTAGTTAAAGGGGAATGATGGCTGAGGGAGACCATCGATAGGGGAGGAGAAGTAATTTGTAACCATAGCTGACAACTGCTGTCTCCAGTCTGTTGCTATACATTCCTGATTATCAGGCGTGTGAGCTCTCCGGAGAAATCAGTCCACAGCATGGTCATGAAACCACTGTCTCCAATGCCACTTCGGCTGTGTGCACCATGAACACCTCTTCCATGTTGCCCAGTACAGCTTGTGGTAGAACCTACACCGCTGCTGTTTGCTGGGAATGCCTCTAACAAATGGTTTACCAGAGTTGCTTGTTTGTTGGCCAATATTAGCTCGAGATTCTCCTGTGGCATAATGTTCTGTAATTTGCCTTTATAGCGTAGATCGAGGATGCTGGCCAACCAGTATTCGTCATCCTTCATCATTTTGGCAATGCGTGGGTCCCTTTTTAGGATCCAGAAGGCATAATCACACATGTGGGCCAATGTTCCTAGTGTCAGTGATGCACTGCCAGCGGTGGGTGGAGGAGCACTTTCTGCCAAATCCACATCCCTCCAGTCACGCACAAACCCTGGACCTGAACTTGGCAAGCCAACATTTTCTCTTGCCCCCTGAGAAGCATCCTCCTCCTCAAAATAATCATCCCCCCTCCTCCTCCTCCTCCTCCTCTTCCTCTTCTTCTTCCACTGCATCCAGGACAGCTCCCTGAGCAGACAATGGCTGAATGTCATCAAGGCTTCCATCTTCCTCGTCTTCCTCCTCCGATGCAGATGCCTGATCATTAATGTACGTCAAAGTTTGCATGAGCAGACGCATAAGTGGGATGCTCATGCTTATGATGGCGTCATCTGCGCTTACCAGCCATGTGCATTCCTCAAAACACTGAAGGACTTTGCAGAGGTCTTTCAGCTTTGACCACTGCACACCCGACAACTCCATGTCTGCCCTCAAAACTACCTGTCCATGTTTCCTCCCATAAATGCATGACAGCCTGCCTCTATTCGCACAGCCTCTCAACCATGTGCATGGTGGAGTTCCACCTTGTTGCAACGTCTATGATTAGGCGGTGCTTGGGGAGGTTGAGCAATCGCTGCAGCCTCTGCATGCAACTGGAGTCTACGGGCGAGCGACGGATTTGCAAGCACAGTCTTTGCACTTTATGGAGCAGGGCTGTTAACTCAGGATAATTATTTAAGAAGCACTGCACCACCAGGTTCAAGGTGTGAGCCAGGCTAGGTATGTGTCTGAGTTTTGCCAGGGCTATGGCCGCCACAAAATTACGTCCGTTATCACTGACTACCTTGCCTGGCTCAAGATGTATACTGCCCAGCCATGTCTCAGCTTCTCGCTGCAAGTATTGGGACAGTACCTCCGCGGTGTGTCTGTTGTCGCCCAAACACATCATTTGTAAAACAGCCTGCTGACACTTACCACTAGCTGTTCGATAGTGGGACACCTTGTGTGCAAAACTGGAAGTTGCCGATGGACTGCTCGTGCAACTGCGCTCTGTTGATGAGCTTTCGCTTCTGGAGGAGGAGGGTCGAATGCTTACAGCTAACTGTTGCCTAGACCGTGGGCTAGGCAGCACTGTCCCACCCCCGCTGTCCCCTTTGGAGCCTGCATCCACCACATTAAACCAGTGCGCAGTGATGGACATGTAACGGCCTTGGCCATGCCTACGGGCCCATGCATCTGTTGTGAGGTGCACCTTTCCACTCACTGATTGTTTGAGTGCATGGACAATGCGGTCTATCACATGCAGGTGGAGGGCAGAAATGGCTTTTCTAGAAAAGAAGTGGCGACTGGGTAGGTCATAGCGTAGGACAGCGTAGGTCATGAGCTCTTGGAACGCTGCGCTTTCAACCAAATGGAAGGACATCATCTCTAATGAGATCAGTTTGGCAATGCATGCGTTCAAACCCAGTGTACGTGGACGATAGGATGAGTACTTTCTTGTCCTACTCAGAGTGTCTGGTAGGGTGAGCTGTACTTGAGAGCTGCATATTGTGGAACTATCGGTGGACATGACGGACTGAGAGGGGTTGGTGATGGTGGTGGTGGTGGTGGTGATGGCCTAGGTGCATTCTTTAGTTGCAAAAACATTGTGATTCCCTGACTGCTTTGGCCTTGCGATGACAACTCAACATTTCTTGCTGGTGGTGTGCCAACCAGTGGACTTACAGTGGTTGAAGCGATGGAGCGTTGCTGGCTAACTTCAATCGGAGCCGGTGCACATGTGCTACCTGAGTTTTTGCACTCCGTCCATGCTTGCATGTGCATGGTCAGTAAATGTCTAAGCATGCAACTGGTATTCAAATTTTTGAGATTTTTCCCTCGGCTGAAGATCCTTTGGCACTTTTTACAGATAACTTTTGCCTCATCACTAGGATTTTGGTCAAAAAAGTGCCACACTGGACTCTTCCTACTATGGTATACATTTTCAGGCCTTGCACGCTGTGCTAATTTGACCGTCTGCCCAACCTGTCCTGTTTTTTTTTAACACCTTTTTGGAGTGATATGGGCCTGCCAGATAACCCCAGCTGCGATGTCGATACCTGCTGCGGATCCTTCTCCTCTTCTGAGCTAGTGCCAGTGGCACCCTCTACCACCACTAAATGCCAATCCGGGTCAACAACTGGGTCATCCATCACCTCCTCTTCAATTTCATCTGCACCTTCCTCTGTGTCACCGTGTAAGGTGGTAGAGTATGCGGGAAGGGGCACCTGAGTTTCATCAGGGTCGCATTCTGGCTCAGTAGACTGCGAGGGCAATGTAGTGCTGTGGTTGAATGTGCAAGCACAATCATCTAGCAATGGCTGTGCATCAGTGCACTCCATGTCAGATTCATCTTCGACTGGGGAATTCAGGATTTGACTTGATAACGCAGGCATGGTATGTGAAAAGAGCTCCACGGAGTAATCTGAAGTGTGGGCTGCCACATCCTTCACTTTTGGTGGGGGTGAAGGACACAAGGAAAGGGGTTGGTCCTGACTGACGACTCAGTGCTTGCAGCTTTTGAAGCTTCAGAAGAGGAGATAGAGCTGGAGGCTGTTTTGGCAATGTAAGCCAAAACCTGTTCATGATGCTGTGATGAAGGAACAGCCACCATCTTGGATTGGCCTGTACCAGCCTCCATTTTGTCTGAACTCACAGGGCCACAGGCAGCTGACTGCACCTGGCCCCCATGACCTGTGGGCATATTCAATACAACAGGGTTTAGTGTCCACTGTGAATAACCAGGTCCTTTTAGCATGCTAAGTAGGCCAGGCCAAAACAGTACTTCAGAGCTTAGGCCTCAATTAGATTATACCTGCCAGCTAGACACAGAAAACACCTCCATTGTATTTCCCAGACCCGACGGCTCCGTTCTAGGATTATGAATTATGAGCACATCTTTCTAGGTACAGACTCATAAAAAATATCTGTGTGATCCTGCGGACCTCGGGCATCTGACAGTGCAAATCCAGAGTCGATGATGGCTCGGGGCCTGAGATATAGACATTGGCCCTCCACAGAGACCCAATCGGGCCAGGTTTGATCTCCACGCGACAGGCAAAACATACTACATCCGCTGGTACCTTTCCTGTCCTGATCCGATCGTCCTGGAGAAAGTTAACCCCTTTGTTAGATATTGGGAATAAATTCTGCAGGGAGCTAAGCATGGAGATTATCAGCCCACCTTCGGACACCGAGGGGAGGGACCTAGCAGGTTTAAGAACTGTGAGCGGACGGCAGACTCTCTATATACTCACAGAAGCCAAGACGATGAAGATCTAAGAAGGAACAAGGGACAGATCTGCCATGGGAGCAGCGGCACACGTTTTGGGGGACTGTCCAGCAACTAAGATTCTCACCTGTGGATCGCAGAGCTCCCTGCCTCCACCTGCAACCTACAACCTGGTAATATTGACCTCTAGCTAATACCTCTAAGCCTTGTACCATTATTGTTGTATTTTACTCTGACTGCAAATCCACTGTAATTCCGTTGTATAGCTTACTGTATATTTCTGTAATTATCTATCGTGCCCTTAAGGCAATTAAACCATAAAATTAATTTTGGACTGATGCTTTTACTCTGATCACGAATCTTAGAATACCCAGTGGTTAACAGGACATCCTCCCCGGCGGCCATTTGCTCTAGGTGCAGTTCTCTTTACTGAACTGAGAGACAAAGGGGGCGCCGGAGAGCTGTGCCTGTGTAGAACTTCACATTGGTGACATGGAAGGAAGGGGGTTTCCTTCACATTTGGTGGCAGCGGTGGGATCAGAGTAATAGTGTGGGTGGGACCCCTACTCCCAGACACTAAACACTACCAGCGGTAACTTTCACTGCTGGGTTCTTAAGGTCAGCCCAGCACTAGACGGTCAGAGTGTAAATATAATAAGTTGTGTGCAAGGTCAGGGTTGCAGCTGTGTCAGTAACTAAAGGTTCCCAAGATGGCGGAAGGCACCAGGAGTAAGGCATAGGGGGAGGCCAATGCTATAGTCTATGAGGGGTTAGATACCGATGAAGGCGAGGGGGAGCTCAGCCAGGGTTCCCCAAGGAGCCAGACCCCCGTGCTCAGTCCCGCAGTGGACTGTCCACCCCCTGCCCGTCCCAGCCTGTCCAGATCGGAGGCCCTTTTCCAAGTGGCTATGGCACAGCTCGAGGCTGGTAATGACGCCGCCCATGACAGACTACTGGTGGCAGCAGAGCATGAGCAAGCGGCGGCAGAGAAAGCAGCAGAGCGTGAGCATGCAGAATATGTGCTGCAGGGTGTGGAACACTGTGAAGCTGCGGAGCGCCGGCACCGACTGGAGATACCTCAGCAAGGGCCCCCGCTGGACGCTCCAGCCCCACCGGAGACCAAGGCTCCCAACGTCCCGGCGGAGGACTTTCCCTTGCTTGAAAATTATGGAGACCTGGATTCCTTTCTGCTGGCCTTTGAGAGGACCTGCCTCCAACACCATCTGGCTCCGGATCAGTGGGCAAGGTACCTGACCCCCATTTGAGGGGTAAGTACCTGGAAGTTTTTGGGGACTTACCTGCCGGGGAGGAGCAGGACTACAACAGCATCAAGCGGGCCCTCATTCAGCACTACAACCTCACCCTGGAGTCGTACCGCAGGAAGTTCAGGAGCTTGCAGCGGGGTTCAAAGGACACCAGGACCGACCACATGCGGGCCCTGCTGAGAGCTGCAGAGCACTTGACCTCGGGTCTAGAGCTCACCACTCGCCAGGAGGTCCAGGAACAGTTAGTCACGGAGCAGCTCTTGTGGAACTGCCCAGAGGACCTCCAGCAGTTCCTCCGTGACCGGAAACCAAAGGGGGCTTCTGCTACAGTCGCCCTGGCAGACGACTATGCCAACAACAGGGCGCCTGAGCCGAAGAAGCCTGCCAGCAGCACCTGGAGAGGGGGTAAGTGCAATCCTGCTCCAGCCCCCTATCCAGCCCCCAGAGTGCAAGGGGTGTACCCCCCTGCTGCCCTCTCCAGGCCAGGAACAGAACACAGACGTTGTCATCATTGCAACCAACCGGGACACTTTAAGGCTGCTTGTCCCCAGCGCCATAAGGCCCCATCCCTGACCCAGAAACCGTCCCCTGTTTTGTGTGTGGGAGGGGGTGGTGGGAGGTCCCTGGACAATTACCAACCCTTCACCATTGGCCGCTCAGCGGTCATGGGACTGCAGGACACAGGCGCTGAACGAACCCTGGTACGTCCTGAGGTGGTGTCCCCTCAAGACTTGGTGCCTGGGAAAACCCTTTCCGTCTCCGGAATTGGAGGCATTGAACCAGAGCTGCCCTTCGCCAAGGTGTATTTGGACTGGGGCGCCGGGAGGGGAATGCGAGAGGTGGGAGTAACGCCAAATATTCCTGCCAATGTGTTGCTTAGGGCGGCTAGTGTCCCAGTATGTGGCCACTGAACCTCCAAGTTCGGCTCCTTAAGAATGTCATGACTCTACTGTAAATGCTAATATTAATGTATTGAATGTGCCTCCAACAGTGGAGGAGGGAGTGAAACCTGATGGTAAGCCATGCACTGACACTACACTCCCAGAGCTCACAGTGAGGACAGGTGAGGAGGTTGAAGGGGAGAGCTCAGAGGTGGAGGGAGGGGCTGCTATGGGCAATATAGGGCCCCTAAGGGAATCCAGCCTGCTGAGTCCAGGGCCTCTGCAGAAAGAGGAACAGGCCATTGGGGAGTGGAGGCGTCCTGGGAGAGGAGCCACCAGGTAAGACCCCAGGGCAGGAGTTCCCCACATCCAGGATGTCAGGAGGCTAGGGAAGTCTGCCTGACCCTGCAACTTGGTCAGGGGACGAGGGGAAGCAGGCGCTACCCAAGGTCTCAGCGGTCATGGCCGCTGTTACCAGGAGTGGGAGTGGAGAAGCCCAAGGAGCCTCGCGGAGGTCCCACGATTTCCCCCTCTCCGACCAAGTGGCTGCCGAGTCAGACAGCGGCCAAGGGACAGATCCCATGGAAATGACAGAGGATGTGGCAGTTTCATCAATTCTTGCCACATCAAGTCAGGGATTTCTGGCAGCGTGGGAAGCTGACGCTAGTCTGAAAACTCAAAGAGCAGGCGGCACAGCCTCTCCTGGAGTCCGACCGCGAGTGAGAGGTCTGGGACCAGGGACGGCTGTACCGGGTAACGGTCCAGCAGGGTTGACCGGAGGCGTGGCCCAGGGACCGACAGTTAGTGGTACCCTATCCGTTCAGGGCGGAATTGTTGTGGATTGCACATGAGAATCCCATGGCCGGACACCTAGGGATCGCTAAAACCAGGGCCAGGCTAGTTCAGCATTTCTACTGGCCTGGAATGAGGACCGAGGTGATAGCCTACTGCCGTTCGTGTGACACCTGTCAGAGGGTGGGGAAGGCAGGACGGCACCCCAAGGCCTCACTGGTAACTCTGCCCATCATCGAGGAGCCTTTCTTGAGGGTGGCTGTGGATCTCATTGGACCTCTGTCCACTCCCAGCCGCTCCGGGAAATGCTTCATACAAATGGTAGTGGACTATGCCACCCGGTATCCGGAGGCGGTAGCTTTGTGGTCCATTTGGGCCGACAAAGTGGCCACTGCCTTACTGGAGATTTTCTCCAGAGTGGGGTTTCCCCAGGAAATGCTCACCGACCGAGGGACCCAGTTCATGTCACAGCTGATGGAGTCTCTCTGTAAGCAGGTAAAGGTGCAACATCTGGTAGCCAGCCCGTATCACCCTCAGACCAATGGCCTGTGTGAGCTGTTCAATAGCACCTTAAAGCAGACGCTGAAGATGTTGGTCGACTTCCACGGGAGAGACTGGGAGCGGTATCTCCCACACCTGCTGTTTGCCTACCGGGAGGTCCCACAGGCCTCAACGGGGTTCTCCCCCTTTGAGCTCATGTACAGGCGACATGTACAGGGGCCCCTTGCTCTGGTGAAGGAATCATGGGAAGGGGATTTGGCCACCCCTGGAGTATCGGACAATGAGAATGTTGTGCACTTCCGGGACCGAATGATGGCCTGGACACGGCTGGTGCATGAAAATATGGCCCTGCCTAGGCTGACCAGAAGCGGTGGTACGACCAGAATGCTTGTGAGCGGACCTACCAGGTGGTCAAAAGGTGTCGGTACTGGTCCCCTTACCTCAAAACAAGCTTCAGGCGGCCTGGTATGGTCCATACCTCGTGCACAAGCAGCTCAACGCCGTCACCTATCTGATCACCCTGGACCATGCCCGTGGAAGAACGAAGGCCTTCCACGTGAACACGATGAAGGCCCATCATGAGTGGGAGGCTTGTGCCCACCCAGTGTGCAACCTTCCCGAGGAAGGAGAGGCAGAAACCCTCCTGGATCTGCTCACCCAAGCCAAGGCGGGTGGATCCATCGAGGATGTGGGGGTTGGCCACCAGCTTTCGGAGGACCAACGTTCCCAGCTGGGGGTCACCCTACACCCCATGACGTGGAAATCGGCAACCACCCCCCGATCCGGCGTTCAGCTTATCGGGTCTCTCTTGAGGTGAAGCAGCAAATGCGCCAAGAGATAGACAAGATGCTGAAGCTGGGGGTGATCCAAGCATCCAACAGCGCATGGGCTTCGCCTGTAGTCCTCATCTCTAAAAAGGACCGAACTACGTGGTTCTGCGTGGACTACCAGGGGCTCAACGCTGTGACGGTCACTGATGCGTATCCAATGCTGAGCATCGATAACCTGCTTGACCAGCTGGCCGGGGCCAGGTACCTGACCATCATGGATCTGGGCAGGGGGTATTGGCAAATTCCCCTGACCCCTGGGGCATGGGATCGTTCTGCCTTTATCACCCCATTCGTACTGTACGAGTCCACGGTGATGCCCTTCGGCATGAAGAATCCCCCTGCCACTTATCAGCGGATGGTCAGCACGCTGCTTGAGGAACTGGAAGGGTATGCGACCGCGTACCTGGATGACATTGCCATCTTCAGTCCCACCTGGGAGGATAACCTAGAGCACCTGGTGCAGGTGCTCGGGCAGATCCAGCGAGCAGGCTTGACCATTAAGCCGGAAAAATGCTAGCTGGGTATGAGTGAGGTCCACTACCTGGGACACTGGGTAGGTAGGGGAACTCTGAAGTCAGAGCCTGGGAAGGTGGATGCCATCGCATCCTTGCCCACCCCCAGGACCAAGAAGCATGTGATGTCCTTCTTGGAGACTGCTGGGTACTATAGGAGGTTTGTTCCACACTATAGTGCCTTGGCCACGCTTCTGACAGACCTAACCAAGAGAAGGCTGCCCGTTGCAGTCGACTGGACAGTCACCTGCGAGACAGCTTTCCAGGCGCTCAAGACTGCCCTTTCTAGCTCTCCTGTACTACAGGCTGCTGACTTCACGCGGCCGTTCTTAGTGCAGACCGTCGCCAGTGACGTCGGCCTCGGTGCTGTGTTCAGCCAGGTCGACACTACGGGCCATGAACACCCCGTTTTGTACCTGAGCCGGAAGCTCCAGCCGAGGGAAGTGGCCTATTCCACGATGGAGAAGGAATGTTTGGCAATTGTGTGGGCCCTGCAGCGTCTGCAGCCATACTTGTACGGACCCCAATTCACCATGGAAACAGACCACAACCCCCTCAGCTGGTTACACAGGGTTTCTGGGACGAATAGGAGGTTGATACGCTGGAGCCTCGCTCTCCAGCAGTACCACTTCACCATTCGCCACAAAGAGGCAGGGCAAATGGCAACGCTGAAGGGTTGTCCCGGCAGGGAGAGGGTGCGAAAGGGCACATGGGGGAACACAGTAATATGATTCCCCCTAGCGCTCTCTAAAGCAGGGAGGTGTGATGAAGGAACAGCCACCATCTTGGATTGGCCTGTATCAGCCTCCATTTTGTCTGAACTCACAGGGCCACAGGCAACAGGCTGCACCTGGCCCCCATGGCCTGTGGGCATATTCATTACAACAGGGTTTAGTGTCCACTGTGAATAACCAGGTCCTTTTAGTATGCTAAGTAGGCCAGGCCAAAACAGTACTTCAAAGCTGGGGGCCTCAATTAGATTATACCTGCCAGCTAGACACAGAAAACACCTCCATTGCATTTCCCAGACCCGACGGCTCCGTTCTAGGATTATGAATTATGAGCACATCTTTCTAGGTACAGACTCATAAAAAATATCTGTGTGATCCTGCGGACCTCGGGCATCTGACAGTGCAACTCCCGAGTCGGTGATGGCTCGGGGGCCTGAGATATAGAGATTGGCCCTCCACAGAGACCCAATTGGGCCAGGTTTGATCTCCACGCGACAGGCAAAACATACTGCATCCGCTGGTACCTCTCGTGTCCTGATCCGATCGTCCTGGAGAAAGTTAACCCCTTTGTTAGATATTGGGAATAAATTCTGCAGGGAGCTAAGGGTGGAGATTATCAGCCCACCTTCGGACACCGAGGGGAGAGACCTAGCAGGTTTAAGAACTGTGAGCTGACGGCAGACTCTCTATATTCTCACAGAAGCCTAGACAATGAAGATCTAAGAAGGAACAAGGGACAGATCTGCCAAGGGAGCAGCGGCACACATTTTGGGGGACTGTCCAGCAACTAAGATTCTCACCTGTGGATCGCAGAGCTCCCTGCCTCCATCTGCAACCTACAACCTGGTAATATTGACCTCTAGCTTACACCTCTAAGCCTTGTACCATTATTGTTGTATTTTACTCTGACTGCAAATCCACTGTAATTCCGTTGTATAGCTTACTGTTAGAGTTGAGCGATACTTTCCGATATCCAAAAGTATCGGAATCGGAATGGTATCGCCGATAACATTAAAATATCGGCGATACCCGATACCGATACCGGAAGTCCCATGTAAGTCTATGGGAACAAAATATCGAAATTAAAAAAACCCCATTCTTGCCTTGTTGGTTAATTGTACATGAAGGAAAACAAGAAAGAGTAATGTAGAATGTATTGGGGAAGGTTGAGGAGACATTAAAGGCATAGATGTTTAACCCAATCAAATGGAATAGCATAAATATTTTTTTTTTTAAAGATGTTCGGATTGACGAAGAAATTGACAATGTTGTTAACGTTTTTTCTATTTTGGCAAATATGTATATTACACAACTTCCATGCTCTTCATCTTCACCTTTTTAACTTTTCACACACTTTCTCCTTCATAATCTTCTGCAGCATCATCTTTTTCATCAAATTATTCTTCATCTTCACCTTCTTTATCTTCTTCTTAAACTTCTTGCTATTCATCTTTGTTAACATTACTCATATTCTTCTTATTAAACTATTATTCTTATTCATATTCTGCTTCATCTTCTTCATCATATTCTTATTTGTGACAGAGAATCCTGTACTTGTAATCTGTCAAAGTATGAATTTTTCATCCTTCCGTTCTTGCTGTCACAAAAGATTTAAATTACAACAGTATTTGTCCGTGTTCAGTTTAGCCTGCAGCAGCAGGCATTTTCCAGGGGCACCACGAGGAGGAACGGACTCACCCCCATACACTGCTTAGTCTTCTTCTGCTTAGAATTTAGAGCATATATTTTGCTCTTCATTTTGGTCTTATACTTCATGTTCTTCTGCTTTTAGATCTTCTGCTTATTGTTCTTGTGTCTCTTGTTCCGTATCTTGTATTTGTAGCACAATCTTGTACCAGCTGATGTTACTGGGACACGGTTACTAAGCAGGAGGTACCTGTGCTCCAAAGCACTACCAAGGACCAGCAGACGTTGCTGGAACTCGGATACCGAGATGGAGGCACCTAGGCCAAAGGCACTGTGGAGAACCAGCTGACGGTACTGGAACCCGGAGGGGCAGCAGAAGGAAAAGAGCCAATGGCACAACCGAGGACCAGCTGACGTTACTGGGACACGGTTACTAAGCAGGAGGTACCTGTGCTCCAAAGCACTACCAAGGACCAGCAGACGTTGCTGGAACTCGGATACCGAGATGGAGGCACCTAGGCCAAAGGCACTGCGGAGAACCAGCTGACGGTACTGGAACCCGGAGGGGCAGCAGAAGGAAAAGAGCCAATGGCACAACCGAGGACCAGCTGACGTTACTGGGACACGGTTACTAAGCAGGAGGTACCTGTGCTCCAAAGCACTACCAAGGACCAGCAGACGTTGCTGGAACTCGGATACCGAGATGGAGGCACCTAGGCCAAAGGCACTGCGGAGAACCAGCTGACGGTACTGGAACCCGGAGGGGCAGCAGAAGGAAAAGAGCCAATGGCACAACCGAGGACCAGCTGACGTTACTGAACCCCAGTAACACAGGAGCAAGTGTTGACTGTGCTAACAGCACTTCCGAGCAACAACTGGCGGTGTTGGAGCCCAGGGTCAAGGAGGATGTTTAAATACTAGATCAAGTAATTTCCTTGTTACCTGTCAATTTTAAATGTCTATACTTCAAACAAGAGAAAGATAACCTTTACTACCATAAGATGATGATTTCATTTAAACTAATATCTAGATAAATAAAGAATTGACAAACATAAACACATACATTAACATGTTGAACAGCAATGCAAACCACAAAATAAATTAGTTAAGGAATCTGCTATACGGTTGTACATAAAAGCATACAAGTACATATCTGAATCCATTAATGATGGATAAGTAACAGTATGTACACCATTTTTATTGTATAGACAATGAATGTCTGACTTCAAAACATCATCAGCATTACAAGTAATCTGTGATATTACTAAAATGTTCCATTTGCTGAATAATGTCACTAAATATTTTATACAAAATTATACAATTTCCATCATGTAATACTCATAATATGTGGCAATAATCATTTTTATTAACAAACATAACCTTTAAAAAGTGCATAGTGCATAGTGAAAATTGCTATTTATGGCTGACTGTCGACTTGGAAGCATGACAACAGATAGATAAGGTATATATAGATGAGACTGCATAGCCACAGATGGTGAATGGCGATGTAATACTGTACCTCAATAAAGTGTGCGTCACTACTACATAATTTTTTTTATATAGCTTTATAAACAGGGTACATGGATGTATGCTTGTGCCTTTGTTTTGACGCACAGACTGCCTTCCTGCTGAGACGCATTGGGTAGTGAACAGTTGTGTGCAGTGTTCACTGCAGTCTCTGCGGAATAACCACACTTAGACCTTATAACTTTTCAGACTTTCTTTATCAATCTACCAAGATGAAGAAGGCAGGGAGTAAGGCACGTGGTCGTGGAGTTTCTTCAGGGAGAGGACGTGGGGATTCTGTGGCTGCTGCGGCCCCCAGTGACACAGCATCCACCAGTTTTCCCCGTGAGCGTTCCTTTATGCGCACTTTTGTAGGAGCTCGGAGTACCCCCCTGCTGCGGGAAGAACAAATTGAAGCTGTTGTTGTTTGGATGTCAGCCAATGCATCGACTTCAATTGCTTCCACCTCCTCTCAGGACCACAGCACTGTTGGGCAACCATCTGTCTCTTCACCGCCTGGCAAATTGCCCAGGCAGTCAGAGAGTTCTGTACAGGAGCCAGCTGAGTGTCTGCTTCTGTTCTCAGAATCTATTGGCTTGCAAACAGGGGCCCAGCCAAGCAGCATTCTGTAATGTGAAGAGGGAGTATGCAGTGATGAGCAACAGCTGTGTCTCTCTGAATCTGAAGAGGCGGGTGAGACAGTGCCGATGGTCAGCACACCGCAGAACGCATCTGATGATGATGAGACCCAGGTGCCAGTTTCTGTTGAGCATGGTGCTGGCCAGACCACCCAACAGCAGGTGTTGGAAGAGGGTAGTGGAGATGATGAGGTCCAAGACCCAACATGGCATGAGGAACAGGAAGGTGGTGGGAGCAGCTCAGAGGAATAATAATAATATTTATTTATATAGCGCCATCATATTCCGCAGCGCTTTACAGTTTAGCAGTTTCAGAACACAAGTCATAAGTAACAACGTTAACAATACAATAATTTAAGCTAAATAAGTCGCCCCTGCTCGTGACAGCTTACAATGTACAATGAGATGGGGGAGATACAAAGTATAGGTGTTTATATACAATGGTGCATTTACAATGATGTTCCAGCCATCTTAAGGGACTGAGGGATGGAGATAGTGAATGGGCTAGAGACACACACACACTTACACAGAATACATAGAATGACTTTGATTAGTGAATGTGATAGGCCGCTCTGAACAAATGTGTTTTGAGGGAGCGCCTGAAACCATGAAAATTGTGGATAGTCCTAATTTCTTGGGGTACAGCATTCCAGAGGATTGGCGTAGAGCAGGAGAAGTCTTGGAGTCGGGAGTGGGAGGTACGTATTAGTGCAGAGGTTAGTCGAAAGTCGTTTGCAGAGCGCAGCAGTCGGTTAGGCCGATAGATAGAAATGAGGGAGGAGATGTAGGAGGGGTGCTGCACTGTGGATAGCTTTGTGGCTGAGAACCAGTACTTTGGTTGAAAGCTGGGAGAGGCCTAGAGAAATGGTTAGTGATAGAAGGAAGATAGAGGAAGACATTGCCCCAACGGTACAAACAGGAGGGAGAGTTAGGCTGCAGACTCGGTTGCCTGTAGCCTCCAGTTTGGCACCTGTTCGGAGCAGTTGTCTTCCAAAAGTCAAAACGTGCGCTCCCAGGACTTGCACTGCGTGGTCCTTTTTTCACACACTTGCACATGATATTTGCTATGTGAAATGCAAGCTGTGTAATCAAAAATTAAAAATAGCTAAAAGTGTCAGTCACCTCAATACCACAAATATGTGGAAACATGTGCGGACAAAGCACGTAGTTGAGTTACAAAGACACACTGGAGATGTAGGCCAACCTACAGCAGCACCTACATCTTCAGGTTGTGTTGAAGCCTCTTCATCGAGCTCACACACAGCTGGTTCTGCTTCCTCACAGGATCGCCATGGAAGAACCTCGGCCACTGTTGTCCAGAGACAAACTGTTATTCCACACACAGCAGCAAGTTCCCTGTCATCCTCACACTCCCAGGCCACAAAACAGCCATCGGTAGCACAGGCATGGGATAAAAGACGGCCATACTCCGCAAACCATGCACGAGCACAGGCTCTGAATGCTGGCATTGCAAAACTCCTGTCCCTTGAAATGCTGTGATTCAGGCTGGTGGAGACAGACAGTTTCCGTAACTGAATATCATTGTCAGTCCCACAATACAATGTGCCAAGCCGATTTCATTTCAGCAGGCAAGCCGTCCCTGGTCTGCAAAAGCATGTTGAGGGAAAAATTAAACATGCGCTACTAAAAGCCCTCAGTAGCAAGGTCCACCTGACCACCGATGCGTGGACCAGTACCCATTGTTATGATCTGCTACAACCAGTAAGGAAAGAAGGGAATTCTGTCCCTACAATACAACTAAGCTGAATCCCTACGATGTAACGGGGAACCTGATCCTGCGACCAGACCCGCTAAAGTCCTCATCTAGTGTGAACGAAGACCTATAGTTGCGAGGGAGTAATCCCTACAAGATCTAGGGACTGGGAGAAAAGGTGGACACCTCCTAACATAAATTGTAGCATGGATAATTAAACAGAAAAATAAATACTTTGTGATCCTAACATCAAGCAAAACTGACAGATTAAGGCACCTAAGCACCCGGCTAGCTTAACAGTAGATAATACAATGAAGTCAAGCAAAGCCAGAAGGGCGGAGCCAGACTAAATAGGGAAAAAAGGTCATGTGACCAGCAAACTGAAACAAAACCTAACAAGAGGGTTCTAACACCCATGGCCAGGGACAATACCTTTCCCTCACTGCCCATTGGGTCAATGTTGTGCAGCCGGGTACTGATCTTGCGAGTGGCGCTGTACGTGTTCTGCCAACTCCAAGGATTGCAGGAATCAAGTCTGTACACATTGATTCCTCCTCCTACTCCAGTTCCTCAGAATCATCGCTGCAGGAGCCGTCACGGTCTACCTCCACATGGACCCGTGAACGTTTACCTGTTGCGACCGATATGAGCACAGCCGTGTCCAAATGTCAACAGGCCGTCCTGAAATTAATTTCCATGGGGAATCTTAGCCACACAGCGCAGGAGCTCTGTAATGCCATAAAGCAGGAGAGCGACGTGTGGTTTTTGGAAGAGAATCTACAGGCAGGCTTGGTAGTGTGTGACAATGGCCGAAATCTGGTGTCAGCTCTGGCCTTGGCAACCTCACTCACATACCATGTCTGTCATATGTGCTCAACTTGGTCGTGCAGAGTTTTTTGAGGGACTATCCGGATCTTGATGCACTGCTGCACAAGGTCCGCCTAGAGTGCGCTCACTTGCGACGTTCCAGCATGGCCAGATCGCTGATTGCAGCTCTGCAACGCAGATTTCACCTTCATGAACATCGCATCATATGTGACGTACCCACCAGGTGGAATTCCTCGTTACATATGTTGGAGCGGTTGTGTGAGCAGCAGCCAACAGTAATGGAGTATCAGCTGCATCAGGCGCAGTCAACTCGCAATTTGCGCCGTTCACACTTCACCACTACTGAGTGGGCCTCTATAATAAGAATAATAATATTATTTATTTATATAGCGCCATAATATTCCGCAGTGCTTTACAGTTTAACAGTTTCAAAACACAAGTCATAAGTAACAACGTTAACAATACAATAATTAAAGCAAAATCAGCCGCCCCTGCTGGTGAAAGCTTACAATCTACAATGAGGTGGGGGAGATACAAAGTACAGGTGTTTATATACAATGGTGTTTTTACAATGATGGTCCAGCCATTTTAAGGGAGTGAGGGATGCATGGAGATAGTGAATGGGCTACACACACAGAATTACACATAGAATGACTTTGATTAGTGAATGTGATAGGCCACTGTGAACAAATGTGTTTTGAGGGAGCGCCTGAAACCATCCAAATTGCGGATAGTCCTAATTTCTTGGGTAGAGCATTCCAGAGGATTGGCGCAGCGCGGGAGAAGTCTTGGAGTTGGGAGTGGGAGGTACGGATTAGTGCAGAGGTTAGTCGAAGGTCGTTTACAGAGTGCAGCAGTCGGTTAGGCCGATAAATATAAATAAGGGAGGAGATGTAGGGGGGTGCTGCGCTGTGGAGAGCTTTGTTGGTGAGAACCAGTAATTAGAATTGGATCCTATAATGAATGGGCAGCCACTGCCAGTGTAATGAGTGGCGAATAACTCTATGAAGGATATCTGCCACGTTTTGCGTGCGTTTGATGAGTCAACGCGGATGGCGAGTGCAGATGATGCACTAGTCAGCCTGACTGTCCCCCTTATCTGCCTGCTTCAAAAAACACTGCAAGCACTAAGGCATGAGGTTTTGGAAGAGGTGGAGGATGAGGAGTCACAAATTCCATCACCTTCTGGACAGTCAGCGCAACGTGGTTCCTCACAAAGGGCTGGAGGACTTTCAAAGTACCATGCTGTATCAACAATTGAACCTCCAGAGTCGCTGTCTATATTTTCATAACCATTACAAACTTTTAATGTATTTACAAAGCACATAATGTACATTTTTTGTCTATCCTTTTGTAATGCTATTGTGTTTCCATAAACTGATGTTACAGAATTATGATACAAAGTTTTTAAATTTTGAGTTTTAAATTTTGTAAATTTATATGTATTTGAAGGACTTGTGAGGAGGATGAGGAGGAGTCAATGGAGGAGGAAGACATCGCTCCAGAGGGAGGTAGACAATGCTCTAGTCAGTATGTAGACCAAGGGTGGGGTGATGCACAGCAGGCAGAGATGACGCCTCTTGCAGGGGACAACGTTTCTTGGCCAGTTGGGAGTCTGCAGCACATGGTTGATTTCATGCTGCAGTGGCTGAGAAACGACCGCCGCATCGAACACATTCACACCACGTCTGATTATTGGGTGTACACCCTCCTAGACCCTCGCTACCGGGACAACTTACAAAGCCTCATCACACCGTTGAACCGGGAGCGTAAAATGCGGAAGTACCAAGACACACTGGTGCAATCCATAATGTTCTCCATTCCAGCCGAGAGAACTGCTGCTGCTACTGCTTTACAAAGCAGCTCTGTGCGTCGAGGCAGTGGAGACAGCTCTGCAACAAGAGGGAGCACAAGCAGCGCCTCTGCACAGGGCAAGAACAGTATGTTCCAAATGTGTCGAAGTTTTGTGGCAGCGCCACCAATGTCTACACCATCCGAGACGGCTCCAGTCAGCAGGAGGCAACATTTCCGTAAGATGGTGACAGACTACATGTCTTGCCCTCTCAGTGTACTCCCAGATGGCTCTTCCCCATTCAAGTTTTATGTCTCTAAGCTGGATACATGGCCAGAGCTTAGCCAGTATGCATTGGAGGTGCTGGCTTGATCTGCTGCCAGTGTATTATCGGAGCGCGTCTTTACTGCTGCAGGTGGTGTACTAACAGACCGTTGCATGCGACTATCCTCCGATAATGTAGAACGGCTTACTTTTCTGAAAATGAACTAGGCATGGATCTCGCCTGAATTTGCCTGTCCGGTTTCAGATTAACTAACTGGTTGGCAACGTTTTCCATGTCTCCTGTTATGTTCATCTTTCTACCACCTGAGCTATACTCCCTGGGCTACAACACTGCCAGTTGCTGCTCAGAAGTGTCGTGTCCACAGACCAATACACAAGCTATAGTGATAGTGGGGTTCAGTAACGCCTGCTGTTCCCCTGCTGCATGTCTGACAAACATTAATGCTGCTAACTCCAAA